>JAECWP010000173.1:0-105000 GCA_018150745.1 Drosophila sucinea
TTTGATGACAAGTAAAATTCATTTTTATTGTTCAAGAAGACATGTGCTTTTTAAATACAAAATCGTAGGGTCTCATTGAGATTTTGAAGTTACTTTTAGAGCACATTTTTCTTTGAGCATTATTTTAGTTTGAGCTTAGTCCTTGATCCAGCTTTCAGTCTTTATAAAAAGCATTTGTCTTTTAATTTAATTTTTAATTTTTAACTAACCAACCTGATGAGTAAGACTTTCCATACACTTAATATTCAGCTCGGTTTATTATCTTTAATTGTTTAGTTCCCGACCTTAAGTAAAATAATTAAATATTCAAAACATCTTGACAAAATGAAAACGTTTTATGCCCTTCGGCAATGCGCGTAAAATTTATGCTAAAATCTATCTCGCTAGCCAGAGATTCTTCAATTCTTATTCTAATGAAATTTACATTAAACCAAACAGTTTAAAATTTCATGAAATTAAGTAGATGTTTTATTTTTGTCGGCGACAAACAAATATGCAAATTATACCTACTTAACACAGCTCTTGCCTCTTGGATGCTTATACATGAGTATTCATACATATCTTCTATCAATTTATGCATACAATAGATGCCAGCACTTCGGGGGGCAACAAAAACAAGCCAACATTTACTCTGTGTGGGGCTTAATTTGTCAAACAAATGGTTGTCTGTCTCTATATTATAGCTCTGAGGCTTGAGAGCTAACTGTAAGTGCTGTCAATCTTTTCGCATTTTTATTTGACTGATTGACGCCTCGGGCTTGGGCTCGTACCACGGTGCGTGTGTGCAATTTATTTTGCCATTGAAAAATTTGCATATACATATGTATGAAAAAATATACAATTTTTTTTAACTGGCTTTAATTGATATTTGACGTGAGGCTTTTGGTATTTATTTCACATTTATATGTAGTGCACAAATTTTACCTCATTATACAATCAATCGCCTTTGGCTTTTCAATTTAACCTTTTGACTTTCATATTCAAACATTGTAAATTGTTCTTCTAACGAATGATTTATTAATTTATTATTCTTTTCAATGAACTCCATCAAATATTTCGACGAAATAGAAACTGAATCAGCACATGATGTGCAATTTTTATTTTATTTTATTTAAATACTAGCTTTAGAAAGACTTGTGCCAATAAACAATAAGAACATATATTTACAGTACGTTTAATTAATCACATAAAAGCGATCTGATAAAAAAAATATGAAAATCAATGCCGAAATTGGTTAAGAAAAATTTTTCCATTTCTGATTTTTATAAAAACCTCGCTTAATTTAAAACAAACTGCATATGATATATTCAAAAATAACTAATTTATTGCCCGGAAAATATTGTTTTTATCTCCATAACGCGCAAATATTTATATTTATGTTTAATTTTGCAAAACTTATCAATTTGACTATTTATGCAATGGCTTTTAGTTAGCATAATTTATCTGACTGGCACTGGTATTATTTGCACTGCTGAAACACGAAATTGCTGCCCACCGCATTGCCCCACACAAAATACGTACTTAAACTACGAGTACATACATATACACGCAAATACATTGTTGTTGTACATTGTCTGACAATCGTAGATCGTCTGCTTGTTTATACCTACATATATACAACAAATCAGAGAGAAGTATATTTACTTTGTCTTAAAGGCGACAAAAATACACCAAATATTGTGTATTTTAACACATTTTTAAAGTGTTATATAAAATAATTTCTGTCGAAATATTAGCCGTATTAAAAGGCAACTATTTATAGTAGTTTCCATTTTTGTAGGTACTACTCATAATATAATTAAAGTAATAATCGATTGATAGAGTAAAAGATAGTCGTTCTTTTGTCGGTTTGGTTTTAATTCTTAATGTTTGCTTTTACTTTTATTTCATGGCATTTTGCAGTGTTTGTTTGCAAGTTTCTGTATTTTTAGTTGCTTGTTTAAACTTTTGTGCTGCTTGCAAAGTTTTTAATGAAATAAATTTGTATGTCAGAGGCGCTTTAATATACATTTTTTCATTTTCATTTTGTTGTTTTTGATTCCCCCGAATATGTAGATATTTACCTTCATTCACTAGCGCTTGTTAGCATATGTTCAATGCTAATTGTTTGATAAATACACTAGGTACTCGAAAAGTATTTGTTGTTTGCTTTGATTTTGATAATAGTCATGTGTGTAATTGTGAGTGTGTGTGTGTGGGCCTTGATTATTAATTTATTTTTGGGCAATACCCGCAGACGTGAGGGCGGGCATTTACCTATATCAGCGATGATTCATGATCAAATTCTGTTTATTGTTATCTTAAGCCTCTTTGAAAATATCTTCAATGAAAGCGATCTAAGTGCAAAACTTAATTGTGTTTTTGTTTTTTTTTCGTTACCCAGAGTTGATAATTGGGAAAAATTCTAAGCACATATGTGCTAAGTTTTCTTTATTCTCATTCTATTCTATTTAATGGCCTGGTTTTTATTTGAAGTCATAAATCAAATGTTAGCACCTGTTCATACCCATTGCACTTTCGCTCACCTGTATCTGTGAGATACTTTTTCCTCTCCATCTCTCTCCCATCTCTCTTTGCAATTGGCTGCATTTAGAAAATTGCTCTACGCTGTATGATTAATGCGTGAGTGTAGTGAGAAGTGAGATGTAATCACTTTCCTATTGCTTTGCCCCATCGTTTTCATCTGGGTTGAGAGCAAATGCTCCGTCGAGCGTGAAATATTGATGGGGGAATTGCAACATTGTAATTTCGATTTTCAAATTCATCGATTTGAAACAATTTCTCTTGCAATGCGAGTCAGACTCAGCAATATTCACTCTCTGGGTTCGAGTTGTGTAATTAAATATTTTATTTTCAATTAAGGAAGTAGGTACATATAAGTATATGATTTAGTTGGCTTTTTCATTCTGACTCAGTGAGTTACTTTTAAATTAGTTATACAAATGAGATCCAAGTCAGGTAAAGACCTTAGTGATGCACATTATATATATCACTTGAAACTATTTGCGTAATGATTCTAAGTCGGATCGTGATTAAGAAAATGTATCTTGCTAAATATTAGTTAATATCTCACAATCACATTTCTATCTAATCGGATTTTTAACCAGATCTTAATAATAATTATTTCCTAACTAACAAACACTGGTCAACACCATTTTTATACCATGCATCCATAGGATGAAATGGTATATTAAAGTCGCCAAAATGTATGTAACAGGGAGAAGGAAGCTTTTCCGACCCTATAAAGTATATATATTCTTGATCAGCATGAGAAGAGAAATTGATAGAGCCATGTCCGTCTGTCCGTCTGTCCGTCCGTCCGTAAGAGTGCAGAGATCTCAGCAACTACAAATGTTAGAGTTACCAAATTTAGAATGTAGACTCGTGTAGTCTTGGCGCAGACCAAGTTTATGTTTTTTTTTTGCCACGCCCCCTTCCGCCTCCGGAATTTAATAAAAAGTGATTTTCTCCCGTAATATTTATCGTATCGTAATTTAATTTGGCACACTTATAGATCTTATGAACATCTATCATTCCACCAAATTTTTTTGCCACGCCCCCCGTCCGCCTCCGGAATTTAATAAAAAGTGATTTTCTCCCCGCAATATTTATCGTATCGGAATTTAATTCGGCACACTTATATATGTTATGAGCATCTATCATTCCACCAAATTTGATAAAAATCGGAATAAAAATGGCCGAGTTATGCATTGAAACGTTTTGCACTCAAAGCGGTGCAAGGGCGAATTTGGCCGGTGGGGCGCTAAAGTGCACACACATAAGAGTGAGCGAGATAGCATATGTTAGAAATCGCGCATACGAAAGAAATTTAATATATGAAATAAGTTTTATAAACTCAAGGTAATTTGTTTTCCCCTGATGCATGGTATATCCAAGTCGGCCCGGCGACTTACTTACTTTATTTTTTTTGAGGCAAGAACTAAGGTGTTGATAAATTATAAATTGCAAATTGTAAATTATTTTATTCTATGCTTTGTAGTCCAACTTCTATTTTAAGAAGCCCTTTAAAAATTCTTTATAATTTTGCTATGTAGTTATACCATGCATCCATAGGATGAAATGGTATATTAAAGTCGCCAAAATGTATGTAACAGGGAGAAGGAAGCTTTTCCGACCCTATAAAGTATATATATTCTTGATCAGCATGAGAAGAGAAATTGATAGAGCCATGTCCGTCTGTCCGTCTGTCCGTCCGTCCGTCTGTCCGTCTGTCCGTCCGTCCGTAAGAGTGCAGAGATCTCAGCAACTACAAATGTTAGAGTTACCAAATTTAGAATGTAGACTCGTGTAGTCTTGGCGCAGACCAAGTTTATGTTTTTTTTTTGCCACGCCCCCTTCCGCCTCCGGAATTTAATAAAAAGTGATTTTCTCCCGTAATATTTATCGTATCGTAATTTAATTTGGCACACTTATAGATCTTATGAACATCTATCATTCCACCAAATTTTTTTTGCCACGCCCCCGTCCGCCTCCGGAATTTAATAAAAAGTGATTTTCTCCCGCAATATTTATCGTATCGGAATTTAATTCGGCACACTTATATATGTTATGAGCATCTATCATTCCACCAAATTTGATAAATCGAAAAAAGGCCGAGTCAGGCATAGAAATGGCCGTGGATTATGCGTTGCAACGTTTTGCAGGGCGCAAATTGGCCGGTGCAAGGGGCGCCAAAGTGCACACATAAGAGTGATAGCATAATATTAGAAATCGCGCTGACGAAAGAAATTTAATATATGAAATAAGTTTTATAAACTCAAGGTAATTTGTTTTCCCTGATGCATGGTTATCCAAGTCGGCCGGTTCTTTGTAGTTTTTTGATAATCTCAAAATTATGTAGATTTGATTTGGGTTTTATCAACAAGTGGTTTGCCTTAACATCCACTTATCATGCCCAGCGTGAGTGGTCAAATAGAGGAAAATCTCCGTGCATAGACGTCAGAGTCTACCCATATTTAACGAAGGTATACATAATGGTATCAAAATATTATATACCTTGTACCAGTTGCCTTATCAACGAGAATTTTGAGTATCTGCTGTCAACTTATGAGTACACAATGTTTTCCGATAACATTTTTAATTACTAACAGGGCAACTAGTTTGGGTTTTAACAAACTCGATTACAATTCGATCTCCGTCACAAATTTTACATCAATGTAATTGATTTGGTGATGTTATCTTCTTTATCAAAACGTGTACCTCACCTTTAGAAATTTGCTACTTCTTGTTGTGTGTACAAGATAAGGTCTAGACGCGACTGATTAGGGCAACAACGTAAAAATTGTTATAGGAATTCCTATCGGAAGTCTCCGTAAGTAAGTACTTGCTTTCATTTGCAACGAATAAGTTGATTTGTAATTAAAAATAAAAACTGCTGCCACACGCTGAATGAGCCACTTAATGACTCGGTTAAATTGTCCTCAAAATGACTCGCCCACAAGTTTCCCTCCTCCCACTCAAAAGTCATTCTGGTCAGTGGGTGTTCCGCTATATACTTGTAATGCACTTTCGGCATTTTCTGCACAATTTATTTGCGCAAAACTACGCAATAATGATTGTTAAATACTCTTTCTTTTGGATTTATTCAATCCTTATTCGTATTTTAAAAAAAAAAAAAAAAAAAATTGTAATTATTTAAAGCCAAAACAATTTCCTATATAAATGATTTCAAATTATGAAAGATGTTTGAAAGTAAAAAAATATATTAATCTATAAATAAGAATTTTCTTTTAAGATTTTTATTAAGTTTTATAAACTTTTTTCAGTAATGAACATAATTTTTTCAATCTTTCTGGTCTGAAGCTCTCAATAAAAAACGACCACAATAAATAGTAATTATTTTTTATTATGTGGTTTATGCTTTTTCTTCTTTACTCGCCTAACATTTTCCTTATTTTTTCTAATTATTCCAAGTTTACCGTTATAGTAGTCACTTAAATTCCCAGGTGAAAATAGTTGGCAAAAAACCATGAAAAAAGTTTGTCTAATAAGCAAGAACATAAAAAAATACATTAAAGATCTCAAAAGTCTGGGAGTAAATTAAATGCGTTTTTTCGGTTGGTTTGTGAATAATTTTATTTTCTCTAGCTTATGGACTGTTAAATTATCGACGGGCTAATCAATGTAAACCCTCAAGTCGTCTCTTGATCTTTACAGCTCTTCTGGTCCTACATTCCTTTCAGCATTTGCTTAAACAATTTCTTTCCTGAACTTTTAAATCAGCGAAAAATAATCCAGAGATTGTCGTAAACTCGTTGGAATATCTCAGAAAAAAGTAACCAATTTATGAATAAATACTTATTTTCGATATTTCTAACTGGAAATTAGGAGCTAGCATTGCGTTTTTTTGAATTGAATTGAATTAAATTAAACTTTGTTCTATTCTAAACATATAATTATGAGTAGAGCAAGTCGCTTAAACTAATAGCACAATTATTGCAAATTTTTCGTAGCTTTCATTTACCAAATAAGGTCTCATTTTACCTCTTTTGCTCGCAATGAAGCAATAAAAACTAAACATAACTTCTAAATGATGTTTAATTAACCTAATTCGAGGTAATAGTATAATCTTCCGAGTTTTTATTCAAATTAATTAAGTGAACTTTTGGATGAATTCAAATGAAATTGCAGCCCACATAGCCATAATGCATAAACTATTTCAGCTAGTTCCAACTCTTTTGGCCCATTAAAAACGTATTATGAGGCTGATGACATTCTAAGAGTGAGAGGAAAACTAAAGAGAGTCAAGTCGGTCAGCAGCAGCAGGAGAAGCATCATGAAGTGCTTAGTTCAGCAATTTTCTTTCAACAGAAAACTTATTAATTTTGCATCTCTGAACTCTTTCGCTCTCCCTCTCACTGATGGGAAATTCAATTAATTTCAAATGCAATTTTAAGTGCACTTCTGCAAAGCATTTCACTTAGTAGGCACTTCCGCTTTGCTGGGCCTCGTCTCTTCCGTTTTTTTTTTTTTTCGGTTTTTGAGGTTCCTTTTGAATATACAGACAAATACATTTGTTTTTTTTTTTTTGACTACCAACCACACCCACTTGATGCCCACTTCTCGCTCCGTTCGAATTGAAAAAGTTGATTAATTATGCAAATTTTAATTAGCTCTCAAACCAGAGACTGTCGTGGTTAAAACTCAGTTCAATTTCACTTGGACAATTCAATTTCCTTTTTATGCAAATATGCATATTCAAAGTAGCACTCGAATTAGCTACTCTACAAGTACATCTATATCTATATATATATATATGTATATCTGCCATAAGTAGTAAGTACATTCAATTAGTCAGGGCATACGCAATGTGTTTTATGTGTCCATCATCCAAGTCCCTTGGGGCACATTGAAGGACTGCGACTTGCCGTGCCATGCCCAAGACCTAGCCTGATGTGGCTTGGCGATTTATTTGTGCTTTTAATTAAAATTACGATATTTGCATTTGGCCCAAAACGATGGACAAATTGTTGGTGTGGAGTAAAAGTTGGTTTTTGTCTGATTTACGTTACGTCCGTCCATCGGGGACCCATCCAATGCAAATTGTTTAGACATTCGTTCGAATGGGTCATCAGACATTTACATTACGATTACAGGGCATATGTACATGAAAGTTTACTTTTACTTTACAACCACCGAGAAGAGGGGAGTGTTTGTGATTCAGTTTATTGGTCTATTTGGTTTTGACAGTTTGTCTCAGTTTCGAATTCAAATTCAATTCAATTAAAATGGTTTTATTGATAATTGATAGATTCAGGAAACCAAAAAGAACTATAGTTCTTCTTAGTTGAATACTAGGTGAGTTAAATAATTAATTGATCCATTTTCAAGTAGTTACTTTCTACGGTGCAGTTAAAAGTCATATAAACCAACTGCAAATCAAACTTAATTCCTGAAACTCATTTACAATCTCCCTTGTTACTACTCTACAAATAATTGCGAATCTATCATTCTTATTATCTCGATTATCTCCAAATTTCTCACCCAAATGTCTAGAATTATCCTTATAATTGCCACATGCTATCCCCTATGTAGTAATTTCTAATTAGAAAAGGTCTAGGAATGTTTGTGATTCAGTTTATTGGTCTATTTGGTTTTGACAGTTTGTCTCAGTTTCGAATTCAAATTCAATTCAATTAAAATGGTTTTATTGATAATTGATAGATTCAGGAAACTAAAAAAGAACTATAGTTCTTCTTAGTTGAATACTAGGTGAGTTAAATAATTAATTGATCCATTTTCAAGTAGTTACTTTCTACGGTGCAGTTAAAAGTCATATAAACCAACTGCAAATCAAACTTAATTCCTGAAACTCATTTACAATCTCCCTTGTTACTACTCTACAAATAATTGCGAATCTATCATTCTTATTATCTCGATTATCTCCAAATTTCTCACCCAAATGTCTAGAATTATCCTTATAATTGCCACATGCTATCCCCTATGTAGTAATTTCTAATTAGAAAAGGTCTAGGAATGTTTGTGATTCAGTTTATTGGTCTATTTGGTTTTGACAGTTTGTCTCAGTTTCGAATTCAAATTCAATTCAATTAAAATGGTTTTATTGATAATTGATAGATTCAGGGAAACTAAAAAAGAACTATAGTTCTTCTTAGTTGAATACTAGGTGAGTTAAATAATTAATTGATCCATTTTCAAGTAGTTACTTTCTACGGTGCAGTTAAAAGTCATATAAACCAACTGCAAATCAAACTTAATTCCTGAAACTCATTTACAATCTCCCTTGTTACTACTCTACAAATAATTGCGAATCTATCATTCTTATTATCTCGATTATCTCCAAATTTCTCACCCAAATGTCTAGAATTATCCTTATAATTGCCACATGCTATCCCCTATGTAGTAATTTCTAATTAGAAAAGGTCTAGGAATTATCCTTTACTCTCGGAAGTTAGAGTTCAAAATAAATTAAATAAATTGAATTTAATTATTGGTTTATATACCTATGAATTTATTTGGTAATTATTAGTTTATTGCAATCTAATCTCCTTACATATCCTGCTATAGGCTTTTATGTGGATGGAAGGTATATACATTTCGAAAAGTCCAGAAATTCGCCAATTCGCTGAATAGCTCCCCACATTTAAACTGCAAATGTTAATGTTTTTAAATAAAAGTTTAATTGTTTTTCTTATTTGTACATATATTTAACGTAATTAATGATTTCAATAAATAATAAATTAAGTATTATACATATTAAGGCCAATTCCTCTGAAAGTAGAATTGTAACAACTATGTAAAAAAAAATCTTAATAATGTTTCTAAAAAAAAACAAGTGCCAACTTAAGCTACTTAGAAATATGGGAACAGCAAAAAAGGCAAAAACTTGTTTTTTTTTGTCCACCTGTCGTATGCGTAATATAGATTACAATCACAAGATGCAATGACAGATATTTCTTAATTTATTTTCGTAAATTTTGTATGGTGTTTACAATTTTAGAGATAAAATTTGTTTACGGAAACTAAATAATAACAATTTATATTTATGGAACCAATTGTTAAAATAATTTTCATATATTTTTACTTACTTCAAATAGCAATAAACACTTAATAATAAACTGACTAACTTATGACACTATTTTTGTTTTATTTTCAGGTAAGCAAAACGAAGTTCTTAACCGGTACATCTAAGTAAGTTTACAAAAATGCGCTTCCCACATACCATCTCCATCTAAGTACTTTTGGCAGTGCACTCCTTAGTTGACCCAATCGATATTCAAGACAAAACCTTAGACTGGATGCTGCTGCTGGGAAAGAAAGAAACACACAATTTTGCTGCACATTGTGGATGCCTCTAGGAATTTTAATTAAGCTGCCGCTCTTTGTGGCATAAATTTAAGCCACAAAAATTTCGTAGACTTTATTTAGCTTTCGTCTCTCTCTCCTTCTCTCTTAGTCTCTCTTTGTTGGCCTCTTTTCTATTGAGCTCGATCTCGAAACTGTGCTCCCAAGCTAGTTAAATTCTGTAGGGCCGCAAATCGTTTACTTTTTATTGCCAACTGTTTGAGCTGCCAAAAAAAAAAAAAAAACGTAACCCAACAATCGAGCAAACGACAAAAATCCATCGAGGCACAAGGTAAACAGTTTGCATTGCGGTCTGGCCTAGCCCGGTCCGGAGCGGCCCTAGTTGAGCTCTACTTTTTCGGGGCATGGGTTTGGGTTTGGGTATTTTAAAGATACTGTGCATATATGGCTACATGCAAAAATCAAGGACTATGCCAAGCCGTGCCAGGCGGCAGGCAAAACACAATTGAGAGCAACATTGCCTGCAGTTGTTGTTGTTGTTGTTGCTTGCTACTTTGGTTAGTTCATTCGTTTCCTTTTCGTCCTTTGGCAAAACTAATAAATTTTGCATTGTGCATGGCGTTTACCTGTACACTCTCACGGATATTGCCTTCTGGGGTATGCCACGTGGTTATAGCATTGCCAGATATTTTCCGTGTTGCTGCCGCGTTATTTTATACCAAATATTTCATGTTTTATTGGCAGCTTGCAGTTAGAGTCTTGGAGTCTTCTGCGTGCTATATCCACTTTGCTCCTTTTTGTATGTTCCTTAAAGTGTTGAGCAAAGGTAATAGAACTTTAAGAGCCTCTCCTTTTACGATGCCATTTCACACTACTACCGTCCAGGTTGAGAATGAACCTTTTTCAAATATTGATAACAACCGCTAAAAACTCAACTCAAGAGCCAAACAGCGACCAAAAGAGAGCTGTCTTGGTATGAAAGTGATGTAAGTGCCATGTTTTCTTGGGCACTTTAGTTAGTTTTTTAGGTGCTTCTTGCGGAAAAACCAACAACCCGGTTCCTCTAATTAAACTTGGCTTTGGCATTGGAATGAAACAATTTAGTTTATCCAGCGTCCACGTATTTCCTAACAACATGGTACTAAAAATAAAGTACAAAAGTTTCAGTGACTATAGAATTGTATAATATTCGTATTAATGTTGTAATTTTGATAGTGCGACTGTCTTTAGCTATTTCGTGACAACAAAAAGACAAAAATTCAAATAAAATAAATAAAAATTAAGTAATAATAAAGATCGTCAAAAACAATAAAACAATGATCTAGAATTCTCGTTAATTAAATAGTGATTGCAATGTCATTCTCAAGTGTGGAACATATCATGGTCGTCCTTTAGCATTTTCGAGTTTGCTTCTTGTTTCCCTTTATTGTTTTTAACCAAGCAAAATGAAAACACAAACACTGGAATAGTTTATATGCTTCGCTAACCATATGGAGCAATATAAATTCATGCTCGAAAGGATAACTGAAATACGATGAAATATTCAAAACGGAAAAGCAGAATAGTTTTGTAAAATATATTTTTTAGCATTATGTATGGAAAATTGCATATGTATATGCAAAATGTTCTGCTAGAATTACTTAATGCGCTTTAAAGAGGAAGAGAAAGGGAGAGAGAGAGAGAGAGAGAGAGAAGGACTTAAACATCATTCATGGAAATCATCATCATCATCATCATCGTCATTCAATCTCCCTTTTTCGCTTATGACAGCTGCTGATGTTAGTGTTATTCTTGTTGGGCAACAACTTTTGTGTGAACATTTTGTTATGTTGTGTTATGTCGTTGTTTTTTGTTGCTGTTACTGCTGCTGTTGTTGTTGTTGCTTCCACAAAAACATCGGAAACTAACAAAGTTTTGTTATGTCACAAAAAACAACAACAACAAGGTTGTGGTAACTAAATTTGTCATGTCGAATTTGAGATTCCCTTTTTGATGACCCGCATATCTCTTTTCTCAAAATAATAAACTTCATTCGCGTTTTATCATGGCAAAGATCTGGGTTTCATTATGATTCAAAAAAAAAAAAATTTACTTTTTGAGCTTCCTTCTTAACAAATTCACAACACCCTTTCGAAAGGGTAAAAGAGCAAAAGGAACAACTTTGTGTGCGAATATTAGACGATGGAGATTGGCGTCCAATGCATTGATGCCATGTCTACGGTCCCTCCCGGACCATAAGGACCATAAGGAAGAAAGTGCGAGGGAAATAAATTCATGTGTAATCATGTGTAAATCCTTAAAGTTTATTTTCTCCAATTTCCTTTAACGTGTCCCTTTTTTTTTTTTTGCTGCTCGTAAACTACAAGGAAATAAATAAACCTATATCAGGTGAAAGAAAAGAACACACACACAAGGAAAAAGGTGTTGAGGTAAATACGTCTAAGGGGTTCTGATTGGAAAATATGAACTGAGATGGAAGGAGATTGGTGGGTAATAGTCTAGAAAAAAGGTAGACCATTTATATATGTAAGTATTTATACTATACATATATATAAGTATATATGATTTGGGCAAAGGATTTTTCCTAATGTCACTGGATGATTTTGATGGATGTAAAAGAAATGAGCTGAAACCTACTACAGATAAAAATCAAAGAATGTTTTTGAAACTTGATAATATCTTTTTTATGTGAACGTAAATTTCTTAAGTTTAGGCTAAAAGCTGTTTGATGATTTAAGATTTTTGGGCCTCTGTTTATTAAAGCCAAATGCAATTTATGTGACATCAATTCAAAGTCCAATTTCGTGTAGTGACATGACATCTACACTTTATTTGCTGCTTGCTTGTTTCTCCTATGTGACAACTTGAAATATTCATGTAATTTCTTGTTAAATATTTGTACAAAACACAAGGCAAAACTAAACTAAATGAAATGAAATGAAATGCCTCTGGACATAAAGACAAATACAAGCCCAATACCCCCCAAAAAACTGTCAGAGCACATTGTCCACACACAGAAATACACACACACATTTTCTCTCTCTCTCCCTTTTGTATGTCCTTCAATTTATCTTCTTCTTATGTATATGTGGTGACCCCGTTGACTATTTGCTTTTTGGATTTATGCCTGTCATTTTCTGTTTTCCTAGGCCCAACAATTTTTGCAATTATCATTTTTAGTTTAATTACCAAAACCCATAAATTATAACTTTTCTCTCTCTCTCCCGCTCTCGCTCACTCTTTGTCTGTCCCTAGTTGGGCGTGTCATGTGGGTCGTAAATTGAAATTAAAATCAAATTGCCTTTTAGTTTTAATAATCTTAATGGCTATTTAAATTTACAAAACAAAATGCATAAAAAATATTGCAAATTATATACCCTTAAGTTACGCGAGAGGTTTACAGAGTATATTAACTTTGTCACGGTTTACTATTTTACTTACTAAAATATACTTAATAAGCAGGACGAACTTATATGATAATTTCCTATATAAAAGTGCCCACAAATTCTGCAGAGTAAAGAGTACCAGCCGAAACCAGTTGAAGGGAGAAATATTATAAATTGGCAAAAATAAGGTCACAGGAAAAACCACCAACCTATAACTCTTTGTCATATTTACCAACGAAAGCTGTGACCATATTGAATAATTACGCCATTAATTGTTTAACAAGACTTCAGATTGAGATATATGTATGTAGATATGGCGTCCATCGACTATTACTTATTCTGTCACTGAATTAATGAGACCTTCTCTCGTATAGTGTTTAAACATTGGTGCATTGCATGCTAATATTTTACTGAATGAGGATTATTTCCTTTTCTAACTCTACATTTTTTTATTTCCACTCAAAACTGACCCTTATATCATACAATTAATGACCATAAAATTAATTTATAATCATCGGAAAATAGCGAAAAACCAATTAAAACTTAAATGACTTCCTCACCACAGCAGCATTTAGCTCTTATTTCCATATATTTTATATGGGGGAGCTAGTGGTGAGCTGTTGCAACCGCTAGATTGTTTTAGCGGTTTTTATCGATATCGATTTTTTTGGCAAATTGGCAAAATCCCATTAGAGAGCACAGAAAAATAATAAACAAATTCGAAAAACGAAGAACGAAAAAAGAACGAATTAGGCGGTGAGAAAAATTTCAATTTTTATCAATAATTTTAGCTTTCTGCTTAAGTGAGGAAAGGCTGTTATTATATTTACGTTTCCATTTCATTTTAACTATCATACAATTTTTTTAAAAACATGAACGAAAGAAATTTAATTTACCGAAAGAATATCCGAATTCTTCCAGTTCGTTCAAATGCCCAATGGCGAGGGTATAAATCCTTTCGACCCAGCTAAAAGCATGATGGATCCTCTTGTTTTTCAATTTCCTTTGTCTTCTTTGAAAATCAATTAATTAAATTGAAGTGCCATATAAACAGAAATTAATTAACATTTTATTATTTCAATTTGATAATCCGTAAATCAAATTCAATTACAATGTCTAAGCCCCTCACATGTTGCACACCAATCCAGTGAGCAATTAATGGCGATTTAATTGTGCTTCGATGAGTGAGTTTATCTTAAAGATGAAAGTCAACATCTGGCAGCATCATTAGCAGCATCTAAATCAACGAAAAAAGGACAAACAATACGCAGAAACCTTAAGCCTTCCAATTTTTTGCGCTTCCGGCTTTCTTTTCACACATGCTTCAGGAAACATGGCAAATTACTTTCAGATGCACGCACACACATGGCGTATGATTAACGTGACATATCATGAAAGGGAGCACAGCCGCCCACTCGAAAAAACCGACCAACCCACCCCAGTTGGGGAGGCCCATTCAAGGTTGTGTCTATGCTGGCAAAGGGAGGCACTTGATAACGCTTCATTGACGCCATTTAAATGCCAATAAATGTTTATTAATAATTATGCAATTTTATGCTATATAAACACGCTTGCTTGCACACGCACACACACACATACTCGGTGAGTCTGTGCAATCTAATGGAGTTAATGCAATTGAAATTTTCAGTTGAATATAAATAATGCATTTATAAATGCAATATGCCTGATTGAGCCATCGGCAAAAACCAAAAATTTTGTTTAATCTCTCCAATAAAGTGTGATAAAATTAGCGTTGCAATTTTGTTGTCAAACATTTTAGTCCTGCGGCATTGGGAATTCTGTTACCTGTGGTTGGGATACTCAAATGTGATGGAAATATGCATTTTTGGTCTTATCCTGGCAATATGTATCCATTACGTGCATCCGTTACGTTTTCCACAATTCTGGAATTGGCTTTTTTGAATTTGCTAATGGGCTCATGCAAATTGTGTATCTCGAAATCAATTCGTTGACTATATTATATATTAAATACATACGAACAATCGATCGAAAAAATGTACAAATCCATAGGATGCATGGTAAAAAAAATTCTTCATTGTCAAGTTTTTTTTTTCCAAGCTTAACAAGAATTTTCCAACACTGGGAAAATGTATGTGAATAAATTTTATCTGTCGCAAGAGCATTAAAACTTCCGCATAGGTTCTCTACTTTTATTAAAGTTTAATATTATTGATTGTTGATATTATTATTGATAATTAAATGCGTTTTGCTAATAATTATTATAATAAGACACATTTAAGTACATGTTCATTTGATCCTTATGGAGATGAATATTTAACTATAATTATAATCCCAAATCTTACTTATTACGTGCAAGGAAAGCAAAACCATTTGCTTAGACAAATCCTTATAGCTGAAATATTTAAATTATTAATGCTAATCAAAAGTAGACAAGAATGGACGACTTAACAAACTCCTTCCGTACCTCGCACATGTCCAAAGGCTACTATTATATCATTCCTGATATATGCATAGACATATACTTTCATGTCCATGTAAAGCATCAGTCAAGTGAAATCATTATACATAAATATCATAAATTTAAAACTACATGCTACATATGACAAATCGACTTTACTTGTCACAAACTTTTTTGATCCCTCCAAAGTTCATGGCATGGAAAATTTTTGGGAAAGTTATACGCATTTAAGTTGCACATGATTCTGTCTCACACCTTACCTTGTTGAACCTTTTTTGCTACCTATCTAACTGGCGAAGCAACTCTAAACCCTTGTTGGCACAAATTGTAGCATACTTTTTAGAGAACATGACAAATTTTTTGCACACACCCGCACACACTAACACACAGACAGTCAAAGGCGGCAAAGAGTTTTGGTTAACATGACACAACGCCCACCGAGAATAAACTTTCAATGAGTACTTCCTGTAAGCCACACACACCCACACCCTCGCACACACACAAGAGGAAGAGAAAGAGACATAGACGAGGGGACTTGGTGCACTTCCTTGTATATCGTTGCTTCCGTTTCTCCACCCGAGTTGAAGCATTGAACAATTTTTGTGCAAAAAAGAAAACCCTTCTATTCACAAATGCCGTGGCCATTAATTTAGTTTAGGCCTAATTAAATTGTAAATAAAATACACCCACATAAACACACACTCTCCCTCTCAACTGGATGTGTGTATACACGGAACTCATTTATAAACAGCCACGCCCATACCTTGCTTAAGTCCTTGAGGCTGCTGCTGCTGGTTTTTCGTTTTTGGCTTGAAATTCCATGCCAGACTTTCACTCTCTCTCTCTCTCTCTCTCTCTCTCTCTGTCTCCGAAACAACAAAAAAAGTTCCTTTACAAACTTTTTACTTTGCTTTACTTGGCGCTTTTTCGGTTTGTTTCTTGTTGCCTTTCCTGCCCCCAACCCCCCATGTTGTTCTCCTCTACGTGTTTTGGCGGTACATGAGTTTTAAATATTTAATGAGCTCTTCTTTTTCTCCCTTGTTGTGTGTGTGTGTGTGTGTGTTTGTCCGGAACTGCATTGGAATTTCGGTTTGAAGGCTGTTGCATTTTTTTTCTTTCTGGTCCTTTTGGCGTTTTTTGAGTATTAAAAGCAGTTGGCATTTGTGTTGGCAGTTGTCTTTTGCCATATGTGAGGGGGGCGGGGAGAGAGTGAAAGGAACTTAAGTAGAGTTATGTACACATGTGAGAAAGTTTTTGGCTTTTTTTCAAAAGTGGTTTGCTATGCTGCGTGCTGTGTGTGCGAGTGCATTTCATGTGGAATATAAATAAAATGCAGGTCTAAAAAACTTTTCTCTGCCTAGACTCAGTAGTATTAAGTTATAAGTGCATATTAGGCGAAAGGATATTTAAATAGAGTTATAATTTAATTAACTTTAATAGAAATTTTATTTTTATTGATACAAAAATTCTTTAAAATAATTTCTTCTTGATCAAAAAGATTTAAATATGATAAAGTAATTTTTTAAACCCTTCGGCTAAAACGTTTATTTTTCTAAGAAATGCCACAAAATAACAGAAATGTAATAAAAAATTGTTGGCACATTCAAAATACATATACAAAAATTTCAAACAAATAAGCTTCTAGGTATAGGATATCAAAAAGTCGTTGCCTCCTCCTGGCAATTACATAAGTATCTGTCATCAGTGTGGTGGGGCTCTGAAAAATATATGAAAATATTTTACTTTTACTTTGGTAATGTGATTGATGATGTGTGGTGAGGGGTGGCAAATTAACGAAAAGTTGAATAAAAGTTATTTCGAGTTTTGTGTTTAGTGCAAACAAAATTTGTCAAACTTTTTAATATTATTGTCATTGAACTTAATTTCATGATCATTTTTAATCTGAAAATCATAATTGTATTAAACTATAGAAAGAAGATATTCCAGCACAGTTGTGAATGATGTATGTATTAGTGATATTTTTAATCCATTTTATTGGTTGCTATCTATAAAGTGTTTAAAACACTTTTCAAAATGTGAATTTTTTGGGAACCTTTAAAAACAAAGTTTCTCTTGAATTTCGATCGATATATTTCAATCTCCTTCGGAGGTCATGTACAGAGAAAAATATATCTTCAAATTTTTGCTTAAGAATAAATAGTCAAAAGATATTTGCTTGCTTTTTAAAGCAAATATAATAACTAATAATTATTCTTACTTTTTGTCGGTCTTAATTGCTCCTTTTCGTCCTTGTTTGCTTTCATTGCTTTTTGCTCTGTCAATATAATTTTCACTTCCTTTAATAATTCCATTTAGCATTTCAATTCAAGTTTCGCTTCACTTCGCTTTCCTTTGATATTATTTATGTCTTTAGAAGCTGAGAATCTCTGCTTTTCACTGACTTGAGACTAACTTCAATATGCAAGTACTTACTATTTTAGTATTTTAGCAGCATTTGCACTATTCAAAAATTAATGCAACTGCATAGAGAGAAAAGCAAAGCAAAGCCAAGAAAAAGTAATGCGACGAATGCAAGATGAGTGGCTGCTCCTCCCGACGCTGCTGATGTTGGGTGAAGCTGCAGTTACTGCATAAACGATGCCCACAGGACACACTCACTCGCCGACTTTGGCTAGTTACCGACCTACAAACACATACATACAAAGAGAAGAAGGACCTGGAGCAGGGGAAGGATAAAAAATGTAAGAGTTTCTCTTAGAGCACTGAGCAAAGTAAGAATTTCTCCTTGTGTGTTGGACGGTTGGTTGGTCCAAGGCAAACAGAAATATTCAAGAATTTCTTTCCTTTAAACATGCGAAATGCTTAAACTTATCTCACAATAATCCTATTTATTTCCCGTCAACATCTTATAAGCAACTGCTGTCCAACTAAATTCTAGATTTTCTTTTGGCCTGTCAATATAAATAAAGCGCATACTAAACATTTCCGCATACAGTTCCTAAAACTGAAAAAAAACCATGTGATATGGTCGGTACATCGACTTTTATCTACCCTGCTTTGAGTGAGGGTGTAATTAAATCCATTTGACTTTACCATTCGTTCGGCAAACAGGAATCCTTTGAATTTTGTAGAAAATAATTTCAATCTGATTCTGCTTGGGTATTTTTCTAGACACTTCTTCAACTGAGAATGGAACTTTAACTTTTCTTATACTCAGAAAGAAAGATTTTGCACACATTTATATGTCCAGAGTAAATCTTTGGTCGCGATTCATTTACGTACTTTACAGTTTTTGGTTATTTTCGCTCATGGGGCAGTATGGAGACCTTTTTCTAGACCTTCTTCCTAATAATGAGTCAAACATGATAGCTACGTTCTTTTTTTTTTTTTTTTTTTTATTTCCTTCGAAAACGAACCATCACTTATACAAAAAAATATCAAAGAAGCTAACTTCGGCTAAGCCAAAGTTTGTATACCCTTGCAGCCCTTGACCATTACATTTTATTTCCTAAACAATTTTTTGTTTCTTAATCCAATAAAGAAATATTTTAAATACATTGGCTGGGGCCAGCCAATCGCCAAATAGTAAGCGTGCCAAGACAATGTAGCGATTGATATTCATATTCACACACACACAATCGCAATTTTGACACATACATATATGTGCTTCACTGCTTATGCGTGTACTGCTTATGGCAGCAGTACTGCTGCATACTGCTGCTGCCATAAGCAGTGCACGCTATAATTTTATATCGTCGAAATCAGGCGTTATGTTTATCCGATTGTTTTGAAATTCACTCATATAACGTAATCCTTTTTTATTTATGTACATAATCAGTTTGGATAAGATTGTTCAAAAAATAGAGAAGTTATTCGCATTTAACGATTGTATTTGTATGGCAGCTATATGATATAGTTGTCCGATCTTATTCAAAATCGCAGATGTGCATGTGGCTGTATAGAAAAGCTTATATACGAACTTTGAATGGCATAGCTCTAAAACTGTGGGACTAGATCGCGAAGCACCAGACAGACAGACGGACAGACGGACATGGCTATATCAACTCGTCTTCTCTTGCTGATCAAGAATATATATACTTTATGGGGTCGGAAACGATCCCTTCTCTGCGTTACAAACATCTGACCAATTTTATAATACCCTCTGCAAGGGTATAAAAAGTATGTGGAAACGGGAACACGTCTGTATATTTTATGTTTTTTAAGGGTTGCTCGATTACTATTAAATTGAAAAGCTTGGCAACCCTAAAGTCGATAATTTATAGCTTACAGTACACGAACACTTCGAAAAGTAAAACGTATGATATTATTGTCTCACTAATATGCTAGTATTGGTCGATTACTATATTATAAAGGCAACCTAAAAGTCAATACTTGATTCACGAAATTCGAAAATGCGATTACCAGTTTAACAAGAATGTGGAAATGGGAACACGCCGGGAATTTTACTGAACGAGTCACACATTTCTTATCAGGTTAAACGCGTCATATGCAGGTTTTTCCATCATTGTTTCAGCTGAGAGAACCGCATTTAAATTATGTTCAGATGCACTCTTGATGCTGTAAGTGTATCCAAATTTTAATATACCATTTCGAGTTTAGGGTATACGAAACATTTGAGGAAAAACTACGCCAAATGCATCAGTGGTGGGGTGTGGTGCGGGTGGCGAGGTACAAAAAAAAAAAAAGAAGGAAAGGAAAATCGAAATAAAAATGTCAACGGTTCTGCAGGTTTTTCGCTAGTGCCAGAGACTTGACGACAGATGGGGGCGCATTATTTCTGCTGGTTCTTGCTGCTTTTTGTTGTTGCTGTTCGATGCGGAAGTTTTTAAATTGTGCAGCAATTTCATTCATTCATGAGAGTATGAGTATTTTTGCTCGACTTTGGTCCTACCAAATCCCCCCTCTCTATATCTCTCTCTCTGTCTTGTTCTCTCCATCAATGGCTTAGTCAAGGCTCAGGCAGTTGGCGTTTGCCACTTGACTTTTCAAGTGGGTTTGGCCGGGTGGTGGAGACCAGAGATGGGGCAAGGCGCAGCAGGCCATGTGCCTGGCAAAGCAAACAAAGTCATTTGTTTGGTGGGCTGCTGCTGTTGCGTACTATATGAGACGGAAGAGTATGGAAGGGGGATACGGAATCTGGAATCTGTTGGGGCCTGAGGGTGTTGGGTCAAGAGCAATAACGCTGAATAATAAGATTTTGCTGGGAGTGTGACACAAGGTTGAGCGGTGGACGGGAGGGTTAAATAGATGGTTTCTGGAAAGGGCATGTGGGTGTGGCAGTTATTGTGTACTTAAGAGCAGAACACAGAGAGCAAGAGAGAGAGAGAGAACAAAATGCTGTTGGGGAAATCCCTACTTAATGTCACTAGCTTAAGGTAAAGAGTGCAAAATTGTACTTGTGTATTTTAGTCAAACAGTTCTCTAATAGCAGTCACTATTAAGCCATAACTTAGTATGAGAGGTATAGGAAAAACTTTCATTGACCTTTAACTACATATATTCTTTATCAAACAAACAAATACTTATTTCATTATGATTGCCCTTTCCGCGTTCATTTGAATGCAAACAAAGTCGCATTCTTTTGCTTCAAAAAAATATGATGAAAATAATTTTCCAGTGTTAATAATTTTTGATTGTTAATGCTTAGTATAATGTTCCTACTGTACCTTAAACGACTGCGATTAAGTCTAACAAGATATCGACTAATACAGACATTTTTGGTCTATGAACCATATTAAAAAACCCTTGAGCGGCCGAAATAATCGTATTTTCAATGAATTTCCCAGTTTTACTAACTAACTCACTCGGTATTTCATAATATTTTCTACCCAAATTGATCTTTAATTGTTTTTAAATAAAGGTTAATATAATCTAATGAAAATTTCACCCTCTTGCTTAAAAATTTTTTTTAAATTTATGAATTTCTGTAAATTAGAAAATAGAAAAGTGACAAACTTTTTTTTTCTTAAATGTGTTCTTTAGGAAATTCTTTCGCCATAAGATGAAGATGAATCTTTCGGCACCAAATTTGTTTGAGTTAGCTTTAAAAACCGAAAATAGTTATGTGAAAACTTTTAGTAATAAACTTCTAAAGATAAATAATTTTTCAATTTCATTATGCAATAATTCTGGTCTCTCTTATTAATCTATTATTTCTTTTCTGTTTCTTTCCAGAAACAAGGCATTCAATTGAATCAGGTGAGTTGGCATCTGCTTTGCATGTAAGTTTGCATCTGAGCTATTTAATTGCCTCAAATGGGCTGTTTAAGTAGTCAACCTGTCCCAGTTTTAATTAGTCATGGAAATATTTGATTGCTGCCAGAAAGAGAGAAAAGAACTTCAAAGGCTCAACTGGGTGTGTTTGTGTGTGTGTTTTGCCCCACATGCAATAATAGAAAGAAGTGTAGAAATGACTCATCCAGCTGGTAACTTTGCCACTGACAATGTCGAGCCACTTTGATTTATGATTGGAGCCACAGAGAGAAGAGACTGAGGACTTATTCTGCGCGGTGCGTGAGCAAAAAATAAAGAAATGTGATGAACTTTTGGGCGCCGACAGTTTGACAGGCAAAAATAAAAAAAAAATAAAATAAAAACCAAAATAAATATAAAAGAGGAGAGACGACGAGACCTAAGTAAGTTTTATAGTTTCAGTCATAATTTTTGTCGGTTGAATGTCCTCGTTAATCATCATTAATTTTTTCCATTTCATTTTTGCCATCTTGTATTGTCGTTTTCATTAACCTTAATTAGCGTTTGGCGTTGACATTCAGTCACTCAGTCAGCAGTCAGCAGATGCAATTTACCCCCCTAACGTTATAGCCTTCTGTTTCCACTCCGTTTTCCACTTTCTGGCCATTATCGTTTGTTCGTTTCGTTTCGTTCGGTTCATTCACTCGTATAAATGAGAGTGACATTTTGTGGCACACGTTTTCTTCTCGTTTTGCTATTTCTTTCCCTCGTTTTGGTGCTGCAACTGCAACTGCAACTGCTGCAACTGTTATGCGGATTGAAGATTGAGTCTAAAGTCTGTTTGCTGGCCATGGCAGTTATTACCATTCCGTCTCCCATGTGTCCCCCCAAAGCCCACCGCAACATTATTTCCCTCAGTCACCCCATTCATATTCCCCATTCGAAGCGGTTCACTTGTCACTGCCATTGCCAGAGTTTTATGTTGCAAATGAGTTTCTGTTCTGTAAACGAATGTGCGGCAGATGTTACCAAAGAGATAAGAGGAGAGTAGGGGAATAAATACCGATTTACGGCTTACGCGGAATGCTCTAGGAAGCAGAAATCAATTACGAAAAAAATTAAAAAAGAAACCGCTCGATAATGCAAAATGAATTTTTATAGGCAAATTGCAAAGAACAAACCACTAAAAACTATCATAAAACCATCACTAAAAACAAAATTCATGATATTTTCGATATAATCGATTTTATTTTTATTTAGTAGTGTTCAAAATAAAACGATCTATAGATTATGGAAACCTTAATCTTGTCTTTAATATATAAAGTCTACAACATTGTCTCGTATATATAATAATTGTTCTTTAGATGAAGCAAATGTCGAGTGCCGATAACAGATGTAACAGATTTTCGTTCCTAAATATCAGATAAATATTTAATATATGTAGTTTTTCTATAATACAAATCAACAACTTTTCAAACTTGAAATAAATTAATTATAAAACTGGCTTTCAAATATTTTAGCCAATGAAAATAAATATTCCCTCAGTTAAAAAATCGGGCATCGATAGTTTTTACCCCTTTTCGATAGTTTTAACATTGCTTAAAAAGAGAGCGGGGAAAAAACGTTGTTTTTTTTTAATCTATACTTAAAGACTGCAATCTATTTTATTCTATAAACTAATAAATTTCACCCTAATGGCCAAAATCCTTAATATCAAATATATTTCTAAATCATAGTTTTTCTATAATGCAAATCAACAATAACAATATAGAATATGTACTTTAAAACTGGTTCCAATCAAATTTAATATTTGCTCAGTGGAAGAAACCAGTTATCGATAGTTTTAACATTGAATTCAAAATTGAAAAAGATCTCAACGGAAAGAAGATGTCAATATACAAATGGCAAGAAAGTTGCAGTAGCCCATTAATTATGCTTTGTGCATTCTTCCGACTTTTTTTCTGGTTTTCCAGTTTGCTTTTGCTCTATTTACTTGTCAATGACAGTGACTTCGAAAAGTATCTATGTCGACCTCTCAGCTTGCTTATTTATGGTAAGTACGTATTACTTCAGATGTTTGCCCACATATGAGTCGTATAAGTCGTCGTTGTGTTTAAACTAGTTTTGAGCTACACTTTACTTGCAATTGCCATTGCACTGCATTCGATTCACTTGACTTTGATCTCAATAAGTAGTGTTAATTGCTTGGTTTCGATTTTCTAGAGCATCAGGCGAATAACCAGCACGAATGGACACAAGTCAGTTGAGATCAGAACAGAACTCGGACTCCAGGCTGGCTTTTCGATTGTCACTGGGCCGGGGCTTGGAAGCTGTCAGTTGAACAAAACTTTCACGTAGCTCATTTGTCAATGCAAACGAACAAAAAAAAAAAAGAATACTTATGTTTTGTTTTTTGTTGTTGTGTTGTTGTTGGATTTTCATCTTTGTCTGTCACGTTTCCAGTTTGTTTTGTCTTATTTGCCTTCTTGCTGCTAGCTGCTTGCTGCTTGCTTGTTGCTTGGTTCGTTCTCTCCTCCGCTGTTTAAGGTTTTTATTTGCCTGCCAGCAGCTTGAGGCCTGTCAATAAAGTTCTTGACACCTTTACTTCATTTGCTCAGATTTCTCTTTGGCATGACTTTAAGATTTGCCATGCTTCGTTTTTTATACTTTGCTTTTTAGCACATGCCACGGAAATTCCTTATATTTCTTACACCCTTTTTACCAAATGTTATTCCCTGATACGGCATTGTGTTAGTCATTGTAATTAAGAATGTTTCTCTCCTTCCCACATGTTATGAATCAAATTTAAGGGAACTCCGATCAAAAGCAACATCAGTCTTTAGTTATTTTAATATCAATACTTTTTTCAATACCTTTTCTCACATGTTTTTACAGAAACAAAAGTAAAAGCCCATGGCAATAAAATATCCAATTAAATTTTTAATATCATTTCATAAAAATCAGTGGATAAAAATAAAATGATTATCACCATTGTGTTTTCATTTCATTTAAAATTTATTTGCACACAACGCACACACAATCGACACACACTTCCTGCCATTCTATTGTTACCATTGGCATTTTAAACGACTTCATTTTGGCCAGAGAAAAAAAGTTGCTTCCGACCTACGAGGCAAAAAGTTTGGAATCCCTGCAAAGTACAAAATAAAATAAGAAAAGCCAAGTCAAAAGTTATTTAATATGCATAATTGTTATATAAATGGCACACAGATACATTTATATACTTTTATTGTATTTACTAATGAAACAAAAAGGCCTAACAACAAGCTAAATGAAAATAAAAATCATTGCCGTCAATTTGTTGCAACTAATTGCAAATGTCTAGGCAAACAAAAGGCAATAGCAGTAGCGACCTTTACAAATATTTCGTTTTTTTCTCCCCCTCTTTTGTATACTCTTTCAAACCAAGAAAGTATATCAGTACACAAAATCGAGACGTCTGTAAAGCAAAAGAAAAGCCCATTCGACTTATTAAAATTATATTTTTATTTTTGATTAAAGGTTTAAAGATTAAATATCTGGCAATATTAATAACATTTTGATGAATTGATAGAGAACGTAAATATAGATATATACGAAATCCATCAGGTGTAAATAATATAAATTAACCTTTTTTTTAGTTCATTAGGTTAACCCACAGTTTGTTAATTAAGTTTATAAATAATATTAATTGAAATTGGTAAAAAATTATTCGAAGACGAACGACACAAATTTGGAAAGTGCATAAAAACTTCGTGATGTCGGCCTAAGTAATCTCGGCTCTTTAGTTTTTGTGTTTTGTTGTACAGAAATTTAATTGTGCAAACAAAAGTTGCCCAGTTGGTCGGCTCTTCTTACTCTTTGCTATTTTTTTTTTGTTGTTTTTGTTTTTTCTGTTTGTTGTGTTGTGAACGCTTAATTGCTTTTGACTTTTTGTTACTTGTTGGTCGATTTCCTTGTCTTGACTCCCGTTCGGCTGCCTGAACTTTTGAACTTTCAAGGTAACAGCAAAAGCAACAACCACAAAAGGCAAAAGGCGAGCACCTTTCTGGCTATTTAATTTCCAAGAAAACTCTGCTTATATGGTATCTCACTTTTTATCTTTTTAATAATATCTTAAACAATAATTCCAAAAAAACGACAAGAAACAAAAAAGTTGGATGGAAAAAAGCACATCACGAATTTAATTACCACGCACGTCGTAAGTAGGCAACGCCTAAAATGAAGCGATAAAAGGTGCCAGCGGTGATGGAGATATAGTAGAGAGATAGAGGTCGTCCCCTAGCTGTGGGTTGGATGGGGCGTCGGGAGGGTTGGGAATTACTTTTATGGTCATGGCCAAATCCAATTGTAAGAGAAAATCTCCTACACTCCCAAGCACCTACTAAATACGTACCGCTTCTGGTGCTGCTGCCACTGCTGCTGGTAATTATGCAAAAAGCGAAAGAAAAAACCCAAAAGAGAGATGGCAAAAGTGAGAAGGGGGGGTAAAAGAAAATTAAAATTGCGGAGGTGTTGACCAAATTGCCGCCTTCTTGACAGTTGATGGACAAAGATTAAGCTAGATAGCGTGAATATGTTAAACAAAAAATTTCACATTACATAAAAGAGTGCTGGGGAATTTCAGTTGAATTTTTTTTTTCCAGCTCAAAGTTTTGCCTTAATTATAGCCATATTCAGGCAAGCACTTGGCTACGCTGTAAGTAGGTACATAACGAACGAAAAAATATATGAATATATTTATTCACCAAGTTCACACAACTTTAATCAATAGTTAAAAACAATTCTCACAGTCAAAAAAGTTTGAAGAAGGTTGCATTGCAGCTTTGCCATGTTATTAATCATGTATTCTGCTCATTTTTTAAGTGAACTAATACAGGGTGCTCTTAAAAATGTACTATGACTTATATGGTGGTATTAAACAGCTTTGGAAAATGATTCAGTGAGATATTGATATCTAAGTTTGGTCAAGGAAGTCTATATTCCAATATGTTGCAAATGGTTCGTGGATTAAAGCTAAAGCAGATTGATTTTTAATTCAACTTCCCAATGTTTTCTCTAACTTTTTAGGTCTAATAAAAATATGATGTTAGAAATATTGGGATAGTTATTAATGGATTCCAAATTAGTACTTAGGCCCATTCAGCAGCAATCGATTCAAAAGGTACGAACTTATTTACTATGTTGGAACATGGAATTTTCGAAATATCGATTACCAGCGATGTTTCTCCTAAAACAATTTCAATTAATGCATAACCAGTCCTTTGATTTTTGTTAACTCTATTTTGGTTTTTTGAAAATGTTGCCAAAATGTATTATGAGTTAAATGGGAAAGTTGTTGAAAATACCAACTGTTCAGAAACAGACTGCACATTTGTTTATTTTATATATTTTGTACACCTGGTTTTATCGATAGTTATAGGCTTAAGTGTATCGATATTAAGAGCTCTGGTTTATCATTTTTTCTGCCTGTTTCTGCAAGCTATAAAATAAAGATTAATTCTTTCGCAAGTAATAAAATATTCTCTCTTTATTTCTTTACACAAATTAAAATTATATAACAAATTCGATTTTCTTTATAATACATATCATGTTTTCGAATAAGAGCACCTTAAGTGAATCAAAGAAAGAGAGATATAATATTGGAAAATATGGGAAAGAGATATTTTTTGAAAAATATAACAAAATATAATAAACGAATACCTGAATAGAAATCAAAAATGCAACGGATTGAACACTGATTTTATTTATTATGTATTTCTTTATTATGTTCGATCATTAAATCAACAATTCCCTTTGAAATTGTTATTAAAAGCAGATCTTATAATATAGTTTTGCATCTAACCAATTCTCTTTAGATTCTTCTCTTTATACTTGCATGGCAATAATAAAGACAGAAACTGTCTTGTTTGTAGCAACTTGTAGTTGTGGTTTAAGTGTAAGTTTATTGTTTGTAGATCTGTATCGACTTGCGATATATGTATGCATGTATAGTATAGACATCTATGTTGGGTTTTAGTGGCAAAAGGTATACACGAGACCACATTGCTGGAAGTAGGCACACACCACACAATGAATGCGATGGCCTGTCCACTGGATGGGTCACTGTTTCTGAGGCTGTCATTAATGGCGCCGCTTGTTTGGCCCACAAACAAAACGAAAACTATGTACAGCTATAGAAACGAGTTTTTCGTTTTGTGCCTCTTTTTGTTTTCCTTATTTTTTCTTGGTTCTTGGTTCTCTGGATGCTTTTGGCCAACAGTGGTGGTTGTTGTTGTTGTTGTCTACGCCTTTCGGGCGGTGGCTCCAAAATTGTACGAACAGCAGTCAAGTTGAGAAGTTGCGGCGACCAGGAGGAGAACGGGGCGATGGAAGGGGTATTGCCACCACAAAGGCAATTTATAAGTTGGCCAAGCGAAAGAGGAAGAAAAAGTAGCCGCTGCTTCACTGCAATTAGCAAAAGGCGACGCCTGGCCTGGCCTGGCCAAGCCTAGCATCTCCACAATGGACGAAGTTGTTCCTATGGTTCGCCCACCTGAACAACATCAAGTCTTTCCATTCATAATCTGTCACAATATTGGGCTAAGTCTGAACTAAACAAGACCTAAAACAAATCAAAATTCTTTGCATAAAATTCTCAGTTTTCCAGTGACATTTTTTTCTTTAGTTTCTTGCCAAAATGCCGACCATAAATCTGCGCTTAGCCATGCCAACGAAACGCATGTGGGGCCAAATATCGCTCTGTGGTGCCATTTTCTCACTTTCAACAGTCTTGTACATGAACTGGAGGCTACAGGATCGTGTGCGTAATTCCGACTGTTATAAATTGGCCCTACAAACATTGAGGCAGCATAAGGGAGCTGTACGACTGCTGGGCGAACCCATCAAGGAATCGGGTTTCAGTCTATTCAATTTGAAGAACATTTACAATGCGAATAAGGCGCAATTTCAGGTGTCAGTACATGGAACTAAAGATAAGGGAACTATATACTTTTGGGCCTCGAATGATCGTGAAGATGGTTGGCTAATCGAACGCTTGGAATTGGAGACCCGTCAACATCCACACACTCGTTTCCTGCTCAAGAAACCTCAACCCATGCTGGAGGAGAAGGCGAAATTGGTAGTCATTGAAGTGCCAGAACCCAAACCGATTACCCTGCCACCCAAGGCCACCACTGGCCAAGCCCAGCAAATGGAGAAACTGCCATTGGAAGGTGCACTACAGCAACAGACGGAACAACAAGCTGAACCCCATCTACAGCATCATCATAATCTTCAGGAGCAGGAACAGCAAGAGCACCACGAAGGCTATGAGACCCCAAATTATCAGTCACCCAATTCGACATGTGCCCAACCATTGCATCAACAACAAGGTCAAGAACCATTGCCATACATTCAGACAGCCGAAGGGGGTCGCATGCAATAGCAATGGTTTCACACCTCAATCACAGTTGGACAGGACAATTCGTTTTGTCATCTTGGGTCAATAAAAACTTAGTTCAGATTGGATCATATTAACAAAATTTCATTTAAAAGTGATTATTTCTGAGTCGATGTTCCAAGAATGATAGGATCAACAATTTTTGGTTATCGAACACCTTGAGAAAGCAATTGATAACAAAGCACAAGAAGCTTTAAATATTAATTGTTGGTTTTAATTATTTATTTTTAGGGTGTTATATTATTTTACTTAGAATTTGTTTTCGCCTTGTCTGTTCTAAGAATTATTTTACCTCGAATAATTCAACATCCAGAGGAGTAGGAGAACGATCCAAATTAGAAATATTAATTTATTAATATTTATTTCTATACCTCATTAATTAGATCGAGGTTCGAGAACCTTCCGATTTTCTACCTCTTGACATTTCTTCGAAGCTTAAACCAGTTGCGAATTGCAAGTGGATCAAGAGCTAAAAAAAAGGAGGCAACATCAGAGTTTTTAATCACGGATTAGCTGCTTTAATCTGATCGATTCTAGATTCTATTGATTGACATTTCTTCATAGCAGAAAAAGTAGATGCGAAAAAAATGCAAAAAAAAAATATATATTTATTTATTAACTCTTTAAAAATCGTATAAAAAATAATCTTTAATATTAAGGCTTAAATTTCCCTTAAAAATAAGCTTCACCAAAGTGAATAACTAGCTCTCCAAGATCGCCCTTTCCATCATTCGGTTTGCCCTGTTTTCTTCCATAAGCCCAAGTTTTATTTTCATTCTTTTTTGTTGACATTTTTCTGAGCTTCTGTGCCCCTAAAAGTGACATTCTGAATGTAGTATATACTTACATATAAAACAAAGAATCTGCAAAATTCATCTGAACAAACACTCACCGCAAACAATTCTAGAGAAAGTAAAGAAAGTTGTGGCAAACGACATTCATGGACTTCTGTTCATTCTCCCAAAAACAATATTTAATAACGTTTAAAATTTTGTGATTTCCCAACATTTTTAACTGATGTGCAATGTTTTAATAAACTCTTTTAAAGTCTATTTAAAAACTATACACATCTAATAGTTCGAATGAATTGTTTGCAGATGTTTTTCAAATAATAAACTGACATTTAATATTTCGTAGCTTCATTAGTTTGATCAACCTACAAACGCTAGTGAGGAGGAGCAACAATTGTGACATCGTTTTAGTTTTCTATTTTTGCATCATAAATAAATTCAGATAAAATTTATTTATTTTTGCACAGACACAAGAAATTTTAAGAACATTTTCAAAGTGGAAGGGGACAAGAGACATTATAATTTAGTTGAAAAATTTATGCATCAGTGTGTGTGTGTGTGTCTGCTATTGTTTTCTGTTTTCATTTCATAGTTATATTCTATATAAAATTTCATTTGATTGTGTGCCATTTGCCTTGCTATTTTTAGTGAGATTTGTATATGTGATTCGTTTTTCGGAAACTGTGTAACATCACGTTGTTTGTGGCATATGAGATTTGTTCAGCAATAAAATAACTGCACGTCATCATTGGGTTTTGGGACCATGAAAATATTTAGAGCAAAACAGACGGACACATAGACCCAGAAGACAAGCCGACGGACAGACAGACGGACTGACAAACGGACGGATATGCCCCTTTGATATGCAGGCATGCGGCAAACAAAATATGTATAAGTAAATGCATACCAAGTTATTGAGAGCAAAAAATAAGCAAAAAAAAAAAATGACAGCAAATTGAATTTCAGTTCTTAAAACATGCGAAAGACAAGCATATGGTGAAAAGATGTTGCGACTTGCCAACCAAAAGCTGTCACTGTGCAGCTTGAGAAATATGTACATATGTATGTATTAAATAAATTCAACGGGAAGTTATCTCAACAGAGTACAGTGTCAAAGTGTCTCTGACTTGCCAGTGGAGCAGTGAAATCTACTCTTGATTCTCTTTCAATGGCTGGATTCTTAGGCCAAAATAATCAAATATGAATGTTGTGTATGAACACATTGAGCCACGAGAAGAAAAATTGAAATCTAGGTAGGTACTCTAAGCTAGCTTTTTATCAGCTACAAAATGTCGGAAAATGACCAGTCCATTCGATTAGCAATATTACTTAAACTGTGTCTGCCTTCACGTCTCTCCTAAGCCTACAAACTCAGATGTGTATAACGCTATCTGGAACTCGAACGAGATCGTTATCTTTTTCTTGGTTTTCTGGCTGCACTTATGTACATCTGTCAGTTGAGAGTGCGTCACTCAGGCGTTTGATATACCTCACGGAATTAATTATACGTAGATGGATTTTTGCGCATAAAAAAAAATTCAAAAATGATATATAAAAAAACCCTTGAAAACATATATTTATTTGGACGTGCCGAAGATATGTTGCACTGTGCGAAGCAAATTTTCCAAAAGGTGGGTGCACGCTCTGCATACTAAGTGTAGCAGCATTTTTTGTAGAATTTAAATACTTACAATCTGTGTTATCAGATCATTATAAAAATCACAGAATTAATTGGCTCCAAGCCTGTCTGCAGCTGGTGATAACTTCTTTAAATAGTTCCTCAATTCTTAGTTTACTCAAGAATTTAGCGCTGTTTTCAAATTATTATTTCTATAACTATATCTTAATTAGAAAAATATCTTTGAAAAAAAGAATAATTTAGAAAATAATTAAATATTTGATTATTAAAATGTCAACTTTCGAATTGGAAATAATCTAATATTTCATAATTTAAAAGTTCTCCCCAATTTTAGGAACGTAAGCTCTAAAATTGATTTAATTATGCATTCATTCCAACATATGATAAGGTCATCAAAAATTGTGAGTTCATGGTTTGTAATGTTTAGAGGTTTGTCTTTATCAATTTAATTTCAATATCACGGCATTGAAAATGTTCACGATCAATCTTATTTAAGCTGTTTATCGGCGGCAAACTGTCGATATACCCTTGCAAAGGGTGTTACAGAGTTGGCCAGCAATTTGAAGCACAACAAATAGTTGAGCAGTCTTTTTTAATTGTGTTTTCCCGCAATCTATCATCAAATTTCCATCATATCAAGTTTCTCACACTGATGTGTAAAACTTTCTTAAGTAATAGAACGCCCGATGGGTCTGGGTCTGGGTCGATATGAAGTATTTTTCCACCTTCTCAATCATATTGCATTACTTATTATTCCAGTTGATAAATTTTTTAGAACTGGGGGAATGCGATACTTAAGACGTAGGCTTAATGAGGAATGCCCATTAAAGGCGAACATGGTTATTTTTATAAATAGTCACAGCAAAAATATGCGCGATGGTAATCGATAGTCTCGCAACGCCTGTCATGCTTGGAATAATGCGCAACTACTAGCAACTCGTGGTCTGTCTCGGGTCCTCTTCTCCTTTTAGTGTAATCTATCAAAGAATCTGTAAGTTGAATATCTCTTTAAAAAGAAACCAAAGACCATGATCCTCCAATGGTGATGCTGTTGTTGTTCCTGTTGTTGTTGTTGTTACATTTTTGGCCTAAGTGGCCTCTTGCGTGTGTCTGTCTACTTTATTTTAATGCTCGTAAAATCAAAAAGAGAGTACTATAACTCTACCGAAAGAGACGACCTCAAACCAAACTCTATCCCACCGCAAGAGCTGTGACAATTTCAGTGTAATCTGTGTGGTTCCCTGTTTCCTGGTTGGCTTGTCTCGCTTTTCTGTTCGCTGTTCGCTCTTCTTCGTCGCTCAGTCTCATTAAGGTTTTTATTTTCTGTCACTTTAAGCCCATTTTGGTGCGCTTATCTTGGCCTTCACAGCTGCTGGCGTATGTCGCTTCCCCTCCTCTCCACCTCATTTCCATCATTAAGTGCTGCGCCATGTATTTTAACATGATTTTGATGTACTTGGCAGGGTCTCGAATAAATCAAATTGCTGATACTATAAAATTGAAACTCTCTTGCTCTCTGCGCTTCAGTATTTTCCATGGCATCATAATTTGGACCGATGCAGGTGTTCCTCCATTCTTGGCCAGAGTTTAATGACCATTTAGCTGTTAAAAATAGAAGAAGAAGAAAAGAAGTTATTTAAAACATTGATTACAGTTGCGGGCTATAAATGATCAGTTATATTTTTAGAAATTACTAGTGTATGACAAAGTAATAATATATAATCTAGTCGTTAATCCATGAATTTAAATCAATTTTATTCAATATGCTGAAAGCATAAAAAATGGCATGCAGAGAAAATAATAAGGAAATCGTTGAAATATTGCTCATCAATTTGTATGGTAGCATGAATGTCATTCATGAAGCTTATTTGCATTGCAACTTCAAAGTGCTATAACTATAAGAAAGTCGAATTATACTACACTTTAGTATCTAAAGTATTAGACATCGTAAATGCAATTCAATTTCCGTCAATACTGCATTTACGGGTATTTGTATAGGTGTTTGTATAGGATATAATAAAATTGATCAGATGTTTGTTACGTAGTGTAGATAGCGCTTCCGACCTCATAAAGAACACTCGAGCTCAAAAAAATAAGGCGATTTCATTATGAGATCCTTTTTCTCTGCGTTTTGTCAATTATAGTTTAGGTAAAAAATATAAACATTAAAATAGAGTATTAATAAAAGATTAAAAGGAGGTTTCTTCCACTTTTTATAATATTATCATACAAAATTTGATTTTAATTAAATTTGTAAATTACAAAAATGAGCTTTTGACTTGAGAATGAGACTGTGTTGCTAGTGCAAGGTCTTTATTAAAGTGCCCCAAAGTTTTTTACAAAATGACTATGATCTTACGCCCTTTGAACTCTCTTGCTTCTCACTACTTACATCACAGTTTTACCTAGAAACTCTGTGACTAATTTAAAAACACTAATGATACGTAGTTTTTTGTCAATCATAAATTAATCATTAAGACTTTGGGCATCGTTTTTATGACGCATGGGCGAAAAAGTAAGAAAGAAAAACAATTTATCAAATTCATTTTTATTGACAATTAAAGTCTAGCATAAGCATAAAGATTATGTATTGTAAATTTTTAGCGCCAAGGCTTTTTAATTAGTTGTATGCCACAAAACGAGTAAATGAAGCGAAGCTAGCATAAATTAACAGAGGTCAGAACCCAAGCATGGCGCAAAACTGGTTAATCTGAGGCGATGTAATTGTAAATTGATTGGGTTTGACTTGGTCCAAAGATGATGATTTACTCATCGCTGAAAAAAAAAACATTAATGCTGCATAACTCTATTCTCTCTCTGGGTATGTGTATGGCGTCATGCAGTAAAAATTAAGGTTTAATAAAAATTACTCACTAATTTGCATAAAATTCTTGTTGAAGTTTGCTTATCACTTACAAGGCTATCAGCATGAAGCGCTTCCTCAATAGTAGAAATGTGCCGAAAACCTTCATTAAGCAACCTTCAAGGCTCACTAACTAAATTAACCATTTGCCTAAAACGTTATAAGCCATAAATTATTATGTATGAATGAACAACAAAAAAAAAATAAACGAAAAATATTAGCTTGAGCAAAAGGGGCCAAGTCAGTCAGTCAGTCGGCGAGTCATTTGCTCAGTCAGTCATTATTTTCAATAAAAGGCAAAAAAAATAAAAATAAATATGGCAAATTGAAGTCGGTAACATTAGCAGCCGGCGGCAACTAAAATACAACAAAAAAAAAAATTAATACCAAACGCAATGCGCATGCGCAACACGCAATGCCAAAAGAGAAGCCCCCAAGTCCAAGCTACAGCTCCAACTGAAGCTCCAGCTGGGGCTTCAGCCTTAGCTTCGTTGGTGTAGTCGGACACCAAAGCCAAGGTTGTTGTTTTTGTTCAAGTACACACGCCGCGTCGTCTACTTTTAGCTGAATTATGTTAGCGCCATAAATAGTTGGTCGCCAAGTGGTCAGAGGGAACAGCAACAACATCGAAATTACCCACCAAGGAGGGAAGCTGGCAACAAACTTATGTTTAATTGCAAGTTGTAAAAATTGTTGTTGGGAGGGGCTAATCAAAAAATAAAAAAATAAGAGGAAAAAGCAAAACAAAGATGAAAAACAACGGATGAGAAATAACATACAGGAAAGTCAAGCGAAGGCCAAACGAAATGTTGTACAAAAACCTCGGGGAATTGCAGAGACCAGAAGGTTCTAGTCCAGAAGTCCCCATGAAGCTTACCAAAAATGGCGACAATTTCAATTAAAATTAAATTCATTTCGTTTTTCAAGAGGGTTAACTGGTAAGTCTTTTATAACCTCTCAAGGTTATGTTAACTCCTCCTTCTTTTTGTTTTGTTGAGGATTTCGTTATACGATTTTTGGCCCCGAGCCAGCAAAATAAAAAGGTTTCAAATAAGTTTTTTTTTTTAATACTTTAGCTGATGCTTTATGCATTATTCGAATTCACTTCAGTTTCAGTGAAAAAATCACCCAATATTGTACATAATTAATAAAGTGTAAAATGAGTAAGAAAAATTTCGTTTTGCGTTTATCATGATGTTGCCTTTGTATTTAATGAAGATTGAATACTAATTTATTTGAAATCGATACCTTTTGAAAAAGATTTTCTTAGCACATGCAACTAATTTATTTGATTTATTATGGAAAAAGTATCTCACAAACTTCTATTATAAGCTAAAACTTACAGAATTGGCAATTCTCTGTTTTCGTATTCTCTGAGAATCGACAAAATCAGAGTAAAAGTACGGAAACGGAAAGTGTGCTAAATCACTGCTTATGCCGAAACTATTTATATACATTACAAAATATTTTAAGAGTATCCCTTGTTGATATTAGTTACGTATAATATTGTAAATCTACTTATACGTAGACTTAACTTGTATATGCTATATCAAAGGGTACGATAAAAGTGAAATTAAATATGTTAAAGACAGAAATACCATATAAAGTAAGCATAGTTGAGCTTACCAATAATGAAATTTTAAATTTAATTTTTAGCTTTCTAAGTCTATTATAATTCCATATTCCTCCAAATTTCGCTAAAATTTCATTATTAGAAAGTATTTGTGACTTTAGCTAAAGAACTTCCTCTCAGACTTGCTTATCAATTCCATTGAGTTTCAGGGTATTTGAAAGTCGACTCTCCGGATCTCCAGATTGTTCTCATTGAGTAAAGCACATTGTGTTCTTATCAACTGATGGCAAGTCGAGAGTGCTGCCATGGTTGCGGCTGCTGTTGCGGCTGCTGCTGCTATCCGCTACCAGTCAGTCTCACTTTTCACTGGGGAAATAGGCAAACACAATGGGCAACTGATAAAAAAGACGAGGGGAAATGACTAGCAACAAAACATCAAATGGATGCACTCGTCTGTGAAATGAAAGTGGTCGAGACGAAACAAAATAACAAGAATGCAAACAAATAGAAGCAAACAAAAAAAGAAACTACTGGAAAGGAAAATGAAAAGAAAAGCAAATCTATATAGGTACATACATAGAAGAGCTAAGATGGAGACGATGGGTGGGGTGGGGAGAAAGGGCATAACAATGCAAAGTTGCAGGCAAATGCAACTGCATCTGCATGAGCTTCTCTGTGGGTTTTATCACCGAATGTCAGGCAATCTAGTAAAGCTGCCAGCCAGCGAGTGAGAGAGCAGCGCATCAAATGCTTTCAAGAATTGAAGAGGAGAATTCTCTACTCACTATCATGTTTCCTGTTACAAGCGGGCTGCCTTTTGAATGTACATATTTGCAACAAGTTAATTGTTTTGCCGTTTTTTTTTTTTTCTTGCGGCGCATTTTCCCATTGTGCGATGGAGTCAGTCTCGCCAGCCAGCCAGCAGTCAAGGTAAGAACGAGAGAACTCGAAGACTGCAGTGAAAGATGCAACACGCGGATTAGATGACAGATTAGTTAAATGCGCATGAAATGAGCGGCAGCCTAGCCGCTATTTTTTTTTTTTTTATTATTATTATTTTTTGAAGGCCTGCCTACTCCATGGAGAACGCTTCCTACTTGAAGGTGGTTCTTCGGTTGGTAGCCATAATGTCTTCATTTCATAATCAGGCGTTGCAATAACCCCTCAAGTGGCAACGTCTCGAAATTACTTTTATTAATAGGCGTTGGTAATTGTTGCCTACATGCAGGTGATTAGCTAATGCTCAGGTTAAGGTTAACGGTTCTCGGTTCGCTTACACCATAGGCCTTAATCATTCTATTATAATATGAGACAATGGTGTGCTCTTATCTCTCATTAATAAAGTGATTCAGTCCAACTCTCTCCCCCCCTCTCGTTAGGGCCATTAATGTTATGTTCATACATTTTTATCATATGTATACATAATTTATGTTTATGTACTAGATTTGTTTGCACATAATTTCAATTATTTGCTTTTCTAATTTTTATTATACTTAATAATAATATATGAACAATTCTAATTTCCAATGGTAAATGAAAAATCTTTATTGATAGACATTGTTTGCCTTTGTTGCTGTTGAATAATTCAAATATATTCATAGTGATTTAAAACAAAAATATTTCACTTTAAAAACTGATTTTTTAAGAGAGAACATGAATTTAATTTGACTGATTACGTCTTAGGAGATAGTTTTTAAACGAAATCTGTCTATGTATTTGGAAAAAAATATATTACCTAAGTTTAACTAATTACTGAACTCGAATTAACGAAGTTTTCTACTCTATTTGAGTCTACTCTCAGAGTCTTTTATTGATCCAACCTATTTAATGTCCGGTTTATATACAAAAGTGGTATAAATCAAATCGAACTATATTATTACATTGAGTAATTTGTATGCAAATATTCCAGTTGTCTTAATTAATATATAATAAATGTAATCTTGATTATAAAACATGGTATTAAATCTGTTGATATTCGTATTATAATTTTAAAATGAAATATAGGCACAATAACCGGGGTACTAAAATCACTGATACCCCCTGAACATACATAGGCGTCATAGTTCTATCTCGAAATAAGCATCTAGAATCTGTTTCTAGAAAATATTCGTCTTGTACCATGGTAAATAGACTGGACTCGGTCTCGTCTAAATAATTATAAAATCGTGAATACTGTCTTCAATTCCTATAATAAAATAAAAAAAATTTTACTTACGTGCCGAAAATTCTATATAATGAATTTATTTCAAAGACCCAGCTTATCCATTCTATTCACATCATAATTTCTATATAAATAATTCTTTTTCTGGTCTCTCTTAAGGAACTTCGACTGCAAAGTTCGACTATAAATAATATACTAAACTATTTCCTACATACAATTTTAAAGTTAAAGGTCCCAAAAAAGTTGTCCACTTTGAATAATAAATAATGCCCGCTCGTTAATCAGATCTTCATTTGTTAAGAAGTTTTTGTAAATTTTATGCTATCTACTTGACTGTTCGAACTCGTATTGTGTACACACGCCTACACACGCACACCCCACACACAGTTTGTACAGATCAATAGAACTAAATACCCAAAATACATACAACAAAGCACTTGTGTTCAAGTATTCCACTCGCTTGTATAAAAATATTTGTATAACATTTTGTTATACATTGTTCATGGCAATGTTGCTTTACGGTTCTTCGGTCTGTCGGTTTGCCGGTTACCGCAAACAAAAAGAAACAAAAAAAAAAAAAAAAACAAGAAAACTCGTTGGTGGCTGTTCCATTGTATTTTTGTCTGTCTGGCATTAATCCTATCAGCAAAGGATTTATCATCGTTTTGGCAAAGGACAAATGTAGGAAAGTGCAGAGCGAAGCCGTATGTTTACGATAAATATTTGTTGGATTGTGCTTAATATTGCTTTATGTTCATTTGAAGTTAATGAAATGTAAACGAATCGCATTAAACGATAAAGATTTTTATGTTTCTACGTGAGCGATGGCAATTGGAATATGAGCTGCGAATTAACTTTAAGAACTTATGCTCTAAAACTAAATTGAACTTTCAATTTTCATTACAAAGCCACAAAATAACATCTCTCTCTCTCTCTCGCAAAAGTGGCGGCCTACCACACCCACAAAACCACCGCCCCTTCCATGATTCCTCCCGTTTTTAGAGGGACAGACCAACAAGTGATATTAAATGTAGCTATTAAATGGCAGAAGAGAGCGATGCGAAAGCCAAACCAAGGCAGCAGGAAGAAGGCGGAGCCGGACGGAAATCTACAGCAAAATTGAAGGCAGCGAAATTTTGCGCGAATTCTGCACGTGTTTCTGCCATTTGCCATTTGGCTTACCTTCTGCATAAATAAATAAATAAATGTATCTCTCTCTCACTCACTTTTCCTTAGTGCCTCAGCGTGTGTGTGTGTGTGTGTGTGTGTTTGTTGAGTGACTTTTGGCGTTTGCTTTTCGTTGCCTACTTTAAGGCATCTTCGCTGCGTTGCCATCATCATCATCGTCATCTTCATGTTTCCTTCTGCCTGTCTGCCTTTCTTTTTTGCCACTTTTACTGTGTCTTGTCATCAACATTGTGTTGTGTAAACGCACTTACTTTATTTCTCATATTATATTCACATTGCGTGTACACGCCGAACGCCGCAAATTGTTTTCAACTTAAAGCTGCAGAAAGTAATCTTCAAAAGACTAACAGAAAATGCACCGCTTGCAAATTACTTTAAAATCGTTTCTTAAATGCAACGAAAAGCAGCGCAATCTACAAATATTACATAAAACAAGTCCAAGAACTTTGCTCTCCCTCGCATATGCAGATACCAACAAATATTTCATTGTTCAATTATTTTAATTACCTCTTAAAGTTTGTTTCAAACTTTGGCAGCTTCTTTCGTTCTTGTAATTAATTAGGAATTGATTGATTTTTCCATCAATTTAACTTTATTGCAACTAATTGGTTTGCTATCGATATCTATATATATTGCAAAATGTATAAAATCGAATATAAACATAAACTTAAACTTTTCTTGGTAACGACACTTGCAACATTGGCCAACAGAAGCGGGAAGTTCGTTTATTGAGCGTTCAAAACTGTTAACAAGTTCTATTTAAAGGAGATGGTAATTTAATTCAAATTAGTAACAAAATTAAACTAACTACCAAACTACTACTTACTCGAGTGTTTCTTAGAATTGGCGACTTCTTTTGTTCGCTCTTAAACTCGAAGTCAAAGTGATATATTTCTTTGGCAACAATGAATATTAATTACTTGTAATATATTCCAATACTGTTATTAGTTCTAGGTGTTTGGTTATACTGAGCGTTCACTCTAAAAACGTAAATGTTTGTTTTTATTTAATAGTATAGTTTCTTTTTTATCAAAACGACTACGACTATGGACACGGCATCGAGACAAAGTAGCGATACTGCACTCTGGAGTGCTATGAATTAAAGTATCGAGCTTCGGGCTCGGTATTACTGGAACTTTGTCTGCGTTGATTCACCTTAATACTTTTTTTGAATGGCTAAATAAATTAGCATATTATGGAAAATGTAAATTTTCCAAGTTCTTGTAATATTAGACCCTTTTGCGTGAGTTTTTAGAAGTTTTGAAAGACTTAACGTATTACCACAAGTTTTAATTGCTTCAAAACAAACTTTTGCACATAGCTTTGTAGCATTTTCTTTTGAAACATTTCCAATATTGACTCCAATGTGTAATTTTTTCTCATCACAGAGGTTTTTATCCATCTCAATATACTTATGTACTTATGGAGTACGAATACTTAATCTGAAAGAATCAAAAGTATCGAGTTACTCATCCTGTCGAGGACTGATACCCTGTCCATAATTAATGCCAAATGGGATTGTTATGAATTATTATCTCATTAATTTTATACTCGTCCACTTACAATTATTAAGATTTTCAAGGTTCACTCGATGACCATTAAATTTGTACATATTCTAAATTTAAATATACATAGGAAACACAACATTGGAATTATTATACATACATTATAAAGTAATTATTTCCCACACCTTTCAAGTGATGCGATTCCTATTCTCTCCCTTTCTGCTTTCAGTTGAAATTTATTGAAATAACAACCCGAGAGTTACATCATATCCTACATGTTAGGCTATATCTTTATAAGTGCAGCTATCAATGTCAAATAAAATAAATATATAGAAAGAACATGAGTACTGTAACTACTGTATTTTCTAGTTACAACTAGTTATTTGCACAATTCATGTAATGCTTATAAAAACTTTGTTTTCCATTTCATTCTAGGTACGTGGTTGCGTGTCCTTCGATGCATCTGCTAATTAGTTACTCTCATTAGGTGCTTATCATGTAAGTCAACAATTTCGAAACAAGAACTTTCATTATGTCACCAGCAAATGCACCAAGTAAGATTGTCTTTTAAGTAGCTGCAGCGACAAACAGCTCTCACACCCTTCTTCACACTCGACTCGATAGAATTACGTCACTTGATGTTTATTGAGAGCGTTGTGGGTGGGTTGGGGGGAGGTGGAGGTGAAGTCCAATCAATTAATGGCCAAATCACATAATGCATGTAAACGATAATGAAAATGACATTAGCCGGGGCCACAACGTGAAACGTCAAACGGCACAGATGCAGATACATTCAATAGAGAGTACGAAAAAAAAAGAAAAAAAAAAACCGAACAGCACGGAACGGAACGTAATTAATGAAATTACGACAACAGACACAACAAGCTCGTGGATGTGTGTGTGTGTGTGACTGTGTGTGTCGCTTTTCGCGTTATATTTTTCAGATAGTATTTTTGCGTGTGCCCCTTTTCTTGCCCCGGCATCAGATAATCGATTCAAAACGCACACCTGCCCTCAAAGCGCCTCCAAATGGGTGGGTGTGTGTGTGTGTGTGTGGAGGGGGCGTGACGTTATGCCTAGTGTTCTGTTTTTGTCATATTGTCGCTCATTATGCGCATTAATGTCGCCGCATTTGCATTTGACGTGGCACAGTTGAGTATTAGCTTGCCTTTGGGTATTCCCCCACGTTGGGCGCCAACAAAACGCATCGCCCTTTTGTTTTATGCAATTAATATTAATAGCCAGTGATGACATAACATGAGATTCTTCAATTTGATAGAGCTTATTGATTGATTGTACAGTTTCAATGGAATTTTCCTGCAAAACTTTGGAATCTGAAGGGTCTGCAGTTAATTGCTTTCTAATTAATAGGATTAATAGGACTTACACTCAAGGACTTCAAGCAGTTTATTGTTGGGTAAAATAGAACAGAAGTTTAAAGAAGTATTTGAATCTGTATTTTGGCAAAATATAAATTTCAAATTTATAAGTATTTACTATGTTGAGGTCTGCTTTTCGATTCGTGTTCTGTCACTTTGCATTTGCGAATCGTTTCTGACTGCAGCGAATTGCTATTAAAGTTGAAATTATAGTTTTATCTATGCTCTGTCATCTGTTTTCCTTTCATTTCTCCATTCCATTTTCTTCTTTGGGTCTTGCGCCAAATTTATTGGTGTGTTTTTGTATGTTGTGTTTGTTGGTCTCCATAACTTTATTTTCGGTTTTTATACCATGCATTCATAGAATGAAATGGTATATTAAAGTCGCCAAAATGTATGTAACAGGGAGAAGGAAGCTTTTCCGACCCTATAAAGTATATATATTCTTGATCAGTATCAATAGCCGAGTCGATTGAGACATGTCCGTCTGTCTGTCCGTCTGTCCGACTGTCCGTCTGTCCGACTGTCCGTCTGTCCGTCTGAAGAATCATCGAGATCTCGGAGACTATAAGAGCTAGAGCTACCAAACTTGGCATGTAGACCCGTTTGCTCTGCAGGCAGATCGAGTTTATTTTTTTTTTTCGCCCCGCCCCCTTCCGCCCCCGCTATTTGAAAAACAATATTTTGAGCCTCTATATCTCGGGAACTATAAAAGATAGAGCTTTCGGATTTGGACATTAGATGCGTGCAGTGTGCACGCAGACCAAGTTTGTTTCAAATTTTGACCACGCCCCCTTCCGCCCCCGAAATTTGAAAAATTCGATTTTCAGCCGAAATATTTATCGTATCGTAATTTAATTTGGCACACTAATACATGTGACGTATATCTATCATTCCACCAAATATCACAAGAATCGGAATAAAAATGGCTGAGTTATATATAGAAACGTTTTTCACTCATAGCGGTGCAAGGCAGATGCACGCGAAAAAGAGCGAGATAGCATATGCTGCAAATCACCGATTTGGTCGGGGGGCGCTAAAGTGCTCGTTTCCACATAAGAGTGATAGCATTTGAAAGAAATTTAATATATATCTCTTCACCTAATGCATGGTATATCCAAGTCGGCCCGGCGACTTACTTACTTTATTTTTTTTGATCGCGTGTTGCAAACGCCCATAAATAGGCAACAAAAACGAAAGGCGAATGTTGGAAAAGAACACACAAAAAAAAACACAAAATGAACGGGGAAAAAAACAAAATAAAATTGGAATTGGAACTTATAGCGGAGCAGGTTCACCCCCATTGAATGTGGCGTGTTTGTTTGCCTTTCGCTTTTTGTCGCATTTGTCGCTGGCTGCTCTTCATTAGTGCCAATGCACCGTCGTGTCCGCATATCGAAAGAAAGACAGAGAAAGAGAGAGAGAGAGAGAGAGACGGAGACAGCGACGGACGGACGGACAAGTTGGCAGTCACCTAATGCCGCAGAGCTACCCAAATGTGTTACGCGTCTATGAGGTCAAAACCAATCGATTTTTCCCCTCTCTCTCTCTCTCTCTCTCTCTCACTCTCTTACTCTGTCTTTCTTTATTCTTATTTAAGAACTCACGTGCTGCCCACTAAAGAAATTCATGAATCCATTGAAGCGAAATTCCCCACGTCATACATGGCGAATGAGTAATATACACAACAGTGTGCGTCGCGTCGCAGTCGTAGTCGTTGTTGTGCCTGCCTGATAAGCAAATTCTTCTGATTTGATTTGGAATTTAGTTTTTATGTCAAGGGTGGAGGACGGCGATCCCATTTAACATTAAATATATTAAAGGTTATTTTTGAAGCTTTAGCCAAAAAATACGAATTCACTTTTCTGAGTAATTCAACGCAATGGTTGATGTCGAATGCTAGTCACGTCTTGCATAATTCCACAAAAATGGAATTGTTATGAAGTGATATAAAAAATGCTTTCAATTTTGGTTTTTTTTTTTTTGTTTACTTTATTTGGCATTGACAATTTTAAACTTTTTTATACAGATGACACAATTTCCTAGAATTGTGATTCAATTGATAGGCATATTTATTTCAAGATATTTTTTAGTTATGTGTAAAAGTCATTCCTAGAAATGTTTAGATAACATATTTATACCCTTGCAAAAAGGGTATATTAATTTTGGTCAGAAGTGTGCAACGCATAGAAGGAAGCATCTCCGACCATATAAAGCATATATATTCTTGATCAGCATGACAAGGCGAGTTCAAATCCGTTTGTCCGTCTGTCTGTCCGTCTGTCCGTCTGTCCGTCTGTCCGTCCGTCCGTCTGTCCGTCTGTCTGTCTGTCTGGATCAACAGCTTCTCCTCCTAAACCGCTAAAGCTACAGAGCTGCAATTTTGCACGAAGTCTTGTATATACTGCAGGCATTGTATATTTTGGATTCATCCCAATCGGACGACTATATCATATAGCTCCCATAGGAACCATCGGTCGAAAAATGAGTTTTAGGTCAATAACTTCTTTCTTTTTCGCCCAATTATCATAAAACTTAACATTTGGCAGTTTATTATACATCCAAACATCCATGCCAAATTTGATCAATATCGGATTACTATATCATATAGCTCCCATATGAACGATCGGACCAAAAATAGTTTTTCTTCTAGAAACTTTTTTGTTTCTTAAGCGATCATCGTCAAACTTGGTAAATAACATTCTCATATATAAAGTTATATATCTGGTAAATTTTATTAAAATCGGATGACTATATCATATAGCTGTCATACAAACATGAAAAAATTGCATGCTGCATGTCTACATCCATGCATATGTATGCGTGCCGTGCTATGGCGTGTAAAAACGGACACCAGGGTCTTTACATTTAGATAAATCTTTTTAGGGATCTAGTAACACAAGAGCTTGCAAGGGTATACAAACTTCGGCATGGCCGAAGTTAGCCCGGCCTTCTGGTTTTATGTGTTTTTGGGTTTTCTGTGGTTTTAGTATGATTTCTCAATCTTTACATTTAAAAAACTTTTTTCCTAGTTCTCCATAGTTTTTTTCTATTTATTTATATACTTAATTTAATTGGAAACGACACAAACGGAAGTTCATGGAAATCAAGTTCTGCTACAAAACTTTGTGGTTTAATTATTTATTATTAAATTACGATTTCTTATACCCTTCTCAAATTTAGATTTAAAGAACTTCTTTCTAGCTCTCCATTGTTTTTTTGTAGTCTAATGACCCAACAGAAAGATGCTGCGAATTCCACTCAATTCTTGGAAATCATAGAGAATCCTGCAGAATTTCAGAGAGATTAATGACTTTTGCGTACTTTGTTTAAAAGTCGTTTTTGTGAATCGTTGCAGTGGTCTTTACCTCATTCTTTCATGCACGCATTGAACATAAGATTGCATGCACTTTCTTCCATAAATTATCATTTTTAATACCAATTTCTCCAACTTGTATGTGAAGTTTTTCAAAACCTCAGCTGCACCCAGTTTGTTTTCACAAGCAACTGCTTCGAAAGTATTTTCTGGCTTGTCACATACTTCTTGCATATTTTTTTGATTCAAAAAAATGAGAACAAATCCCTCATTCTAAACAAATAAATGCAGTTGTTATTTAGAATGAAAAAATATTTTTTGATGTCTTTAGCTAAGACATCAACGTATAAACAAAAATTAAAGTCGCAATAAATTGTAAACCAAAGTGAACTCCTGACTTATGTCCTTTTTAACCAAGCGAAGATTATTTTATGAGAATAACTTCTTAATGGGGGGAAAACTCATTTAATCTATTTTTAATGCCAACTCATTAAATTCGATGTAACAAAAAATACTGTCTAAAGTCCCTCATTGTGGGACCTTTTATTTATTTTTTTGTTTTTAAAATACAAACAACTCATTTGGCAACGACGAAAATTATGAATAGCCCCCCAAAGGGATCAAAACTTAATTCTGGCGGATTTATTTAAAAAAACAGCTCACGCAATTTTATTTGGGCAAACATTTTTTTCATTTCGTTTTTGTTGTTGGCTACCCTCAGGAATAAAAACAACAAACTTTTAATTTCGCAATTGTTGTATTTTTTTGTTTTTGGTGTTTTTAATTTATGCAAAGGAAATTTTCAAGCAAACTTGCGTGTCGAGAACTTTTGCAGGCCTAAACAAACAGCAAATTGTGTTAATAAGCATAGCTTAAAGCCGAAACGAACATATAAAAGAAACCACACAAAAATCTATATATATGTACTATATAGTTATGTATATAGATGTGAATAGTGAGTAGTAGTAGCTTGATTTGATATTTCCGTGACCGCATGTCATTATAATAATAATAATAATTGTGCTTTCCTTTGTATGTGGTTCCTATTACATACATTCATTGGCCATGACAAATAATTATCATCATAAAAATAACAATAGTTCAGATGACGAGTATATACATATAGATATCCAATAAGGGAACAAATCAATGAAAGTTGACTAACTTTCGTTTTCTTTTCTTGTCTTGTCTTGGCTGACTCAAAATAGTTTTCTTCGATCTTTGAATTAATTATTTAGATATTTTCAAACAATTCAATTCCATTTCCTGGCACGTGATACCTAATTTGCCTCCTTCTCAATCCCTCTCCTACTTGTTGTTGAAGCTTCTACCTTTAAATAGCTTTCACTCTTGCCCTTTCCTCCTTGGGAGACACAGTCAGTCAGTCAGTCGGTCATTTAGTCGTTCGCTTGATTTATTTACAAAGAATGTTTACCCTTAAGTAGACTGTGTCTCTGTGTGTTTGTGTGTATGTTGCTTCCCCTTGCAGTCATTAATTAAAGGCAATTTCATTGTAACTGTCATTAAAGTTGTGGCTTATTTTAGTTACAGCCATTAGATTGTAACTTTAATGCTTGGTTCCCTAAAAATGAGCGAACTAAGTGCCAGGAAACCACAAAACATGCTAAGACCAGACCAGATGGCCAGTTAATCATGGAGCATGGTGAATTTTCCATCCCCTTTCTTTTTCTTTGAGTATTCCTTTATGAGCCATCGCCAACAGTTATTAAATTTTGCTAAATATATATTTTTTAAATTTCGCTAATTTACTAGAAAAAACTTGTCTTTTAATTTTAGAAAATTTTTGCTATATTCCGAAAATGTTTGGTACTTATATTCAAACTCCATATTTTTCCCTTTATATGGCAACTTCTACGATTTTGAAACATATTTTTATCATATAGAAAAGGAAAAAAAAGAAAGTACATTTGGACTTGTCATATTTTTGGGTTCTGATATTTGTAATAAAAACAACAAAAAACTCAAAACCTTGTCAGACTATTGTTATGAATAACCTTTGTTTTATATAATACACAAAAAAGTTGCACAATAAAACTAAAAGTCCAAAAGTTTGGGAAACAAACCACCAAGAAAATTATCAAAATTCGATCGAAAATTCATCATATATTTTACAAAACTCATAAAATAGTTATTAGACATCGCAACAATTAAAATTCCTACAAATTTGTATAAAAACAAATTTAAATGCCCCCATTAATTACTCTTTATTAAGCTCAGTTGAAATGGATTGAACAATAAAAGATTAGCAACCAAACATACTCAATTAGGCTGACTTTATTGTTACCTGACAATAGAAATTATTTGAAATATAAATAACTAAATACTCTCAGGCTGAAATACTACACAGCAATTTTCTATTTATCTATGTTTTAGTCGCTTTAATAAAATGCAGAAAGATAAATAATTCATTATTATTATTGATTTTAGCCGACAAGTAAACTGAAACCAGTTAACCATCTCGTATAGGTATAATTTGAATATGTTTTGTGATTTAGTTTATACTATTCATTTGTCATTTTCTTTTTCTTAATTTGAAACATTCTGGTCTAAAGTTCTCGTTTACTTATTTGTGGGAATAATTGTTCTTTTGCAGTAGGCAAAGTTTGAAATTATTTTCTTTATCTTATTATATAAGAAAAATTCCTTTTAACTATTTAATATGATTTGTGTTATCAATTTTTGCGTTTTGAGAACGCTTTGCAATTTTATTTCGAGCTATAGAAGAAAACTTTTCTGCAGAATTTTCTCATATATATGTACATATATTTATCTAGGAGGTCATTAGGAAATATAATCCCTGACAAATACCCTCTCTCTCTCTCTCTCCTTTTCTTTCTTTCATTTATGTTTTAGTGTCAATTTTGATTTCTCGCTGTTATTTATTTTGTGATCCCGCAAAGATTTGTCAACACGTTTCTATCGTAAAATCTCTTGCATAATTTCCTCTCAACCTCGAACTATTGTCTTCTTGTTGTGGTGAAAATTTCCCGAGTTAAAGCCACAAAAGGAACCACAATGTGGTTGGCTTTTAACGTTCAATGTGTGATTAAATCTATTTTTATCTCCCAATCTCTGTGTTCTTTGCTAACTCCTCCCGGGAGATTAGCATTTTTATAGCCATGCCACACACACCAATTGATTGATGTTGCTAATCAAAAAAACCATTTGAAAGCACTCTGCAGCAGTTCTTTACATCACCTTAAGTTATAGTATTTTGTTTTTTTAATAGGCACTTAATTGCCATGGATAATTTTCAGCTGGATTAACTTTGCAACAGTCTTTCTTTTAATGGTTCTATTCTGCATATGGTAAAAGGGTATCTTGAGATTGAGCAAACACACGAAATGGTCGTATAAATGAAATGCCTCTCAATTAGAGAATTTTGTTAGTCATCTGGCTATGTATTTGTAGGAGTACTAAGATTATTGGGACCTATAAATTCGTCCTTTGATAGCCTCCTGCTTGAAGTGTCCATGAATAAATGAGGTCAATGGGAACAATGTGGCTATAATGCCCGAGGGTCCTCCTAATTTTCTCTACTAAGAGTAGTTTTGGGCACTTTTTCAGGACACCCTGTCTTCAAAAAGGGGATTTCTTTGGGAAATCAGGTGTTTCCTGGCACGAGATTCTATGATAGTTCTAAATAAAAGGAGGAAAATTTTCCACAGGGCATAAATCATGCATTTACTTACCTTCTCGGAAAAACCGCACCCATTATCTTCAAACTGGACATGGGATAACGCCCATTATTCAGTTATAATTCATTTTTACTGTCATTTCCAATAAATAAGTTCAATATTTTTATGGTTGCTGTTAGTTTTTGCTCTTGTTTGCTCACTCCTTAGCGGAACAATAACACATAAACAAACGTGAAAGAGTAAACAAAGTTTGACAGGCATTTGGGCATTCATCATTGTTTGACTTCACCCCCCACCCCCCTCCCCACAAGCACTCTCATCTCGACTTACTCAAATGTGTGACCACGTCGAGCTGTTAGCCCCATTAGTCCCCCATTCCTTTCTTCCTTCCTTCCAGCAAACAAAAAGTCTCCTCATTAAATGCACAGAGACATAAAAGTCTCTCTCATTTTCTCTTCGTTATCTGTGAGTTTTCTTGCCGCTTCTGCCTTTGATATTTATTAATGTGCAATTATCGTTAATTATGTGTTTATCTTTTTTCTCCATTGATTGACCGAATTGCTGTTAGATAATACACATTTCATATTGGCGATTGATTGGGTGTGTATTTGTGTCTCTTTATCAATAACACATATCGTTTTGTCCAATTTACTTTTCTTAATTAAAAATGTTCTGCCACTTGAATTCAAACATTCTTTGTGTATTTGAAAAATTTACATACACATCCTAAAAATCTTTGTTTAACTTTTGATCCTTCGCATTAACCTCTCCACCCAGCTAAATCATGGACTAGCCAATCACTTCATCTTATCCAGCCCATTCTCCGTGTCGTTTCACAAAAAATATGCCAAAAATAATAATAAGCTATTCCTCAATGCTTCCTCCTTTGTGTTTCAAATATTTGCCACAAAAAAAGAAGAAAACATACTTAGGTCTGTATTGAAAATAATTTGTCTTGCTTTTAATTTAACTAATAGAAACACTTGAAGCTAAAGAAAATGTATAATTAAGAAAAGAGAAGAAAGGCAAAAAAGTCGTCAGAAGTTTGATGGAGACTAGAAATATTTTTTAAAATTACTTAATGATACTAATTGATTGATTGAAAATTAATTAATGAGAAATTTCTCCAAAGATTTTTAAAATCATCATACATTTTTTTTTTGTGTATCAAGTGTTTAGAGTTTGATTATAGTAAAAGCTTCAAAATTAAACATCGATTGATAATACACCTTAAAATCGATGGATAATATATTTTTCGCTATTTTTTAATATTCTTGAAATTTAGTTATTATCAGCATGAGAGCCAAATAGACTTTTACGGCTATATACCAAGTCCGAATGTACTTATATGAAGTCCAAACTTCTTATTGAGTTTACACGCGACTATAGTCGAAAATAAGACATTTTTTTACAATCCGATTTTGACGATCTTAAGCTCAATACGTTCATCCATAATTTCTCGTTCATTTTAAAGTTTAATTATCAAAAGAAATTATTTGTATATAAATAAACAGACCAAGAAATTAGTTCCCGAAATTTTGTAACAGTTTTTTTAAGAGTTTCATCAAAGAAGTTGCAGTAAATTTTCAATACAGTCCTTATGTATACACAATACATAGTTGGAAAACATCAGGCCAGCGCAATCTAATTAGACATAATAAGGCAAACAGCAGTAAATACAAGAGACAACGAGACCCACAGAAAGAGAAGAGATTGAGAGAAATGTGGGGGAAAGGGGGCGGCTGGGGTGGTGGGGGGACAAGTCAAACATTTTTTTGACCATAAGGTCTGCCCCATGCATCTCTCCCATGCCACAATGTGTATGCCCCATCGCACTGTTGCCAACTGACCAAAGGAACCCGACCCAAACAACGACAACGATCGTCGGTCTGAGTTTTTCCGGCCCCGACCCGACCCCTTCTCTCCAACCACCCCCCTCTTCCCCATTTGCCTGATAGTGTACTGTGCTATTAAAATATATTACAGCAGCAATTTCACTCGACTTTATTTTTGCGCTTTAGTTAGTAGTAGAAGTTGCCAATTGGGGAGAAAGGGAGATTGTGGCGGCGGCAGTGGAGCAGGAGGAGGAGGAGGAGGAGGTGGAGGCTAGAAGCAACTTTTGCCTTTTTGTTGCTTGGGCCTCTCTTGGTGCTTGGTGTATATAACTTAATTTTTATGGTCATGCAAGTCAATTGCAGTTTGGCATTTCTTCGATGATTTTTTCTCCTCGTCGTCGCCGTCGTCGTCGTTGTCGTCGCCTTCTCTCCATCGTCTCCCTCATCAAATGTTTCTTCTTGTGTTGGCTATTATGGGCTGGGGATCGTTTTTTTTCTCGATTTTTTTTTTGTTTGTGTGAAGTAAGGAGAAGAAAAGTCGTAACATGAGACGCAGCAAATTGTTTGCACAAATGGCAAATGACTTTGAGTCGCACCCGGTTGAGTATATGTACACACATACATACATCTGACGGAACGAGAGGGGGGGTTCGGGGCTAAGTATTCTTCTGTCGGCAGTCAGGAATAAGGAAGTAAATGTGCTACAAAAAATTTGCACATCTACAATTAAAATTCTTGCAGATATTTCTGCAGCAAAGTTCTTTTGAATTTTAATGCAAGTGAGCCATAAAAACGATGCTAAAAATATATCGACAAAATTATTTTTTCACACACATAAAACTTTACGTCCGAATATCTTGAGTTCCCACTTTATGTATCTCTAAGGTTAATTTTGCAAATGGATGGCTGAAATACCAAACATAATTGTGAGATTTTTTTTCGAAGCTTAGACTCATCTAAAAGGTACAAAAGTCAAATTTAACAACATTCAGTTGCAAGCCCAAAAATTCTTAGACAGATGATTCAACTATCTAAATTTTATAAAAGAACACAGTTACAGTTTATTGCTTAATACTTGAAATATAATCGAAATTTAAATAAAATACCTATATATGAAATAAATAAATCCTGTTGAACTTCTCTATAATAAACTCGCAGAGAAAACAAAAATTTCGTTATATAAAAATTGTATTATATGGGAACTATTATATGATATTGTGAATAGAATGAAAGACAAGTGTCATTAAAACTAATTCATTATACAAAGAACTTTCTTGTATAGAAGTTGCCTATAGGAAAGTTAACTTTATTGATTTCTAATATTGATGATCTTAAACTTAAAATATTTACCAAGAAATTTTTTATGACATAAAAGCTTCAAAAACTTTTTTAATATTTTTGGTCATTGTTAAAAAACAATTTAAAATTGTTCAGGCGATATTCACAGATATCTGCAAAAAATGGATGTTATTTTCTTGTTTCTCAACCCAAAAATACCAATTTAAACACTTTTATATAGAGGTTCATTTTTAGTGTAAACTAGTGTTATTTACACCTAAGTGGACTAGTCTAAGAGGGCACCTAGCGCGTGGGCTGATACCCAAAGTATGCCTTAAAATTATGTATTTTGAATTTTGGAATTGCGACATACTAAATTGACATATTACGAAGGTTTTGAATTCTCAAATATTGGTTAAGTTAAGAATTAGCAAAATCAATTGGTACACTTATTTTTAATGTTTTTACAGCTGTACATACTTATGTTTTCAGATATAAATTTATACATTTGCTATTGAAAGTCTCAGCTTATCTGATTCTGTTTTGCTCGTGTAATTCTAATCAAGGCCACTTCAGCTAAATTTTAAGCTTCAAACTCGGATCTTTCTTTCATGGCAATTATGAACTGCTACCCACACTCGAATTCAATTTGCGCTTTTGTATCTCAATAAGCGACAATTTCGGAGGGAAGAACAATTCATGTCGTGGAACGTGTGGCGCTCTTCAAAACAAACGAAACGAGCTAAGCAAACTTCAAGCTGGCAAATTGAAAACTCATAAAAATTCTCACGTTTTGCTCCAAATTTTCTTTTGGTTTTGTCCGTCTGTCTGTCTGTTTTGCATAATCACACCAGTTCGCTGTTCACTTCACTGAGAGTGGGTAGCTGGGTACAAGCGAGTGGCTTGGCCGAAGCTGAAGCCGAAAAGCAACCAAACGGGCAGCCATTGAACTCTATACACACGATTATGATGCCAAATGTAAGAATGAGAGGAGAAGAACTAAAGACTCTGAAGACTTGTTGCTGAGCGACCATCATCGACCAACATCAGCAACAGAGGGCGAAGGCGAGAGAGCGCGCGCGCAACGTTTCCAAAGATTTTTATCAAATTGCCCGGCGGCCAGACCGCAGAATTTTGCTCTCAGTTGGTTTCGGTTGGTTTCCTGTGTGTGTGCGGGGATTATTTATACACAGATATACTCGAAATATATATAAGTTGGGGAGGGGGCAGAGGAGGGGGAGATAGGCCCGTCGGCTATGCAAATTCATCATACGTTGCCCCAGAAACACATAAAAACCGGTGGCACTTTTCAGTCCTCCTCAAGAAGGAGTTTCTGTTGTTGTTTTTGTTGTTGTTGTTAGGTGCAATGAACTTGAAACAACTGGCAAAAAAAAAATATCTCACCTACCTCACCAATCCATCATGAAACCTCATCAAAAGAGGTTGAAGGTTTGCCTGGATGGAGCGCGTGTATCCCCCCTGGGGAGATGTGTTTGTGTCCATTAATGAATGAACCTGCCGCAGGTTTGCTGAACAGAAATTTGTATTCCAAAGAAATCTCAACAACAAGCATATTCAATATCCATTAAAGGCAACATATTTGGATTTGAATTTGGCTTGGCCTACCTTCTCTTCTTAATTGTTTTGCGCCACTCGAAAGTGTCTGTCGAAAATGAACCGAAATTGTTCAATGTTCGTTTTCTATTTGGGCTTTGTCACTTTTGTTTATTTAACGGCTATTTCGTGTTTTGCAAATTATATTTAAAGCAAAAATACTTGAATAATTATATTTCTGACATTTTTGTGGGGCAAGATTAATGCCGAATGCTGTCTTTTGTCTATTATAGAAAGTTTGACAAGTGTCTAAGAAGTGTTCTCTACTTTTTACCAAATTTATATTTGCATATAACAATTTTTTCAATAATATCAGTAATATTTTACGAAACTATTCTTTGTGCCTTTCATTAATCAACATAATCGAAAGAGAAGTTTATTGCCCTATAATTTAATTAGTTACGATCTAAAATGGAAATATCGTAGACTATAAATTCGAAAAAGAGTTAAAAACGAGAACTTAAACAAAATTTAGAACCAGAGTCAGAGGAGGATCAGCAAAAAGTCCACTGAAAAACCAAAAAGGATTTATATTTACCCTTAAGCAAAAGCAGGGAATCTGGACCAGCATCCATTGCTACAGAGCAAAATCATTTTTAAATATTTTTGTATCTTGCTACAGAAAAAGTTGCGCAAAATGCCTATAAAAAATCACTGACTCAGCTCATACATAGCCGTAAGGCTTAGCAGCCAATGCTATATATAGTCCAATAGTCTATTAGTTTATAACAATAGCCTTCATAAACATACATAAATAATACAAAACTGCTCCTTTTGCTGATCGGACTTTACTCCATTAATCTTTATGTCTGAAAAGTTTCTAAACTAAGAAACACATTTTTTTTTTTTTTTGCTATTTTCCAATATAGTCTTTTTGTAAATGTACAAATTTTTCCCAGCGATGCCAAAAATTGATGTCGTCCAAAGAGAGCGTTGGAAATAGTCATTCGAATACTCGATTTAGTCTATTTTCACATAAAACACTCACATCAACTCACTCAAACGATTGTTATGACACAAATTTCAGTCTTAAAAGGTTGAAAAACTTTCAAAAGACGATTACACAAATTCACTAGCTTTGATTTATGTTGAGATCGTAAACTTTTCAGACCACCCTCGTACCTCCAACTAAGATTATGTACTAAATCGAAATTTTACTGACATTTACGTAGATTGGAAACTGTCTTTGCATGCTTTTGCTTCAAATTCAATTCTATTTCCATCTCATTGTCTCCAATTTTCCTTTCCTAAGTCTCTTGAACTAAATTTTAGATACATATATCCTTTTAAGTAATCATCATTTAACAGTAAATGAATGTTATGCCAAAGTTTTGTACAATTTCTAGGCCCAAATAAATATGTAGCAGATGAGTTCAATATATGTATTTGATATCAAAAAAGTAAAGACATTTCCAGTTATCAAAAAAATATATCACAGCACATATTTAATTTCTCCAGCTGGTAATTTGAAACACAAACAAAGATATTTACTTCCTCCTAAAAATAAGTTCCACATGAAAAAATTTCTTAGATTTATTAAAAGTCCGGACTCCTCAAAACCGATTGGATTGCTTATTCGCTCCACATGACCTTGCCGACTAAGACTGAGATTTGATTACAGGTGAAACGAATTTTGTCGTATTTCTTTTTTGGATCGCTTATCATTTCATGTCAATGGCATTTTCACTTGATAGTCCATTGCACTCTTCCATTGTTTGCACCCAAGGTAAATTGTAAAATTGGGCAACACATTTGTGATAATATTCTCAAATTGAAAGTGCACATACATTTCGCGCTCAATTATTGCAAACAAATGGAGAAAATGTTTATCATAATTAAAACGCAGAGTGCAGTGGCTGTCAAACTGCGGTTCGAGTCACTTCCTTTGCGACACTTTTTATATTTATGTATGTCTGCGATAGCTAAAACAAACATACTACTATAACGCAGACAATTTTCCCAGATCTTCTTGTTTTTGTTATTGTTCATGAGTTGATAAGTTGTTCAAATAGACGGTTGTATGTAAAGAAGAGTTAAGTAAGAGCACGTAAAAGTGAGTTCCCCTTCGGAAATTGGCAACAGTTTATCGTGGAGCGTTGAGTGTGCAGCGTGTCAAATCGCTCGGATCGCTAGTTAAATGGAATCGACTAAAAGGCAAGAAACGAAAATCTATAAATTACAAAAAATCAAATAAAAATGATTGCTCATTATATTTGTGTGTGTGCTTAAATAAATTCTCGATATTGATTGCAATTTTATTTGCTTACATATGATAATTATTTTGTTTCTCTGATTTCTGCAATGAATATAAAATCGAAATGTTGCAAAACGATAAATTGATAGATTTAATATAGTAAATTTAAAATAGTGAGAGTTATCTGTGGTTGAAATAAATGTCTGGACCAAACAAAAACTATATATTACTAAAAAGTGTGGATGTTAATATTTCATAAAGATCATTTAAAAATTGCACAATAAAAATCGAAATAATTTATCTGCGGTTTGAGTTTGAGTTTTCAACTTTTAGAGATCATAGTTTAACCTTCGATTTCGAATTTATTTGTATTTATTTACCACGATCAAGTGCTCTCTAAAAAATATAAGGGTATTCTAAAATGTAAAACATTGAATTCTAAAAAATATTAACTTACCTTTAATGCATTAATGATAAATGAGGTAGCTAGATCTCTCACTTTAGAATCTGGAGTTTAGATTATCATCAACCAAAGCAAAGTTATTAAAACAAATGCTATGAATCATTTGCAAAATATTTAGACGTTATATTTATGCAGTTGAGAAACTGAGAGACTAGGTAGCAAAGATACATTCAAGTTTATCTTTCAGTCGTATTTTTAGGCGTAATCTGTTCTGCTTCAAGTGGCTAACATGTTTATAGTTATCAGATTGTGATTAAAGTAAATAACGGGAAAATCATTAAATTAAAAAATTAACAAACTCTTATCAATTCCGTTTGAAAGACCGTTAAGCCTTATGGAGACTGCAGGAAACACTCATCGAAATTTAATGAAGCCGGATATAGTACTTAAGAAAATACAGGAAATTATACACACTTTAATTATAGCACTCAATTTACTTTTATATTTAAATGTGCAGTTAAATGATATAGACTTAAGTTTGGAAAATATCTCTTAAGTGTAAACAAAACACGTCAATACTAACAATAGTCAAGATCTTATGATAAAATTGAACTATCCTTCTAGTTTTGATTATATAGACAGAGAAAAAAAAGCCAAAGAATTTGTTTGAGATGTTATGGGCAGATAGAAAGATACTTTACCTCATTTACCCATTGTACTTTGGATAAGCGAATTCTCGGATAACAAGAAAATTATATCAATTATATTTTGAGTGTCAAAATGTAGTATTTTTTCCTAACGGATAAATCCGGTGGCTCAGATAACGCGGAAACCTGGTTGATCGAAGTCCGGATAAATGAGGTTCTACTGTACATAGATCAATTAAAATCTTAATAAACTTTACTAATTTTTTTTGTGGAAAAATATTCAAATAGATAAGTGAAACTTCGTTTATCCGAGGTAACGCAGGGAATGGGTAACAATAAACGGAAAACTCGGATAACACTATGTACTTTAAATGTACTTTAAGAGATACATCTCGTAGCTCGGATAATGCGGAATCTCGTTTGGTCTATGTTCTACTGTACATAGATCAATTCAGTTCGTAAAGCTAATTAAGAATTGCTATTTTATATACCTCGAACTACTTTACTTGATTTTCCGTGGAAAACCTTCTTCTTACACGCGAAGAGTAAAATAAACAAAAGTTATTATAAACTAAATTAAGAAATGTTTACCACTTAAAAGCAAAAGATAACAAAATTCGAAAAATCAAGTCAAGTAGCTAAAAACCATTTAGCATTTATTATGCATACTGCTCCCAAACTGTAAGGTTTGAGAGTCATTGTTTCTTTTGCGCCATCTACCGTTTGTTGGGTGGCGCCATCTGTTAAAAATTGTTTGCAACTTCAAATTTCTAACAGCTCGTTCGTTTTCCTTTTTTTCAGCTTCAACATGAGGTTTGAGCCCTTGGGCCAGAAGATGTTCACCCGCCGGAATTGGCTGCTGCGCTGCAGCATCCTGATCAATGTGGCGGTGATCCTTTACATAGGCAGCCAACTAATGATCGGCGGTGGCAACAATTTCACCAACGGCGGTGGATTCGTACTCCAGGACCAGCAACAGCCCATGGTGGCGGCATATCAAGTGGCATCCGCATCGGCGGCGTCATCCTCATCCTCCTCAGCTTTATCCCAACCCACGCCCAAGAATTTGAATGTAAGTAGGAGCGAGAAGATGCAAATTGAAATGAGAATTAAATTAATTTTGTAAATTTCTTGCAGCCCGTTGAGATCTTTGAGTCGGAGGACAAGCTGTCAGCCCAGGCGGGAGCAAGGAATGTCAATGCCGAAGCTTCAGCAGCAGTTGCTGCTGCCGGTGCGGATGCAGCTGCTCCACTGGCAGAGCCTAATCCGCAGCCCTTGGCCAATGATAGCGGTGGCAATGAACCCAATCCGGTTATCGGCAACATTGGATCATCCGGTGTGGCAGAGTTGAATAACACCCAAGCGGATAGCGGCACTTACATTGTCACTGGCGATGAGAAGGAACTGGAGGAGCGGGTCAAATCTCTACTCAATTGCTACGATCACGACTACAATCAGGAGACACTGCAGCGCGGTGACTTCTGGGTACTCCAGAACTATGTACGAGCCGAGCATGGCGAGGTCAAGTGCCATGAGTCCATCACGTATACCACCCATGCGGATTACACATTCCTCGACAATCTCATTCCCCTGCTGGAGCGCTGGAATGCTCCCGTGAGCATAGCCATGCATGCCCCGGGCACAGATTTCCAACCCACCTTGGACTCCATTCGCTATCTGAGAGAGTGTCTGCCGGGCAGTCATCTGGTGCGAGCCTTCACCACCTTCCACATATATTTCGGCACCAAGCACATACCCAAAGCGGTGCCCAAACCCCAAGATGTCTTCAAAACCATGTACAATTGCTCCCTGCCCGCCCCGTATTTCAACATCAGTTCGGGACACTTGTACAAGGCGCAGAAGAAGCTGCTCTATCCCGTCAATGTGGGTCGCAACATCGCACGCGATGCGGCCCTAACCCACTTTGTACTCGCCTCCGACATTGAACTGTATCCCAATCCGGGATTGGTCAAGAAGTTTCTCGAAATGATTGCGCGCAACGAAGCGTATCTGCGGCGCAAGGCTCCCAGGTGAGTGTTTCTTTTACTAAGGTCCAATTAATATTTCAATCTGAAGTGAAATGGAAAGCAAATCAGTGAAGATAAATTCAATCCGTTCAAGAACTTTTGTATATCATATCATTCGGTTCCTAAACATGGTATAACACCCGGACTAAATCATCCAAAATCAACTTAAATTCCTGAAACTCCCATAAAAAAAAACAATTTCTTTAATTGAAAGCCTTCAAAATTTATTTTTAAAAGATAAGATATAGGAATATCCGAATTCAAGACATCACAATTTCATGATTATAAATTAAAGAATTATATACATATGCCAGGTAAGGATAATTCGAGATTAGTTCAGAAACATCCATTTTACTATTTAGAGCTAACCTTTCGAAATTATTAGGAAAATGTTTATAAAAAATTGTAAAAATCTTTTTCTGTCCATTTTTAGAGTGTTTCCCTTGTCAATTTTCGAGGTAGAGGAAAGTTCTCCAGTGCCGCATGACAAAACGGAATTGCAAGAACTTTTGCGTAGTGGCAAAGCGATACCCTTCCATAAGCGAGTCTGTGCCAGTTGTCATGGTGTGCCAAAGTCCAAGGAATGGATGGCAGCGAATGAGACAGATGATCTCAGTGTGTTTCATATAGGTAAGACACAAATTTTGCCCATTCTCTTACATATAATTAAATGATTCCTTTTTTCCAACAGGCAAACGAACTGGTTACTATGTCCATTGGGAGCCCATTTATATTGGAACTCATGCTGATCCGCATTACGATGAGCGGCTCAGTTGGGAGGGCAAAAGTGACAAAATGCCACAGGTGAGTGTGGAATTCATTGATATTGATTTCACTATATTAAATATTAAATTTCAATTTATTTTCTAGGGCTATGCACTCTGTGTGCTGGACTATGAGTTCCATATACTGGACAATGCATTTTTGGTGCATAAACCGGGCATCAAAGTGCTGAAAAAGGATAATCGACGTGCCATGTTGGCAACAAAAACGAATCAATTGATTAAGAAAATCATTTATCCCGAATTGAAGATAATGTACGGCATGCGCAAAGGATGTGCGATATAGTAACTAATTTTGAAATCAAGCTGAGCTCAACACACATTGCCATTGAGCGAGGAAAGAGATGTGAAAAGACTACAACAACAACAACAACAACAAAAACAACCACAACAACAAATAACTACACTATTCATATTTGCAATGCTCTAGAGGATCGTGTCGTTCGATCGATCTATTGCCATTGGCATCTATTTGGTCGCACTGCAAGTGTGCAAAATGTTTTACAAATTAGCTAGATACCTACTATACTATACTATAGTATATATATATACATATATATATATCTAATTAGCCCTTAGGATTATTAGCTGATTATGTAGTTAGAGTTTTAGGGCCATTTTCCATTTTCTTCTTTTGGGGCGGGAACTTTTTTGTTGCTACTCCAAAAAAGCCTTCTTGGAGCACGGCTTAAGTACGTTAAACGTAGTTAATTTGGTTTTTTTCCACCACTCCATTAATGACTTAAATGAGCGGGAAATCCACTTCATCAAAACAAATTTCTTAAATCAAAATATCAGAAATGTTTCATTTAAGTTGCAATGTTTAGACAATTCATGTAGTTTTCAACCCAATTCCAAATGTTCTTTGAGTTCCTTCTGCGAAGTCGTTTAAGTTATATGTACATTGATTTTTTACAACTCATAACTTGGCAGTCATTAGAGGATATTATATATGTATCTACGATTAATTATAAGCCATTTATTTATAGTTTAGTTTAGATAGCTGAATTTTGCTGAATCAAGCTTCCCATTCTCAAAAGTTGAGCTTCTCTTGTAATTTGTATCCTTGTTAAAAAAAAAAACAAAATACTCAACAACCACAACAATAGCAAACAAAAACCATTGTCTAACCATTTTATAATTAGATCTTTTTCACTTATATTTCTGTTTGGGGCAACGACCAAAACTTAGCTTAGAATCACTCGAAATTTGATGTTAGAATAGACAACATGAAATTAAAATTAAAACTTAACGAATTAGTGAGTTAAATGAAACAAAAAAAAAAACCAAGGAGATTTGAACAGTTTGCTATATAGCCCCCAACTCCCCAACTTCACCACAAGACCTAATCCTCAAAAAAGAATATTTAAAAGAAGTAAATAAAACAAACGTGATATTTGTACTAGTAAAAAAGGCAAACAAAAAAAAAAGAAAATGAAGAAAATACGTTCGAGCATTAATTTTAAGAATCGAATGAATTGAAACCGTAAAGAGAAGATACGAGAAGACGATGAGAGAAGAACTACTTAAAATTAGTTTTGTATATGTTTTTTATTTGTACTTTTTTAGTATGGAACAACAATTTAAGTCAACCTTGTGCACATATAAATGTTAAAAACATAAACTAATTAATTACAAACGATATGAAGAGAAGGTTTTTTCGTTCAGTGTAGGCCTTATCGAATTAATTACAATTAGATAAACAGTTGAAACTGTGTTAGACAAGAGAAAAAACGTTCAATTGAAATTGACATAGAATTAAACACAAAAACATACAATTAGTAGATTATGCTGTTAAATGAAAAGAAATGAGAAAATCACACAAAAAACAACAATTATTGAGAGTGACTTGGGAACAACATAACACACACACACACACACACACACAATTCTATTGGTGTTCTGTATTTGTATTTTGGATGTTAGATACCTAAGAAATTCCTAATTTCGTCGCATTTTCTCTCCTAGTTTGATGCGCCCAAGACAAACCTAACAAGAATATCATTAAATTTAACAACTGTTGCTAAACTATATAGATCCCAAGTAAAAAGTTGTTACAAAATGGAAACACACACACACAGACACACCTACAAACATATATGATAGAAAACAAAAATGGAAAAGTATTAAAGTGCCTTAGAAAAATTTAAAAAAAAAAAAAAACATAAAATACTTAATTGTAAATTATTTGAAGCGAAAAACAGTTTGGGTTCAATTCTTGAGAGAGAGCATTATTTTTCTATATGTAAATAAATATGTATTTAAGTGAGGAAGATACTTATGGAATGCCGCAAGCGAATTATGTATTTTTACTCTTTTGCTAAACGACTTAAATAAATTTAATTAAAACTTTCAATTTCTGCTGCAATTAGTCCACGTCATGTCCTATAAAAAGAGAAAGTCTTCTTCAAAGCTAGCCTGCCAATCTTTCAGTTAGTCTATATATATACTTATCATATGATTTCCTCTAAGCCATAGCATTAGTAATTAAATCAGAAAAACTAAATCAAAAATGTATCAAAGTGAAATCAAAATAATGATGAGTTCATTTTGAGTGCAGCATTTTTTGACTCTTTCTCAAATGATTATTGAAATTTAGAAATAAAGTATCTATACCTACCTACATACATACATATATATATTTTTTTGTAAAAGTTAAGTGCAACAAGAAATTTGCTGAGCATGGACTATTAGCTGAAATATAAGACACAGTTACACACACACACACAAAACAAACAAAACTGATGAGAAAGGTTAGGTACATAATTAAAAAACAAACCAACAATAAAAAAGATTGTCAAAATAAAGAAAACGTAATTTAAAATGAATTTGACATTTTTTTTACATTCGGATTGAAAAACATGGGTCATTTGATAAATATTTCATAAATTCCCAATATTGTCCTTGTTTACACTGAATGGTGACGAGTCAAACGTCAACAATTCTAAATTAAACGAAGACTTGGAGCATCATTGTATGTATATTATCAAACCCCTACAGCTGCGGTAAGATATTAATAAAATTAAATGTGTTTTTGTTGATTAGCAACATGTTAAATGAGCTAATCATTCGAAAGATTAGCGCTTCAAAAGATCAAAAGTTTTGAAGCAAGGCTTACAACAGTTATTCGTTAAGTATTCCTGAATATATTGCAATGGGTTTTTTTTTTTGGGGTGAATTGAACAAAGAATGGTGTCACTGTAAAAGCATTGGTTTATCCACTTGACATTGCAAATGACGGGAGTAACCTTATATTATGCAAATGGCAAAATAATAACAAGGTTTGATTTTATTGCGATTAGCTCATTATAAAGCATTTGGTCATCCTATTCTGTCCTTATCGCTTAATCTTTGCTTACGTATTAGAAATCAATTAATGTTTTGTCTCAAGTTTGACACTAACTTCTGGTATGATTTTCTTATGAATTTTTAAGAGACTGATTAAGAAAAAAATATTAAAAACCTGTTTGAATTCTATAAAAAAAACCAACCAAAAAAAATCCCCAATAAAATTGCTTTACGTTGAAAGCCTAAATTCATGATGACGATCTTCATCTTCTGTGTGTGGCAGACAATGGTGCGGCCAAGCACTTGGCACCGAACGAGACAACCTGGGACGACAGACCGCATGGGCGCAGTTTCGACCTTGACTTTAAGACGGGTTTCTTTTCTTTTAACTTTTGTATTTGGCTGTTTTGTCAAATGAAAATAAAAGTGCGAAAAATGCTAATTTCAAAACATGACATTTCGGCATTTAGTTAACATAAATTAAATACAAATTTAAGTTTATTTACCCTGTAACATATTTTTAAAGGGTATATTAGTGAAACTAAGAAGCTGTCTTTTAGATGAATCCGCCGTAGATCCTTAAAAACACTGTCAAAATTATTGAAAAATTTTTTCAAAAATCTTGATAAGTTCTGAGTGGAAATTTTTTTCCCCAAAATTCCAAGCTTTCAATACCATTTTGAGGTACATCAAAATCCGATAAAAAATGGACAAAAGTTTTTGAAATCGGTAGAAAATTGTCTTTAATACAGCCTTTGAAAAATTGCAATTTTGACCAAAATTACGCAATTGTTGAAAAATTTTTCAAAAATCTCCAGCTTTGTAATCTTTAAAATTTTTGAAGGCATTTGAAAGTAGATGAAAATTCGATAAAAACTACATCAAAACTTTGAAAATCGGTAGAAAATTGTCCTATACAGCCATTGGAAAAATGTTTACCAATTTCAAAAAGCCTTTTGGAACAAATTGCAATTTTTGCGATTTCAAAAGCATGTCTTTTTTGGTGCTCTGAATGTGAGTTATAACTTGGCATTCAAACCTGAAAAACTAATTTTGACCCGATTTTTGAAAAAAATTGCAGTGTATATACACTGTAAAAATTTTCAAAAATCGAGTCGAAACTTTTTTCTTCAAAATTCCAAGCTTTTAATAGCATTTTAAAGTATGTCGAAATCCGATAAAAAATGGACAAAAGTTTTTGAAAACGGTAGAAAATTGTCTTTAATACAGCCTTTGAAAAATTGCAATTTTGACCAAAATTATACAATTGTTGAAAAATTTTTCAAAAATCTCCAGCTTTGAAATCTTTAAAATTCTTGATGGCATTTGAAAGTAGATGAAAATGCGATAAAAACGATGTCGAAATCCGATAAAAAATAGACAAAAGTTTTTGAAATCGGTAGAAAATTGTCTTTAATACAGACAATACCAAATAATACCAAAATTATACAATTGTTGAAAAATTTTTCAAAAATTTTCAGCTTTGTAATCTTTAAAAGTTTTGATGGCATTTGAAAGTAGATGAAAATTTGATAAAAACTACATCAAAACTTTGAAAAAGTTATAACTTGGCATTCAAACCTGAAAAACTAATTTTGACCCGATTTTTGAAAAAAATTACAGTGTATACACTGTAAAAATATTCAAAAATCGAGTCGAAACTTTTTTCTTCAAAATTCCAAGCTTTTCATAGCATTTTAAAGTATGTCGAAATCCGATAAAAAATAGACAAAAGTTTTTGAAATCGGTAGAAAATTGTCTTTAATACAGCCTTTGAAAAATTGCAATTTTGACCAAAATTATACAATTGTTGAAAAATTTTTCAAAAATCTCCAGCTTTGTAATCTTTAAAAGTTTTGATGGCATTTGAAAGTAGATGAAAATTTGATAAAAACTACATCAAAACTTTGAAAATCGGTAGAAAATTGTTCTTAATACAGCCTTTGGAAAATTGCAATTTTGACCAAACATTTTTCAATAACGGTTCCAAAATCTATGCAAAAACGTCAACTTTGCAAACCTCTAACTATGCCAATTTTTGGCCGATTTCAAAAAGTGATGTCTTTTTTGGTGCTCTGAATGTGAGTTATAACTTGGCATTCAAACCTGAAAAACTAATTTTGACCCGATTTTTGAAAAAAATTACAGTGTATACACTGTAAAAATTTTCAAAAATCGAGTCGAAACTTTTTTCTTCAAAATTCCAAGCTTTTAATAACATTTTAAAGTATGTCAAAATCCGATCAAAAATAGACAAAAGTTTTTGAAATCGGTAGAAAATTGTCCTTAATACAGCCTTTGAAAAACTGCAATTTTGACCAAAATTATACAATTGTTGAACAATTTTTCAAAAATCCCCAGCTTTGCAATCTTTAAAAGTTTTGATAGCGTTTGAAAGTAGATAAAAATTCGATAAAGACTACATCAAAACTTTCGAAAATCGGTAGAAAATTGTCCTAAATACAGCCTTAGGAAAATTTCAATTTTCACAAAAAAATTTTCAATAACGGTTCCAAAATTCTTTGCAAAAACCTCAACTTTGCGAACCTCTAAATATGCCAATTTTTGGACGTCATGTCTTTTTTTGCTGCTCTGAATGTGAGTTATAAATTGGCATTTAAATCTGAAAAACTAACTTTGACCCGATTTTTGAAAAAAATTGCAGTGTATACACTGTAAAAATTTTCAAAAATCGAGTCGAAATTTTTTCTTCAAAATTCCAAGCTTTTAATAACATTTTAAAGTATGTCAAAATCCAAAAAAAAATAGACAAAAGTTTTTGAAATCGGTAGAAAATTTTCTTTAATACAGCCTTTGAAAAACTGCAATTTTGACCAAAATTATACAATTGTTGAAAAATTTTTAAAAATCCCCAGCTTTGCAATCTTTAAGAGTTCTGATGGCATTTGAAAGTAGATGAAAATTTGATAAAAACTACATCAAAACTTTGATAATCGGTAGAAAATTGTCTTTAACACAGCCATTGGAAAAATGCAATTTTAACCAAACATTTTTCAAAAACTGTTCCAAAATGTATGCAAACACCTCAACTTTGCAAACCTCTAAATATGCCAATTTTTGGCCAATTTCAAAATGTCATGTCTTTTTTGCTGCTCTGAATGTGAGTTGTAAATTGGCATTCAAATCTCAAAAACTAATTTTGACCCGATTTTTGAAAAAAATTGCAGTGTATACACTGTCAAAATTTTCAAAAATCGAGTCGAAATTTTTTTCCCAAAATTACAAGCTTTTGATGCCATTTTAAAGAATGTCAAAATGTAATAAGAATTAGATACAAAAGTTTCTCAAATCGGTTAAAAATTGCCTTAAATAAAGCCTAAGGAAAATCGCAATTTTTACCAAAATTATACTAATTGTTCAAACAATTTTCAAAAATCCCCAGCTTTGCAATCTTTAAGAGTTTTGATAGCATTTGAAAGTAGATGAAAATTTGATAAAAACTGCATCAAAACTTTGAAAATCGGTAGAAAATTGTCCTTAATACAGCCTTGGGAAAATTTCAATTTTGACGGAACAATTTTTCAATACCTGCTCCAAAATTTATGAAAAACTTCAACTTTGCAAACCTCTAAATATGCCAATTTTTGTCCGATTTCAAAAAGTCATATCTTTTTTTGCTGCTCTGAATGTGAGTTATAAATTGGCATTCAAATCTCAAAAACTAATTTTGACCCGATTTTTTAAAAAATTGCAGTGTATACACTGTAAAAATTTTCAAAAATCGAGTCGAAATTTTTTCTTCAAAATTTCAAGCTTTTAATAACATTTTAAAGTATGTCAAAATCCAAACAAAAATTGACAAAAGTTTTTGAAATCGGTAGAAAATTTTCCTTAATACAGCCTTTGGAAAATTGCAATTTTGACCAAAATTATACAATTGTTGAACAATTTTTAAAACCCATCTCCAGCTTTGAAATTTTTAAAATTTTTTGTGGCTTTTGAAAGGTGAAAAAAAAAGAAAAAAAAAATGTGAAAAACCCAAAAAAAAAAAAAAAAATTTTTTAAAAAATAAAAAAATTTTTTTTTTAAAAAAAAAAAAAAAAAAAAAAAAAAAAATTATTTATTTAAAAAATAATTTTTTTTTTATTTTTTTTTTTTTTTTATCTTTTAAAGTTCTGATGGCATTTGAAAGTAGATAAAAATTCGATAAAAACTACATCAAAACTTTGAAAATCGCCGGTAAAAAATTGTCCTTAACACAGCCATTGGAAAAATGCTTAATTTTAACCAAACATTTTTCAAAAACTGTTCCAAAATGTATGCAAACACCTCAACTTTGCAAACCTCTAAATATGCCAATTTTTGGCCAATTTCAAAATGTCATGACTTTTTTTGCTGCTCTGAATGTGAGTTATTAATTGGCATTCAAATCTAAAAAACTAATTTCGACCCGATTTTTGAAAGAACAACAGTGTATACACTGTTAAAATTTTAAAAAATTTCGAAATTTTTTATTTTCCAAATTGACTTTTCATAGCATTTTAAAATATGTCAAAATGCGATAAGAAAAATATACAAAAGTTTTTGAAATCGGTTGAAAATTGTATTAAATGCAGCCTTAGAAAAATAGCAATTTTGACTAAAACAAAACTAAAACTAAAATTAAATTTAAAATTTAAAATTTAAAATTTAAAAATTAAAATTAAAATTAAAATTAAAATTAAAATTAAAATTAAAATTAAAATTAAAATTAAAATTAAAATTAAAATTAAAATTAAAATTAAAACTAAAATTAAAATTAAAATTAAAATTAAAATTAAAATTAAAATTAAAATTAAAATTAAAATTAAAATTAAAATTAAAATTAAAATTAAAATTAAAATTAAAATTAAATTAAAATTAAAATTAAAATTAAAATTAAAATTAAAATTAAAATTAAAATTAAAATTAAAAATTAAAATTAAAATTAAAATTAAAATTAAAATTAAAACTAAAACTAAAACTAAAATTAAAATTAAAATTAAAATTAAAATTAAAATTTAATTTAATTTAAAATTTTAATTTTTATTTTAATTTTTAAAATTTAATTTAATTTAAAATTTTAATTTTAATTTTAATTTTAATTTTAATTTTAATTTTAATTTTAATTTTAATTTTAATTTTAATTTTAATTTTAATTTTAATTTTAATTTTAATTTTAATTTTAATTTTAATTTTAATTTTAATTTTAATTTTAATTTTAATTTTAATTTTAATTTTAATTTTAATTTTAATTTTAATTTTAATTTTAATTTTAATTTTAATTTTAATTTTAATTTTAATTTTAATTTTAATTTTAATTTTAATTTTAATTTTAATTTTAATTTTAATTTTAATTTTAATTTTAATTTTAATTTTAATTTTAATTTTAATTTTAATTTTAATTTTAATTTTAATTTTAATTTTAATTTTAATTTTAATTTTAATTTTAATTTTAATTTTAATTTTAATTTTAATTTTAATTTTAATTTTAATTTTAATTTTAATTTTAATTTTAATTTTAATTTTAATTTTAATTTTAATTTTAATTTTAATTTTAATTTTAATTTTAATTTTAATTTTAATTTTAATTTTAATTTTAATTTTAATTTTAATTTTAATTTTAATTTTAATTTTAATTTTAATTTTAATTTTAAATTTTAAATTTTAAATTTTAAATTTAATTTTAGTTTTAGTTTTGTTTTAGTCAAAATTTCTATTTTTCTTAGGCTGCATTTTATACAATTTTCAACCGATTTCAAAATTTTGTATCTTTTCTTATTGCATTTTTACATATTTTAAAATACTATGAAAAGAATGGAACTTAAAAAAAAATTTCGACTCGATTTTTTAAAATTTTAACAGTGTATACACTGCAATTTTTTTCAAAAATCGGGTCAAAATTAGTTTTTCAGATTTGAATGCCAATTTATAACTCACATTCAGAGCAGAAAAAAGTCATGACATTTTGAAATTGGCCAAAAATTGGCATAGTTAGAGGTTTTTGCAAAAAATTTGGCGCAGATATTGAAATTTTTATTGTGAAAATTAAAATTTTCCTAATGCTGTATTTAGGAATTTTCTACCGATTTTTGAAGTTTTGATGTAGTTTTTATCGAATTTTTATCTACTTTCAAACGCTATCAGAACTTTTAAAGATTGCAAAGCTGGGGATTTTTGAAAAATTGTTCAACAATTGTATAATTTTTTGTCAAAATTTCAGTTTTCCAAAGGCTGTATTAAGGAAAATTTTCTACCGATTTCAAAAACTTTTGTCTATTTTTGATCGGATTTTGACATACTTTAAAATGTTATTAAAAGCTTGGAATTTTGAAGAAAAAATTTCGACTCGATTTTTGAAAATTTTTACAGTGTATATGTATATACACTGCAATTTTTGTCAAAAATCGGGTCAAAGTTAGTTTTTCAGATTTGAATGCCAATTTATAACTCACATTCAGAGCAGCAAAAAAAGACATGACTTTTTGAAATCGTCCAAAAATTGGCATATTTAGAGGTTTGCAAAGTTGAGGTTTTCGCATACATTTTGGAACAGTTTTTGAAAAATGTTTGGTCAAAATTCCATTTTTCTAATGGCTGTATTAAGGACAATTTTCTACCGATTTTTGAAGTTTTGATGTAGTTTTTATCGAATTTTTATCTACTTTCAAACGCTATCAGAACTTTTAAAGATTGCAAAGCTGGGGATTTTTGAAAAATTGTTCAACAATTGTATAATTTTTGTCAAAATTGCAGTTTTCCAAAGGCTGTATTAAGGAAAATTTTCTACCGATTTCAAAAACTTTTGTCTATTTTTGATCGGATTTTGACATACTTTAAAATGTTATTAAAAGCTTGGAATTTTGAAGAAAAAAATTTCGACTCGATTTTTGAAAATTTTTACAGTGTATACACTGCAATTTTTGTCAAAAATCGGGTCAAAGTTAGTTTTTCAGATTTGAATGCCAATTTATAACTCACATTCAGAGCAGCAAAAAAAGACATGACTTTTTGAAATCGTCCAAAAATTGGCATATTTAGAGGTTTGCAAAGTTGAGGTTTTCGCATACATTTTGGAACAGTTTTTGATAAAATGTTTGGTCAAAATTCCATTTTTCTAATGGCTGTATTAAGGACAATTTTCTACCGATTTTTGAAGTTTTGATGTAGTTTTTATCGAATTTTTATCTACTTTCAAACGCTATCAGAACTTTTAAAGATTGCAAAGCTGGGGATTTTTGAAAAATTGTTCAACAATTGTATAATTTTTGTCAAAATTGCAGTTTTCCAAAGGCTGTATTAAGGAAAATTTTCTACCGATTTCAAAAACTTTTGTCTATTTTTGATCGGATTTTGACATACTTTAAAATGTTATTAAAAGCTTGGAATTTTGAAGAAAAAAATTTCGACTCGATTTTTGAAAATTTTTACAGTGTATACACTGCAATTTTTTTCAAAAATCGGGTCAAAATTAGTTTTTCAGATTTGAATGCCAATTTATAACTCACATTCAGAGCAGCAAAAAAAGTCATGACATTTTGAAATTGGCCAAAAATTGGCATAGTTAGAGGTTTGCAAAGTTGATGTTTTTGCAAAAATTTTGGCGCAGATATTGAAATTTTTATTGTGAAAATTAAAATTTTCCTAATGCTGTATTTAGGACAATTTTCTACCGATTTTTGAAGTTTTGATGTAGTTTTTATCGAATTTTTATCTACTTTCAAACGCTATCAGAACTTTTAAAGATTGCAAAGCTGGGGATTTTGAAAAATTGTTCAACAATTGTATAATTTTTGTCAAAATTGCAGTTTTCCAAAGGCTGTATTAAGGAAAATTTTCTACCGATTTCAAAAACTTTTGTCTATTTTTGATCGGATTTTGACATACTTTAAAATGTTATTAAAAGCTTGGAATTTTGAAGAAAAAAATTTCGACTCGATTTTTGAAAATTTTTACAGTGTATACACTGCAATTTTTTCAAAAATCGGGTCAAAGTTAGTTTTTCAGATTTGAATGCCAATTTATAGCTCACATTCAGAGCAGCAAAAAAGACATGACTTTTTGAAATCGTCCAAAAATTGGCATATTTAGAGGTTTGCAAAGTTGAGGTTTTCGCATACATTTTGGAACAGTTTTTGAAAAATGTTTGGTCAAAATTCCATTTTCCCAATGGCTGAATTAAGGACAATTTTCTACCGATTTTTGAAGTTTTGATGTAGTTTTTATCGAATTTTTATCTACTTTCAAACGCTATCAGAACTTTTAAAGATTGCAAAGCTGGGGATTTTTGAAAAATTGTTCAACAATTGTATAATTTTGGTCAAAATTGCAGTTTTCCAAAGGCTGTATTAAGGAAAATTTTCTACCGATTTCAAAAACTTTTGTCTATTTTTGATCGGATTTTGACATACTTTAAAATGTTATTAAATGCTTGGAATTTTGAAGAAAAAAATTTCGACTCGATTTTTGAAAATTTTTACAGTGTATACACTGCAATTTTTTTCAAAAATCGGGTCAAAATTAGTTTTTCAGATTTGAATGCCAATTTATAACTCACATTCAGAGCAGCAAAAAAAGTCATGACATTTTGAAATTGGCCAAAAATTGGCATAGTTAGAGGTTTGCAAAGTTGAGGTTTTTGCAAAAATTTTGGCGCAGATATTGAAATTTTTATTGTGAAAATTAAAATTTTCCTAATGCTGTATTTAGGACAATTTTCTACCGATTTTTGAAGTTTTGATGTAGTTTTTATCGAATTTTTATCTACTTTCAAACGCTATCAGAACTTTTAAAGATTGCAAAGCTGGGGATTTTTGAAAAATTGTTCAACAATTGTATAATTTTGGTCAAAATTGCAGTTTTCCAAAGGCTGTATTAAGGAAAATTTTCTACCGATTTCAAAAACTTTTGTCTATTTTTGATCGGATTTTGACATACTTTAAAATGTTATTAAATGCTTGGAATTTTGAAGAAAAAAATTTCGACTCGATTTTTGAAAATTTTTACAGTGTATACACTGCAATTTTTTTCAAAAATCGGGTCAAAATTAGTTTTTCAGATTTGAATGCCAATTTATAACTCACATTCAGAGCAGCAAAAAAAGTCATGACATTTTGAAATTGGCCAAAAATTGGCATAGTTAGAGGTTTGCAAAGTTGAGGTTTTTGCAAAAATTTTGGCGCAGATATTGAAATTTTTATTGTGAAAATTAAAATTTTCCTAATGCTGTATTTAGGACAATTTTCTACCGATTTTTGAAGTTTTGATGTAGTTTTTATCGAATTTTTATCTACTTTCAAACGCTATCAGAACTTTTAAAGATTGCAAAGCTGGGGATTTTTGAAAAATTGTTCAACAATTGTATAATTTTTGTCAAAATTGCAGTTTTCCAAAGGCTGTATTAAGGAAAATTTTTTACCGATTTCAAAAACTTTTGTCTATTTTTGATCGGATTTTGACATACTTTAAAATGTTATTAAAAGCTTGGAATTTTGAAGAAAAAAATTTCGACTCGATTTTTGAAAATTTTTACAGTGTATACACTGCAATTTTTTTCAAAAATCGGGTCAAAATTAGTTTTTCAGATTTGAATGCCAATTTATAACTCACATTCAGAGCAGCAAAAAAAGTCATGACATTTTGAAATTGGCCAAAAATTGGCATAGTTAGAGGTTTGCAAAGTTGAGGTTTTTGCAAAAATTTTGGCGCAGATATTGAAATTTTTATTGTGAAAATTAAAATTTTCCTAATGCTGTATTTAGGACAATTTTCTACCGATTTTTGAAGTTTTGATGTAGTTTTTATCGAATTTTTATCTACTTTCAAACGCTATCAGAACTTTTAAAGATTGCAAAGCTGGGGATTTTTGAAAAATTGTTCAACAATTGTATAATTTTTGTCAAAATTGCAGTTTTCCAAAGGCTGTATTAAGGAAAATTTTCTACCGATTTCAAAAACTTTTGTCTATTTTTGATCGGATTTTGACATACTTTAAAATATTATTAAAAGCTTGGAATTTTGAAGAAAAAAATTTCGACTCGATTTTTGAAAATTTTTACAGTGTATACACTGCAATTTTTTCAAAAATCGGGTCAAAATTAGTTTTTCAGATTTGAATGCCAATTTATAACTCACATTCAGAGCAGCAAAAAAGTCATGACATTTTGAAATTGGCCAAAAATTGGCATAGTTAGAGGTTTGCAAAGTTGAGGTTTTTGCAAAAATTTTGGCGCAGATATTGAAATTTTTATTGTGAAAATTAAAATTTTCCTAATGCTGTATTTAGGACAATTTTCTACCGATTTTTGAAGTTTTGATGTAGTTTTTATCGAATTTTTATCTACTTTCAAACGCTATCAGAACTTTTAAAGATTGCAAAGCTGGGGATTTTTGAAAAATTGTTCAACAATTGTATAATTTTTGTCAAAATTGCAGTTTTCCAAAGGCTGTATTAAGGAAAATTTTCTACCGATTTCAAAAACTTTTGTCTATTTTTGATCGGATTTTGACATACTTTAAAATGTTATTAAAAGCTTGGAATTTTGAAGAAAAAAATTTCGACTCGATTTTTGAAAATTTTTACAGTGTATACACTGCAATTTTTTTCAAAAATCGGGTCAAAGTTAGTTTTTCAGATTTGAATGCCAATTTATAGCTCACATTCAGAGCAGCAAAAAAAAGACATGACTTTTTGAAATCGTCCAAAAATTGGCATATTTAGAGGTTTGCAAAGTTGAGGTTTTCGCATACATTTTGGAACAGTTTTTGAAAAATGTTTGGTCAAAATTCCATTTTCCCAATGGCTGAATTAAGGACAATTTTTTACCGATTTTTGAAGTTTTGATGTAGTTTTTATCGAATTTTTATCTACTTTCAAACGCTATCAGAACTTTTAAAGATTGCAAAGCTGGGGATTTTTGAAAAATTGTTCAACAATTGTATAATTTTGGTCAAAATTGCAGTTTTCCAAAGGCTGTATTAAGGAAAATTTTCTACCGATTTCAAAAACTTTTGTCTATTTTTGATCGGATTTTGACATACTTTAAAATGTTATTAAAAGCTTGGAATTTTGAAGAACAAAAATTTCGACTCGATTTTTGAAAATTTTTACAGTGTATACACTGCAATTTTTTTCAAAAATCGGGTCAAAGTTAGTTTTTCAGATTTGAATGCCAATTTATAACTCACATTCAGTGCATCAAAAAAAGACATGACTTTTTGAAATCGTCCAAAAATTGGCATATTTAGAGGTTTGCAAAGTTGAGGTTTTCGCATACATTTTGAAACAGTTTTTGAAAAATGTTTCGTCAAAATTCCATTTTTCTAATGGCTGTATTAAGGACAATTTTCTACCGATTTTTGAAGTTTTGATGTAGTTTTTATCGAATTTTTATCTACTTTCAAACGCTATCAGAACTTTTAAAGATTGCAAAGCTGGGGATTTTTGAAAAATTGTTCAACAATTGTATAATTTTTGTCAAAATTGCAGTTTTCCAAAGGCTGTATTAAGGAAAATTTTTTACCGATTTCAAAAACTTTTGTCTATTTTTGATCGGATTTTGACATACTTTAAAATGTTATTAAAAGCTTGGAATTTTGAAGAACAAAAATTTCGACTCGATTTTTGAAAATTTTTACAGTGTATACACTGCAATTTTTTTCAAAAATCGGGTCAAAGTTAGTTTTTCAGATTTGAATGCCAATTTATAACTCACATTCAGTGCATCAAAAAAAGACATGGCTTTTTGAAATCGTCCAGAAATTGGCATATTTAGAGGTTTGCAAAGTTGAGGTGTTTGCATACATTTTGGAACAGTTTTTGAAAAATGTTTGGTCAAAATTGCATTTTTCCAATGGCTGTGTTAAGGACAATTTTTTACCGGTTTTCAAAGTTTTGATGTAGTTTTTATCGAATTTTTATCTACTTTCAAATGCCATCAGAACTTTAAAAGATTGCAAAGCTGGGGATTTTTGAAAAATTGTTCAACAATTGTATAATTTTGGTCAAAATTGCAGTTTTCCAAAGGCTGTATTAAGGAAAATTTTCTACCGATTTCAAAAACTTTTGTCTATTTTTGATCGGATTTTGACATACTTTTAAAATGTTATTAAAAGCTTGGAAATTTGAAGAAAAAAATTTCGACTCGATTTTTTGAAAATTTTTACAGTGTATACACTGCAATTTTTTCAAAAATCGGGTCAAAATTAGTTTTTCAGATTTGAATGCCAATTTATAACTCACATTCAGAGCAGCAAAAAAAGACATGACTTTTTGAAATCGTCCAGAAATTGGCATATTTAGAGGTTTGCAAAGTTGAGGTGTTTGCATACATTTTGGAACAGTTTTTGAAAAATGTTTGGTCAAAATTGCATTTTTCCAATGGCTGTGTTAAGGACAATTTTTTACGGGTTTTAAAAGTTTTGATGTAGTTTTTATCGAATTTTTATCTACTTTCAAATGCCATCAGAACTTTAAAAGATTGCAAAGCTGGGGATTTTTGAAAAATTGTTCAACAATTGTATAATTTTGGTCAAAATTGCAGTTTTCCAAAGGCTGTATTAAGGAAAATTTTCTACCGATTTCAAAAACTTTTGTCTATTTTTGATCGGATTTTGACATACTTTAAAATGTTATTAAAAGCTTGGAAATTTGAAGAAAAAAATTTCGACTCGATTTTTGAAAATTTTTACAGTGTATACACTGCAATTTTTTTCAAAAATCGGGTCAAAATTAGTTTTTCAGATTTGAATGCCAATTTATAACTCACATTCAGAGCAGCAAAAAAAAGTCATGACATTTTGAAATTGGCCAAAAATTGGCATAGTTAGAGGTTTGCAAAGTTGATGTTTTTGCAAAAATTTTGGCGCAGATATTGAAATTTTTATTGTGAAAATTAAAATTTTCCTAATGCTGTATTTAGGACAATTTTCTACCGATTTTTGAAGTTTTGATGTAGTTTTTATCGAATTTTTATCTACTTTCAAACGCTATCAGAACTTTTAAAGATTGCAAAGCTGGGGATTTTTGAAAAATTGTTCAACAATTGTATAATTTTTGTCAAAATTGCAGTTTTCCAAAGGCTGTATTAAGGAAAATTTTCTACCGATTTCAAAAACTTTTGTCTATTTTTGATCGGATTTTGACATACTTTAAAATGTTATTAAAAGCTTGGAATTTTGAAGAAAAAATTTCGACTCGATTTTTGAAAATTTTTACAGTGTATACACTGCAATTTTTTTCAAAAATCGGGTCAAAATTAGTTTTTCAGGTTTGAATGCCAATTTATAACTCACATTCAGAGCACCAAAAAAAGTCATCACTTTTTGAAATTGGCCAAAAATTGGCATAGTTAGAGGTTTGCAAAGTTGAGGTTTTTGCAAAAATTTTGGCGCCGATATTGAAAATTTTATTGTGAAAATTAAAATTTTCCTAAGGCTGTATTTAGGACAATTTTCTACCGATTTTTGAAGTTTTGATGTAGTTTTTATCGAATTTTTATCTACTTTCAAACGCCATCAGAACTTTTAAAGATTGCAAAGCTGGGGATTTTTGAAAAATTGTTCAACAATTGTATAATTTTTGTCAAAATTGCAATTTTCCAAAGGCTGTATTAAGGACAATTTTCTACCGATTTCAAAAACTTTTGTCTATTTTTGATCGGATTTTGACATACTTTAAAATATTATTAAAAGCTTGGAATTTTGAAGAAAAAAGTTTCGACTCGATTTTTGAAAATTTTTACAGTGTATACACTGTAATTTTTTTCAAAAATCGGGTCAAAATTAGTTTTTCAGGTTTGAATGCCAAGTTATAACTCACATTCAGAGCACCAAAAAAAGACATCACTTTTTGAAATCGGCCAAAAATTGGCATAGTTAGAGGTTTGCAAAGTTGACGTTTTTGCATAGATTTTGGAACCGTTATTGAAAATTTTATTGTGAAAATTGCAATTTTCCTAATGCTGTATTTAGGACAATTTTCTACCGATTTTTGAAGTTTTGATGTAGTTTTTATCAAATTTTCATCTACTTTCAAATGCCATCAAAACTTTTAAAGATTACAAAGCTGGGGATTTTTGAAAAATTTTTCAACAATTGTATAATTTTTGTCAAAATTGCAGTTTTTCAAAGGCTGTATTAAAGACAATTTTCTACCGATTTCAAAAACTTTTGTCTATTTTTTATCGGATTTTGACATACTTTAAAATGCTATTAAAAGCTTGGAATTTTGAGGAAAAAAATTTCGACTCGATTTTTGAAAATTTTAAGTTTTACACTGTAATTTTTTTCAAAAATCGGGTCAAAATTAGTTTTTCAGGTTTGAATGCCAAGTTATAACTCACATTCAGAGCACCAAAAAAAGACATCACTTTTTGAAATCGGCCAAAAATTGGCATAGTTAGAGGTTTGCAAAGTTGACGTTTTTGCATAGATTTTGGAACCGTTATTGAAAAATGTTTGGTCAAAATTGCAATTTTCCAATGGCTGTATTAAGCACAATTTTTTACCGATTTTCAAAGTTTTGATGCAGTTTTTATCAAATTTTCATCTACTTTCAAATGCCATCAAGAACTTTTAAAGATTACAAAGCTGGAGATTTTTGAAAAATTTTTCAACAATTGTATAATTTTGGTCAAAATTGCAATTTTTCAAAGGCTGTATTAAAGACAATTTTCTACCGATTTCAAAAACTTTTGTCTATTTTTTATCGGATTTCGACATACTTTAGAATGCTATTAAAAGCTTGGAATTTTGAAGAAAAAAAGTTTCGACTCGATTTTTGAAAATTTTATTTACACTGTAATTTTTTTCAAAAATCGGGTCAAAATTAGTTTTTTAGGTTTGAATGCCAAGTTATAACTCACATTCAAAGCACCAAAAAAAGACATCACTTTTTGAAATCGGCCAAAAATTGGCATAGTTAGAGGTTTGCAAAGTTGACGTTTTTGCATAGATTTTGGAACCGTTATTGAAAAATGTTTGGTCAAAATTCCAATTTTCCAATGGCTGTATTAAGCACAATTTTCTACCGATTTTCAAAGTTTTGATGCAGTTTTTATCGAATTTTCATCTACTTTCAAATGCCATCAAAACTTTTAAAGATTACAAAGCTGGAGATTTTTGAAAAATTTTTCAACAATTGTATAATTTTGGTCAAAATTGCAATTTTTCAAAGGCTGTATTAAAGACAATTTTCTACCGATTTCAAAAACTTTTGTCTATTTTTTATCGGATTTCGACATACTTTAAAATGCTATTAAAAGCTTGGAATTTTGAAGAAAAAAGTTTCGACTCGATTTTTGAAAATTTTTACACTGTAATTTTTTTCAAAAATCGGGTCAAAATTAGTTTTTCAGGTTTGAATGCCAAGTTATAACTCACATTCAAAGCACCAAAAAAAGACATCACTTTTTGAAATCGGCCAAAAATTGGCATAGTTAGAGGTTTGCAAAGTTGACGTTTTTGCATAGATTTTGGAACCGTTATTGAAAAATGTTTGGTCAAAATTGCAATTTTCCAATGGCTGTATTAAGCACAATTTTCTACCGATTTTCAAAGTTTTGATGCAGTTTTTATCAAATTTTCATCTACTTTCAAATGCCATCAAAACTTTTAAAGATTACAAAGCTGGAGATTTTTGAAAAATTTTTCAACAATTGTATAATTTTGGTCAAAATTGCAATTTTTCAAAGGCTGTATTAAAGACAATTTTCTACCGATTTCAAAAACTTTTGTCTATTTTTTATCGGATTTCGACATACTTTAAAATGCTATTAAAAGCTTGGAATTTTGAAGAAAAAAGTTTCGACTCGATTTTTGAAAATTTTTACACTGTAATTTTTTTCAAAAATCGGGTCAAAATTAGTTTTTCAGGTTTGAATGCCGAGTTATAACTCACATTCAAAGCACCAAAAAAAGACATCACTTTTTGAAATCGGCCAAAAATTGGCATAGTTAGAGGTTTGCAAAGTTGACGTTTTTGCATAGATTTTGGAACCGTTATTGAAAAATGTTTGGTCAAAATTGCAATTTTCCAATGGCTGTATTAAGCACAATTTTCTACCGATTTTCAAAGTTTTGATGCAGTTTTTATCGAATTTTCATCTACTTTCAAATGCCATCAAAACTTTTAAAGATTACAAAGCTGGAGATTTTTGAAAAATTTTTCAACAATTGTATAATTTTGGTCAAAATTGCAATTTTTCAAAGGCTGTATTAAAGACAATTTTCTACCGATTTCAAAAACTTTTGCCTATTTTTTATCGGATTTTGACATACTTTAAAATGCTATTAAAAGCTTGGAATTTTGAAGAAAAAAGTTTCGACTCGATTTTTGAAAATTTTTACAGTGTATACACTGTAATTTTTTTCAAAAATCGGGTCAAAATTAGTTTTTCAGGTTTGAATGCCAAGTTATAACTCACATTCAGAGCACCAAAAAAAGACATCACTTTTTGAAATCGGCCAAAAATTGGCATAGTTAGAGGTTTGCAAAGTTGACGTTTTTGCATAGATTTTGGAACCGTTATTGAAAAATGTTTGGTCAAAATTGCAATTTTCCAAAGGCTGTATTAAGGACAATTTTCTACCGATTTTCAAAGTTTTGAAAACTTTTAAATTGTATAATTTTGTATAATTTTGGTCAAAATTGCAATTTTCCAAAGGCTGTATTAAGGACAATTTTCTACCGATTTTCAAAGTTTTGATGTAGTTTTTATCGAATTTTCATCTACTTTCAAATGCCATCAAAAATTTTAAAGATTACAAAGCTGGAGATTTTTGAAAAATTTTTCAACAATTGTATAATTTTGGTCAAAAGTGCAATTTTTCAAAGGCTGTATTAAAGACAATTTTCTACCGATTTCAAAAACTTTTGTCTATTTTTTATCGGATTTTTACATACTTTAAAATGCTATTAAAAGCTTGGAATTTTGAAGAAAAAAGTTTCGACTCGATTTTTGAAAATTTTTACAGTGTATACACTGTAATTTTTTTCAAAAATCGGGTCAAAATTAGTTTTTTAGGTTTGAATGCCAAGTTATAACTCACATTCAGAGCACCAAAAAAAGAGATCACTTTTTGAAATCGGCCAAAAATTGGCATAGTTAGAGGTTTGCAAAGTTGACGTTTTTGCATAGATTTTGGAACCGTTATTGAAAAATGTTTGGTCATAATTGCAATTTTCCAAAGGCTGTATTAAGGACAATTTTCTACCGATTTTCAAAGTTTTTCATGTAGTTTTTATCAAATTTTCATCTACTTTCAAATGCCATCAGAACTTTTAAAGATTGGAAAGCTGGAGATTTTTGAAAAATTTTTCAACAATTGTATAATTTTGGTCAAAATTGCAATTTTTCAAAGGCTGTATTAAAGACAATTTTCTACCGATTTCAAAAACTTTTGTCTATTTTTTATCGGATTTTGACATACTTTAAAATGCTATTAAAAGCTTGAAATTTTGGGAAAAAAAATTTCGAGTCGATTTTTGAAAATTTTTACAGTGTATACACTGTAATTTTTTTCAAAAATCGGGTCAAAATTAGTTTTTTAGGTTTGAATGCCAATTTATAACTCACATTCAGAGCAGCAAAAAAGTACATAAATGGAACAATTATTGAAAATTTTTTGGTCAATATTAAAATTTTCCCAAGGCTGTATTTACATACTGTATTTATACCGATTTCCAAATTTTTGAAAACTAAAATAACTGCATGTTAAACACAATTTTAAGTTATTTCCGTATCCGATTGTTTTCTTTCAAAAAGCTTTTAGCAAATCTTATAGTTAAATTTTAGTTAAAATAAATTTAAAAAACAGTTTGGAAATTCTCCCAGCGTTGCTTAAATAGAGGGAATAAATCGGGTCAAAAACAAAAACGAAATTGAGCTTGGAAGAGTAAAAATATGGACTAGTTTGAATTTGATCCTCTCCCATTATTTGGGCTTATGAAAATTCCTCAATACTAAAAAGGGCAAGTAACTTTGTGCCTTAATAGAGGGTACATCAAGTTCGATCCGGCGACTCACTTTTAATATACTTGTTAATAGATAAAAAATAAAAAAACAGTTGCTAGCTGAAACACGAAAACCAGAACTGACTCATCTTCCATTCAGATTTATGTCAGAAGCAAAGAGATCTGATGGCTGTTTGGCTGCTATTTATTAACATGTTTTTGTCTTTGTCGCATTGCAAGCGGCAAAAGTGTCAGGTAGGTAGGTAAGATTGCTATTTACATAAGATAAGCAAGGTGATGCCGCTCAGCTCAAGCTTTGAGCTTCGGGGCTTTGGCTTTGGCTTTGTCTGAGGTTGAGGCTTTTGCCATTTCATATTCGAGTTAAGACCTGCGTTGCGTTTCTAGCGCAAAACAGTCGAAATTGTCATCTCGTTGGTGGCACATCGCGTTCGCATCAGTAATCGAAAGCAAACAGTTATAATGGCTAAGTTATTCATCAGTGCTTTAGTGTGTTTGGCCATGTTTGGCTCAATGGGTTAGTACAACATTTTGTCGATGAATACGAAAACGAATGACTTAAGCAACAAACTTGTGCGTCGGTTAAGTCGGTTGTGGCTAGTTCCTAAGTCATTTACACATTATATTTCACGATCAAATAAAATATTTTACACTTGAAGGACTCTATTACTCAAGTTTATCAGCATGGCAAAAGTTTTATTATAATTTAATTCAACTAAGACAATTATTGGCTATTAGCTAAACAGGTTCATCTGCTTTTGAAAGCTGGCGAAATCAATAAACCTAGATGGATTTTCAAATATTAAACACCCAACTGGTTATTCCATCTAGAAATCTCTGAGAATTTCCAGTAATATCTTATTGTATTCAACAGGTTTTAAATTACTATATTATCTTGCAAATGTCACTAGATTCTATTGTAGACTTGCCCAAAAATTAGCGCAAAACTGACCTCTAAGCTTTTTGTTAAAATTTTATGAAACTAGCCAAAGTTTCTTAAGTTAGAAAGTAATAAAATTGAAAGTCAATTTGTCAAACGAGATAAAATAATATACCAGTAGGCAAAGTGCTATTCAACATTAAGTTCAGATAAATGTGTTTGGCTACCATATCCAATAGAATGCATAAAATCCGATAAAAGATTTCGGCTTCATACGAAATATAGCTACGAAATATATAAAAATATCTTTCGATAGCGTTTCTTAATCTAAATTATCTGTCTCTATATGGAAAAACGTTCATGTAAAATTTATTTGCATATCGGAATTTAAACAACTTTATCAACATTTCTTCTCAATGTGGTTTTTAAACAACTATCAACGTGTATTCAATAAATATTTATGTAAAGCTGAAAAAGATAAGGTTAAAGACTTCATAAGATGAAAAACATAAGGATTATATAAGCTGTCATATATTTCTAAGGATATGTAATTTTCTATCTGTCACATTAATTTTTAGTGATCTTAAAATACAAACACATTATTCGTATTCTATGTTTAATCTCTTTAAATTCATGACTACCAATGAGTAGATTTTAAATATCAATCATTTCCTTTACCTATATACTCTCTGACTATTCGTTAGTCAATAGTTTATTTACTTAATTGGCAAATCGAATTGTTTAAACGTTATAATTGCACACGTTTTAAGCGCCACGAGCAATTAAAATTTCCATATTGACTTCAGCCTCCATGAGATGGAGATGATCATCATCGTTCCCGCAAACTCCCGAAAACTTGAGGAACCTCACAATATCGCGACGAAATATTTCTCACAGCTATTTTGCATAAGCTTCAATTACACACACACACACTCACATAAATATATAGATGCGATAATTCAGATCGAGCGGCATCATCATGCAATTAAGCAACTGTCATGGGATTACGATACAAAAAAAACAAAAGTGAAAAAACCGCATACACAGGGTCGACATTAACTTTAGCCGTGAAGACTTTTTTACACCCTAGCTAAATATATCGATTAAGCTACATACATATATACTACAGATAGCCGATAGTGTAGAAAAAAAGGAAAAATAAAATTTGTCTCAAAACTCAAGAAATATTATTAAAAAATTTTAAATAATACTCCGATTTTCCTTAGCCTGTATTTTAGACAATTTTCAACCGATTTCGAAAATGTTTACGTATTTTGTATTAAATTTTTACACACTTTTAAATGTAATCAAGACCTTGGAAATTTGGGGAAAAAAATTTCGACTCGATTTTTGAAAATTTTTACAGTGTATACACTGTAATTTTTTTCAAAAATCGGGTCAAAATTAGTTTTTCAGATTTGAATGCCAATTTATAAATCACATTCAGAGCAGCAAAAAAAGACACCACTTTTTTAAATCGGCCAAAAATTGGCATAGTTAGAGGTTTGCAAAGTTGAGTTTTTTTCAAATATGTTGGAACAATTTTTACAAATATTCTTCTTAAAATTGTAATTTTACTAAGGCTCTATTTAGCACAATTTTCTAACGATTTGGAAACTTTTTATTGAATTTTTACATACTTTCAACTGACATCGAAACTTTAGAGAGAATCGCAAAGTTAAGGTTTTTTAAAAAATTACTGAAACATTTTGGCCAAAAGTCTGATTATCCTTAGTCTGTATTTGGTAAATGCAAATGCAAATTTTCTATAATTTCAAATATTTTGACAAACTAATGTCTCAAATGAATATACCTCCGAAAATGTAAGGTTATTTAAGTGGAATAATTTCCCAACAATACCAGGAAATCGCACGAATTGTCCCAAAATGTGCAAGTAATTAGCGCAGAAATTCGAACGCAGAAATTTCCGCAATAATTAAAACACAAAAAAAAAGAAAACAAACGGCAAAGAAATGATTCCACAAATGCATTCGAAATCATTTTCTCCAATCATCATTTTCAAGGTCGTGCTCGGCCGCAGCATAAGTTGTTGCTTTTAATTCACACACGACCAGAGAAATATTGCTGTTAAACAAAAATCAATATTGCATAATCTGATCGGTTGACGTAGCCTGATATTCGGTCCATTGTTTGGGCCGAAACAAGTTTGGCCGCTTGGACATTGGCGAGCGAGAAATGTGTGGAGGAAGACCCGTGGACCTTCTGCTTCTGCTTCTCCTCTGGTGTATCCAATGCGTAAGCAAAGTGATCGATCGAAGCAGCTGGTTATGCTGACCTTTAAAAACTCTTTGCGTCTTTCATGGTTTTTGTTTCGTTTTGGTGATGGGGGGAGGGTGGAAAGCTGATTAAATTCAGTTTAACATGCGCTCATTTATGGAGCTTCATTATGAAAAGAAACGTGTGAACGTTGTGTGGGAAAATGTCAGCATATGGAGTGGCATATGGAAGCCAATTCAGTAGGCAAAACTGAAGGCCGCAGCAAACTGAAAGTTTGTGATGCAAATTCTAGATAATTCCATTTAATTTCTTAGACGACTTTGCAGTCGAACCGAAGAGAGTCTTACGATTCTATGATTTTCATAAAAACAGAAAACAGAACGAGATAAAACTTAAACATAGAATAGATAAAATTTCACTTACTTGAGTTTCCTTCCCTGTCACAAAAGTAGCCATCGGCGATCCAGTGCTTCATTTTTTGTCTTCTTTTGCAATAAATATTTTTTTTATTTTTTCCAATGTTTTGTAAGTGATCTAAAATAAAAAATATTGCAAATGCTTGTTAGGGAGTCAGTAAAATATACATAATTAGATTAACTAATATAATTATGGAACCTATGTTAATTACTATGTGTCAAGTAATATGCACCCAGCTCTTTGAGTCCTCAAGTGGTAGTCAAACATTTGGACAGATGGAGAAATAGACGAACAAACAGTTGGGCAGGCAAAGAGTTAAATAAACAAATTTCATTGGTTTGAGGTTGGATCAACAATGCATTTATTTTAAGAGGTCGCAAATACTTGCATCTTTGTCTTCAAAATGCTTTCAAAGTGGCATGCTTAACAAATTTTTAAACAAATTCAATACTAAAGAAGATAAATGATTCAATTTAGGGTAAGTTCAAGCTCTAGAATTTTTGTTTGTAATTTTTTTTCTGGATATTTAGCACTTTGAGAATATTGTGGAAGACTAACCAAGAAATATCATTCAAGTTATTTATTTGGAGCAATTTAGTGTACAATATATTTAGTTTTTGTGTGGTTTTCACTATTTACGCGATGATAAAGATAAAGATTTAAACCTATCCATATTAAATCATTCCAAATTATATTACACCATGTTCATGCACAATGTGTGCCCACACAGACAATTAGACAAAAAACTATTAAAATTCCTAAGTGAAGTCTAGCAAACTGGGTGTGTCCATGCGTCATTACATATTTGACAACTTATTTTACTGAAACAAGGCAAAATGGGGAGAAAAAACTGTTGTTATTTATGAATCATTTCATTTTCTTAAAAGGCAATTCCATTTTGCATGAATTTGCTGAGGATATTATAGAATGATTTAAATGCTATTAACCAAACAAAAAAAATCTATAATATAAATCTTATTATTTGACTATAAATTTACGGCTAAGTCTTTGCCAGTTATGGCGGAAAAATATTTCTCTCTTGGTTGTACACAAAATACAAGCGAATAGAGATCTGTTCAAAATAATTAAAGATTCATGCATGTCATAGTAATTTTCCTGATTTGTATTGCAATCTACTGTATTGACTAGATCGGATCGAACTATACTAGAGCCTTGAACAATTACAATGGTAAAATAGAAAATTTAACCAAGAACATTAAAGTATTTTCTACAAATCAATAAAACTTCAACTTATGTAGTAGTAATATTAAATTTCAAATTTTTTAAAAATGTTTATTTCAATAGACACAATTTTTGGCACTCTTTTTGCTACTTTCTTTTTAAAGAACTGGATTGGGCAAATCAATCAGGTATCAAATTTGTTATATTTGCCTTTTGAAACTAAAAATTGTGTTGTTGTTTGCTTTCGAAAAAAAATCGGCGTAGCTCAGAGACTAAAAAGTAATAATAATAATAAATAAATTCTTTGTAATGAATGCCTCATTCATCTTGGTTAAATGATTTTTTTTTTACCATTGAGCAAGACGTATTCGATCTGCCTAATTTGGAATTATCAAGTAAATTTGTGTTACACAATTTTTCGGTATCGAAACCATCGTATTTAAGAGTAATTTCTGAAAGTACTACCATTCCAATCCTTTACCATATAATAAATCTCATATACATAATAATAATAAGTAAAATAATTACGGGTCCAATTCAGAATATAAATAAATAAATAAATAAGTAAAATAAATCTCATATTGCATTAGGATTGTAAGCAAGGGTATATAAAACTTCGTTGTTTTAATTCTCCTTTTTAAATTGAAATGTTTACCAAAGTGCTAGTGCATAAGAGAGAAAAAATTATTGAATTAGAGGCAGAGCATCTATCTTCATCATAAATCATTAGAGGTAAGCTTTCGTTATGCCTACCCTGAATCTAGAGTCCTATTAACCTCCGATTGTTGTTGTCTTACAGCTGCCGCTGCCGGCGCCGGAGGATGCCGCGAGGCTAATGGCACTGCTCCCGTGTCCGGATCCTGCGATGCGTACATCGAATGCAAGAACGGAGTGGCCGAAGAGAAGCTCTGCCCCGATGGCCTGCTCTACAACGAAAAGTCCACCGGCTATCCCTGTGGCTATCCCATCGATGTGGAATGCCAACAGGCGTCGGCTCGTCTCCAGGCCGCCCAACCCACCGACGATTGTCCCCATCAGTTTGGTTACTATCGCATGGGCGATGCCAGTCATTGTGGCCAGTTCATGAACTGTGCCGGAGGACGGGGATTTGTGTTCGATTGCCCCGAGGGTTTGGCCTGGAATCCGGCCACCTATAAGTGCGATTGGCCCGATCAGGTCGAGGATTGCGATGCTGAGGCCTTCTTGGGTTTCACTTGCCCGGCTCTGGCTCCCAAATCCGAGTTGCTCGGCGAACAGGAAGCCGACTACACGTTCCATCCCTCGCAGGGAGATTGCCAGGTCTATTTCATTTGCATTGAGGGTCGCCCCAGACGCATCAAGTGCCCTGAGGATCAGGCCTTCAATCAGGAGTTGAACCAATGCGACGATATCGACAATGTGCCTAATTGCAGTCAGGCCATACGAGAGAAGGGAGCCGAGATTAAGGCGGCCCGCAAACACGCCACCCGCAATTGAGAGACACAAATTGCTAATCTAGAATCGTAAATTTAAGTGCGAAGCGAAGTGCGAAGCGAAATGCCATCGCAATTGCTGCTCGAGTTTTCTAGTCTGTAGTTAAAGGCCTTGACAACAAATAAAAATTGTTTGCATATGTTAAATTGGAGTTCGAGTTTCCTTTTCTCAAACATTTAAATTGTTTTTTCGATTTGCTAATTGCTTCTTTCTTTGATCTCTTTGCTTGCAGTTTTGGCTTCTCCTGAGTGTCCCACAAAGAATGGTCGCTTCGCTGCAGGGGATCAGTGTGATGCCTATACAGAATGCCAAGATGATGTCCCGGTGGACAAACTCTGTCCGGATGGTCTGCTCTTCCATCAGCGCACCAAGGCGACAGGTGAATGCACTTATGCCCCGTTCTCCACCTGCAAGGAACGCACCCGTCTCCAGCCCGCCAATGGCACAGATGAGTGCCCCCGGCAGTTTGGCTTCTATCCCAATGGCGATCAAACGAAATGCGGCGTCTATCGCAATTGTGCCCATGGTGTGGCCAGTCTGACCAAGTGCCCCGAGGGTCTGGCCTTCAATGAGGAGACCTACCAATGCGATTGGCCCGATCTAGTGGCCAATTGCAATGCCGAGGCCTATTTGGGTTTCACTTGCCCCGCCCCCGAACCGGTCGATGGCATTGCTCCCGAGGTGGATGTCAGTCCGGAGGGAGAACTGCGTTACTATCGTCATCCGACCACGTGCAAGAAGTACTTCGTGTGCGTCAATGGACATCCTCGTCTCTACAATTGCGGCAAATATCTGGCCTTCAACGATAAGACAAAGCTCTGCGATTTCTACAACAAAGTCCCAGAATGCTATGCGCTCCTCAAGGATAAGCAGAAATTGAAGGCCCAACGGCAGGTGTCACCTCAAGAGGCTGAGCCTGTGGCCTAAGTGTCCAAACATCATCACTTTATAGTATGAGAGAGGCTCCATCAACAACTGGATATTCTTTGCAAGTTTTGTAAATAGATTTCTATAAAATATTCATATGTAAAATTATTGAATAAATATGATGCTACTTTTATATTTAAAAAATTCACTCTTGGAATTTATTGGGCGGAATATTTTCTAGTTGGAAAAAATATCCAATTTGAAGTGGTCTAAAATAATTATCGTGGAACTTTAAAAACATAAACCAATGTTAAAGAAGTGAGGCAAATGGTTCTTGAATAATTATTAGGTGATTGGGATATCGTAGCTATTTTCTCAAGGGTTTGTATTCACCTCTCAAAAGTTATTGAATAAAATCTAGAACAGTTCATGAGAATTATAACTAGAACACTTATCCATAATTATATTCAAAATAAAGGGCCAGAGCTATCCCATGTTTAAGCAGATCCAAACGGAATCGCTGAAGAAATTACAATTTAAACAGATAATGGAATGTGGTAAGTTCTTTCAAAATTGAAAATAAATGCTATGTAATATGTTTTTGTAATTACTCTCAAGATTAATACGTAGTTGGAGTTTTCCAATAATTAATCTTTTTGCATTTTGGAAATTGAAATATATTGAAGTATTTAAGTGTGTAAATTTAAAGAAAACTCTATATTTATTTTCTGGGATACAACTGAATTATAAAGGTCACTTCTTAAGAGTTCTGACTACTTTTGAAACTTTAGGCCAATCGCTCTCAAATTTTTACACAATCTTCTTAGATATATTTCACAGGTATTAAACGAAGGAAAGAGATTTGGAAAAATAATTACTATTTTTAATACCACATTCGAACAAAATGTTCACCATAAATTTTGATTTTACAAAAGCCATTCACATATTTTGCGCTCATCCAAGAAAAAATGAACTTACAACACATATTTGAGTGGTGTAAACATTCTTGGATCCGAACATGTTTTTATTTATTTTTATTCATGATGATCCCGTGGAGCTAAGGGGAGTTGATATTGTCTGATGATAAATTGGGCACATTTTGTGGCGTAAATCGTTCGAAAAAATTAATATCAGACACACCCTAAAATGTAAAATTTCAAATCGTAGTTACCCGAGACTTTGGAATTTTCCATACTCGTCAGGCTGGAGCTGTACACAGTTCAGTATCAAGCTTCTTGCTTTGTAGTTAACATTAACATTTAGTCTACATCTGCTCCTGGTCGATAAAAATGTTTTGTCTAAAATAAACAAAGTAAAAATTTTGGAAAAAATTAAACGAAAATTCCTTAGGATGAACAGGAGCTTCTAGGATCCATCGGAAGAAGAAGAGGCTCTGAATAAGGATATATCGGGAATGCACTCAGCTTTAAAGGTAACTGGTTTGAGGTAAAGTACACAATATGGCCAAGGTATGTAATCAATTTATCGGTGTAGAAGATCCGCTGGAATGGAGCTGAAGCTGCCCAGGATATGGTTATCCTTCAAGAGCATGGACACCTCGTCTCAATTGTTAAGCGTTTATTAGTTCTATGAGTAATTCTGATGTCCCAAGTGCGGTCTGATGTCTTTTGTGATTTGTCATATGTCACGGTTTCAAAAAGAAGTCATACTGTAGACGATTATCATATCCAAAGCTTTGATCCCTTTAAATCCACTTAAAGGACGACATAGATGCTCAATTAATGCCTGGGCAGTTACCAATACCCAGGATCTAATGCATCCTGGTCTATTGGAATTGTTAAGCCACGCACGCATCTTAGGAGTCCTTTGCCATAAAGCGGAAGCAACGTTCACTGCAGCATGGTCGATGGTCGAATGGACACTCTGGCGCTAAACCGAGCTCTAGACGGAAGGATGCATTCATCAGTTCACTCCCAAGGAACATTATCAAAGACAAATGGATTATCGACCCTGGACTCATTGAGACTTTTGTATTTTATTCAAAATTCTATGTTCCAGTTATGAAGATCGGTCCCCCACCCGACTTTACGCGAGCATTATACAACACTTTCTGTACATCACCCACACTATACACATTCCTTTCCTTTCCCTTACACTTATTATATATTATTCCCTGCAACGTTCAATAAAAGCCACTTTGAAAAAGTAGTTCAACTTGGAATGCAATCGATAATCCGTCCATCTAAGCCATATTGTTTTTGAAAAAGTCGGAAACTAAATGTTTTTTCTGGGCAAAATTTCATTATCAAATGCGAAAAATATATATTTCATATTGAGTCGGAGAAACAAATAGATCGTTCCTAAATAAACATTAATTTTAATTTTGTTAGTTTTCGAAATTTTATTTTATCATCAGTTTGTGTGTGTGTTTGTGTGGGTTGTGTGTGTGTTTCCATTTTGTTTTATATTAGTTTATAATGGTTGCTTAATCATTAAATTTGGTAGATTAATTCAAACTTATTTATCAATTTTACATGTGACTGCCAACCATCGTCATCGTTATTCATTTTCCACACAATTGGAATATTTACTCAGTATTTTTCTTTTGTATTAAACATTAGATTCTCCCTTTCATCTTACACTTTTCTATACAACATCATTTTTGCTTTGATTTTGAACTTAAAAAATATTCGTTTCGAGAACTTATGCCAAATGAATTTTTGAGTTTTTAAAATTGTTTTTTTGTTTTGTTTGTTCGTTTTCGAAAATAATTGTAAGCTCGAATTTGTTTGGTTAAAAACATGTCTTTGTCTATCACTAATTAACCCATGGATTTAGTTTTTCTCGGAATTCCTTAAAGTTGCTTAATAACTAAACCAAGATCCAAATCTAACGATCCCATTCAATCCAAATCGATTCGGTTTCTTTTTCTTTTGGCTATAAAAATTAAATTATTTGCTCAATTTTCTTTTTTTGTTTTAACTTTTTGCACTATTTTCTCGTGTGTGTGTGTGTAGGTGTGTATCTGTCTGTGTGTGTGTAGGTAATATTACAACAAATAATTTGGTATTTTAGTTCAGTATTTTTCGTTTTGTTATTTTTATTTTATTTCTCTCTTTGTTTTTTGGTTTACAAATTTTTCATTACGTTTTTTTATATTATTTATTTTTATTTTTGTTTTGTTTTTGGTTTTTTGTTTGTTTGTTTATTTGTGGTGCTTGGCTAAGGCGACTTTTGTTTGGTTGTTTTTCTTCTTTTTCACTTTGTTGTTTGTTGTTTTGTGCTTTACATTCGTTATCTGCTTCTGCGTTCTCTCTGTCTGTGTCTTCTCTTTTCAATTTGCAATATCTTCTCCGTTTTCGTTTCACATTTTGTTCGTTTTATTTTGCTTTTCATTTGAATAAAATTGATGTTTTGACTTGGGAAAAATGAAAATCGCAAAAATTGTCCAACAGAATTCTGAATTTGAAAATAGAAAATTGCTCAAAAAAATTAAAATAAAAAAAAAAATTGATTTGTTCTTCTTTTCATTTCGTTTTGCTCATTTTCGATTAATTAATCTTTATTAATTTGTGCTAGAAATTCGGCTATTAAAATTATTTAAGTTTCATTCCATACGCTTGAGAAAAGTTTTTGGTATTTCCTTCTTCATTCTTTTTTTTCATTAGTAGTTTTCGTTTTTTTCCGTTTTCGTTTTAGTTTTCTTGGTTTTTGTTTTTTGGTTTTTTTCTTTTTTTAACATATTCAGTCTTTCAGCTTTCAACGTATAAATAAATTAATTAAATTAATTTATTTAATTGCTTTAAACACAAAAATTGGAAAACAATGAAAAACGATTCACTTTCTTGTTGTTCAAGTTCAAGTTGCTGCCTGTAAATAATTTCGAGTTCTATTGCATTTATGTGGTAATTTCCATTTGTCTGCCTTATACGTTGCATTTCCATTAAGATTTATAGCCAAAAAGTTTATCATTTGTTTCAATTGCGTTCGTTTGCGATTTGAACGCTTTTGAAATTGGGAAATTTTGAAAAAATTTTATTCATCCATTTAGTCAAAGTTGGTTGTAAAAGCCAAAAGTTTGCTTTGATTCCATTTAAAAGTTAAGTTTAACTTATTTCTAGATTGGTGTAGTTTGTGTTTTCTATTATACCCTTGCATCTTGCACCACTGTGCAATGTCAGTGAGTGGCCCACTGTAAAAGCTCGGCTCTTACTCCCCCTCTGTTATGTTATTCCCCAGTATGTAGTCCTCGTATCCGTATACTAATTGTATTTAAGTTACGAATGCTAAAAAAAAAGAAACTGGTTTACCAAGTTATTAATCAGTCTAGTTTACTTCCCAAAACTTGCTTTAATTTTGTTGACTATATCAGAAATTATGGGAAAACTATTTGGACTAAGTAAGAAAAAAGTTTATTTTGGCTATTTCCAAGTAAATAAAATCGAACCTTCTCGAATGTCCCACTTTGTTCCAACTTGGCTCTTGATTTTGATCAAGAATTTCCTGGGTTCAAAGTGTTTCCAACATTTATTTACTATCTTTAAGGAGTTTCAAAAAAGTTGTTCCTATGCAGCTAATGTTATTGATCTGTGGAAAGATCAGGTTTGTCTAAAAACATTATCTGTTGTTAATCAAACATCTTGCAAGTCTAAAAGGGGAAGGAAATACTTTCTCAAATATTATTTCTAGAACTCGCTTGGATATTTCTGATATTGACTTGTCCAAGTGAATTTCACTGCTCACTATTTCGCAAGGGTATAAGAGTCTTCGGCATAGCCGAAGTTAGGCCAGATTCGGGTTACTCTGACGATTGTTTTATGTTTGTTTTTGCTTGATTTATCATTTACATTTAAAAGTAAGAATTATATATGTTGGCAATATATATATATCTATATATATATATTGTTCTTTTTTATGCGCAATTGATTTTGTTTTTTTTTTCTCCTCTTCGTTTTCTTTTTTTTTTTTTTTTTTCATAAACTGCTTTTGAAATTTAAAAACTTTTCAAGTGGACGTACGCTCCATTCCGTTTTTGTTGCTTTTTGTTTTGGATTATTCAAAAATTGAGTTGCTTAAATTTAATGTCTCTTATATATTAATAAATATATAAAATTTTGTGTCTAAATTCAGTTGTTTTTAGGAGTTTTCCAAAAATAATTGTACGGCCAGAATCGAGAAACAAAGAAATCTCTAACCATATCAAATATTCTCATCTCATCTTGTCTCGTCTCTGTTTCGCTTCTGTAGAGTGGGTGGGGCTTAAGATTATCGCTCAATATGCATATATATGTCTGTCTCTTTCTTGATCTTGGTATTTAGTAGTTTTGTTTCGTTTCTAAATTCAAATATTTCAAATATTCAATTTTTCTTATGGCTTAAACCGGTCTCTTGTGTTTGTTTTTTTGTAAGGCAACTGCTTTTTTTGTTTTTCACTGAATTTGTAATTTTTTGTATCTTTTTGGTATTCGGTTTTGTTTTTTTGTTTGGTATATTTTGGTATTTTCACAATTTGTTCATTTGTTTTTGTTTTATTAACTATTTCAACATAGAGTTTTGGTTTAATAACTGATAAAATATACATTCGAAAGCAGCCGAAATCTCTTTTTTTTGCCCAAAGTTTTATTTTTTGTGTTTGACTCCTAAAAACAACGAAATATTTTGAGTTTTTTTTTTTTTTTGTTAATTTTGCTGTGCCTTAAATGTTAATTTTGTTTAATTGGAGATTTTTGGTTTTTTTTTTAGTTTAGTTTTTTAATATAGAGTTCTAGACATTTGTTTTGTAATTTTGAATTTGGTATTTTTAATTTGAAAACTTCTTAATTTAAAATATATTTTTCCAAACTGTGTTTATGCAGTTTACAATGCGCATCAATTTGTTTGCTTTTCGTATTTATTAAGTATTTATAAATATTTTAAATATTTATATATTCCAACCAACTGGTTGGGGGCTGTGAAAAAAACTCACAATAAAGAAAAAAAAACACAAGTTTTGGGAAAGAAAATGGTAAAGAGAAAACTTTAATTGACTTTAATTAAGACAAAAATAAACTTAATAGTTCAAACAATTTATAAAATTCAAGTGTGGTAAAAAATTCAAAAATGTTTTGTATAACTGATAAATGATTAAAGCAAAGAAAACAATAGAAACCTAAAGATTAAATATATGTATATACTCGTATTTTTGGCCCTTTAATGGAATTTTCGCTTTTTACCACCACGTTTCTTGCCCTTGCCGCCTCGAGACTTGGCCAATTTACGCTTTTTGCTGCCATCGCCGCGTAGAGCCGATTCTCGGCTAATCTCACCGAGAATCTCATCGCCCAGTGTGCCTGTAATTAAAGAGACACATTAAACAGGAGTTCTTTTGTATAAAAGTCAAGTGTATAAAGGTGACTGTCAAAAGGAGTTGTGGAAGAGCTAAAGACATTATGTTCCCCTTGCTAACAAGGCGGACTTTCTACTACAGGAATAATCCATAAATATATTTTGCTTTCTTAAACTAAGTAGCAACAAACAAAAAAGGTTTGATGTATGTGTAAGTTATGGAATACTTGAAAATGGTTTTTACTTTGATTTCAAACCATTTTTCCCTGCAAAATTCATGTTAGTCAAATATCACGCATACGTAGAGTGTGCCAGTTAGACTAATACTAATTCTAATGCTAATACTGCCCCAGCTAAAAGCAACTCGCATAGCTTGATAATTAGCGATTTTCATTAGAAAATATTCCCAATATATGGGAGATATAATAGGATTTAGTGTTATCTCAAGAAAATGTTATGCAAAGCTTATATAACTTATCGATGCCGAGCTGGATTGAGATCGGTTTTAGGATGAGATGGGAATTTAGTTTTAAAATATAATATATCTCCTTATAACAATACTTTATATTAGAATTTTAATTTACAACGATTGTTCCTATATCATATAGAAGTTTATATAGTTAAGTTTAGTTTAAAACTAAAAAGATTCTTTTCTTATCACTAAATTTTGGTGCGATCGGGAAAAGAAATCGACTCTGGTTTGTGTAAAACACTTTTATCGCTACTATCGATAATAAATAGGTTAATTGACACCACTAATATTGATAAGGAGCTTATGTAACACAGCACATGTCAATAAAAGAAACCCAAACAATCGGAAATTTCAGAATTTGCACTTTGTGTTTTGAATGAATTGACCCAGTGAATAAGTAAGTATGAAATTGATATGATAACTATATAGGAGAATATTCTGCAAAGCAGAAAAATCGACCAGATGGATCCTTTTTGAATAAAAGGTTTGGGTCCTATCCAGACTTTGGCCTTACCCAATGTGGTTAGCTTGCGTTGACGATGTTTGTCCGCCTTTGTCACTGGCAGACGCATTAGATAGGTCTCCTCGTACTCTTGCCTCTCCTTTTGTGTCTGTGACAATATTTGCTGAGCACGTGAACCCGAAGATATCTCAATAGGGGCATCCAGGCATTCCTCTTTCAGGTCCTGCATCATGGAGGCGCTACAAAATAGAATGGAATTGCTTAGTATAAGTGGTCGATGATGATGATGATGCACTCACGTGATGGATCTCTTTTTGGCACGCTCTAAAGCCTTCTTCTCCTTATCGCCATCTCGCTCATCGCCATCATAGTAGACCGGTTTAATGCGCGGCGGTACATAGACACCAGTTTTGCCAGCTGTTGCAGCCTTGCGCGGCTTCTTTGCTGCTCCAGCTTCATCGTCCTCCTCCTCACTATCACTGCCTTCCTCCTCGTCGTCGTCCTCGTCATCTTCATCATCATTTTGCCCCTCATCGCCCGACTCATTGGCGTGTTTGGCCCCAGCCGCACTCATCATCTCCTCTGGATTCGGTTTATAGAGTGTGGGATCTGTACTGCTCGAAACGCCAGTGGTCGCTGTCTTAACCAACTTGTCGATCTGATAGCGCAACTTGTGATCTATGGGTCGAATCTTCTCCAGCACCGTGCGAATCTCAATCAAACGCTCGATCGATGGATCCCCTTCGATTGTCTCGCCCGAGCATTTGCGCAGCACGACATAAGTGAGATTAATCAAATAGTCGAGCAGCATGTGGTATTTCACTTCCAGGAAACTCAGTCCATACTCGGTGGTCAGTTCACCGCGTTTGACACGTTGCAGCATTCCCTCGACCAGATCTGTCACCTGCTTCACATTGCTGTTCATCTCGCCCAATAGTTGAATGGCCTGTGGTATGTCCTGTTGTCCCTGGACCTCACAATCATAGTCAAGTGCCTGGAAAAAAAAATTAATTGAAGTTAGAAATTATATTCTAGTTGTATAATTATATTTAATAATTTTTTCAATTATATATGAAGAACCCTTTTACCTAAATATACTTATATCCAACATTTACATGTTCAGGTTGGTCATTAAATAGAGTTCTTAGTATTGAAACTATCTCAAGATTAAACTATCTTGAAAAACTACTTATTAATATGTAGAATAAAATCTTCTTAGTCTTTTTAAATAAATAAATTCAAGAACCAGAGATTATTATAAGTAAAAAGTGTGCAAAAATTTAAAAGAATCAGCTAAAACTTTTTGAGAAATCTTGACTTTCGATCTCTGTAATGGAGTTTTGAGGAAAACCCAGCCTGACTTAATATAATAGGATGAATTTTATTTAAAATTTAATTTGGAAGGAGACTAAATTCTAGCTAAATTTAGGTATTTTGAATTTATTTATTTTAAAAAAAGAAAAGAATAGAAGAGTTGTAAAATTATTAACGATTTTCACTTTCTAAGTTGGAATATTGCTTTTAAAAACCAAAGGCTTAAGCCAAAAATAATGACTACAATTTACGCTTCTCGAATTATAGTTTTTTAATAGATTCCAGATTAGTTGACTTTGATCTATAGAATAAAGAATCAATTATAATTGACTATTCTCATTTAGTGGAATGATGTTCGACTTTTAGTTTTAAAATGTATTGTTGCCATGTTTTGTTGTGACTGTACACCATCACAATAAAATTGTAAATTTGGCTCGCTCATATTTTGACCACTAAATGCAATTAAAATAATTTGCCAATAATAATATGCAAATGAAACCAGAAATGCCATAAAAACAGGCAGCGAACGCACACAAAAACCGACACTCTAAAGAATTTGTTATCAAAATAATTATTTGGTAAATTGCAAAATGCAAAAATATACATACACACCTATTAATGTGTGTGTGTGTGTGTGTGTGTGCAGGCGACAATAGCAAGTGCAAAAGAGCCTTTATATATTACAATTTTGCAATTAATCTGAAAAATATACAAATTATATATATATACACATACATCATATGCATATTCTCATCTCTCTACCTCCCTTCGCCCCCACTTCCCCCTCCCCTCTTTACACACTGACGACCTGCTTTATTAATATTAATTGAAAATAAATGCAGCATAATTGTAAAATGCAAATAATTAAATGGCAACCAATAAAATATGCAAATGAATTGTGTGCGGTGGCAGCAGACACATGAGTTTGCGATGTAAGGGATGTCAACACCCTACTCCTAACCGCCCCCTCGCCTCCCCACCCACACGTCCAACGAGAGGCGTAGGCAATGAGATGAGCTATTTGTGTACTTATCCATAATCAAATTGAATTTCCCACCTAGAAAATGTGGTCGGTGGTCTATTGAAAATTACAGAATAATTTATTCTCTATTGCATTGTAATATAATTTGTTTATAAAATATTTTGGTTAAATGGAACAAAGTTCTAGAGAGCCTTAAGCTCTCTAGCTTTATTTGATGACCTCAAATAGGTCTGAATTATGTGAAATTTCTTGCTAGTTTTTAACAATTTCACTTTATAAATATTTTTATGTTAAGTCTGTCATTTATTCAGTAAATTCAAAGATCTTTCTATGCTAGTCACACGAAATTCTCACTATGTATGAAGAAAGGACCTTTCAAAAAAAATACCTACAGGAAAGAAACCTATTAAAGGGCTAACCCCAAATTAGGAGCTAAAACTAAAAATCTAAGTCAACTGGAATTGACTTGATTTTGGTTGCTAAGAAAGTAGATTAAAATTAATAAAGTATTTAAAATTATTATTTATTTCTGACTATTAATATGACAAGAACAGCAGCAAGAGAGAGAGAGAAGTAAGTTTTGTTGTTAAAGTCATGACAACTAAAATTTGTAGTTTCAACCGAACATCCGGTGGATAGCGTCTTCAAGGACTTTTCTCGACTCAAAAAACTCAGCATTTTTGTTCTGCAGGCGAAATTCTTTCTTGAAAGTTTCCCCATTTGATCAGTTTTTTTTTCCCCCTGTGCATGTTTGGGAAGCAAAAACTTGATACAGAATAAGCCCTTCTGTATTTTTTCGGTGTCACAAATTTGGTTGAAGCATTTTGGGGTATCTCATAGAGCGTTTAGCAAATCTTAAGAAAACAAGACAAAATCTAAAAAAAAGGACAATTCTTAATACAAACTTCTTTAGATCCCTTTTTTGAGTTGTAAGCTTTCAAGTTTATGTTTTACACAAATAGCTAACCAGACGCAAATGTTCTCAATTTAAACACAATCCATCAATGTGAAAATATTCTCTTTTATAATCAGTTAAAACCAATATAGTTGGTCTATAATATTTTTTGAGCATGAAAATATTCCTCTAATGTCTAATTAGAAATCCTTTGATAAATTTCAATTGAGTTAACCTTTGAAATTGGATAGAAAACGGAGTATAAACCGTAAAGGCTTCATTTTAACGAAAATTGCCAATGCATTAGAAGTCGATGCGAATATATAAACGCAATTACGCCTCTGACACGCACTTGACTCGATCCCCCCACACTCCACAAAATTCAGCGATTATATATTGGCAAGACTGCATAGAATGGGGCAGAGTGGTGGGGGGGATTCGATGGGGTAAGGGTGGAGAGTCAAAAAACGCGTTAAATAAAACGTGGACATATTTTACCAGCAGCCAATTGCAAAAACTGCAAAACAACAACACACATATGCAAAAGGCAAGAGGGTAGTGGGGAGAGAGGGAGGGGGTAGTAGATCCTAGCAACGAGTGAAACGAGGACCGATGTATATACATATATATCGAAAAACACAACAACAACAACAACAGCATTAACACATAGGCCATGCCAAAAGCAATTACAACAAAATGGCAAACTGGATAACAAACCCCCGCACCCCTCAACCCTACACCCCACTCCCCTCTCACTAACCCTTGCCCCACACAACACAATGTGCCAAATGATTTAAAATTCGATGGGAGGCGGGCGGCGAAGGGGGCGGTGTTGGGAGGCGCTTTTTGTGTAATTTTCAAATGCAAGCAATTTCAAAAGGGTTGCCGCCGCTGTTGTCGCTAGTTTGGCATTAACCGTTATTTATCATTGGCCATTCCGCCTGTAAGTAGGCAACGAAAATGCAATAATGCAGAGCAGAAAGCAGAGCAGAGAACCGAAAATATTTATATATATTCGCATCTGGCATTGTATATACACATACATACAAATATAAAATATATATATATAGAATATATATCTCCATCTCTCTCGCATGTGAATAAACACGATTTTTGTTTTATCACATTCATTGTGGGGGGGGTGGGAAGGTAGTGGGGGGGAAGCGGTTCCTCTTTTTAATTTTTTCGTCTGTTTTTGATTTTCCGTTTTTGCTCACTCGTGAATAAAATATAAAATGCAATTTCTGTTTGTTTGCCCGGACAGGTTATGACTGAGCACCGTCCCCCATCCCCATTCCCCTTCCCCACCCCCTCCTCATCACATTCTGACTGAATTTAATGACAACATTTGATGGCGGCTGACCACAACCACATTCCCCTACCCAGTCACCGCCTCCCACTCTGGGTTTCTCGTGGGCAAAAATTTGTCCCGACTGCAATTATCATGGCGAGGATTTTGTTTTGCCAATTTATTTATTTTTTTTTATTCGTTGAGTTTTATATTTTATATTTATTTTGTTTCGCTGTGTGAGCGAGAGTCAGCAATAATTGCATAAATGCATTGCATATTTATAGGCGGTTGGAAAATGCATATTTTGTGTATATAACATTTTTGTGATGCAATATGCTATCGAAAATCAGACAGACCAACAGAGAGAGAGAGAGAGAGAGAGAGAGAAAAATGTGGATATTTTCATCTCCGACCAATTAGTCCTTTGTAGAGTTCATCGTTAGATTCGATAGATAGAAAGCCAGATGGATTGGGTATATTTCGAAACGATCCAATCTTGTGTATATTAAAGAAAATCGAACTGTGACAAATTCACTTCCAATCATATCAGACAAATTAATAAAAATTTTAGCACATGTATAATGAAATAAAAATGAAATCTAACACTATGCAAATCAGTTTCTTAATTAAAAAGCAGGGGAAAACAATGATCGGGGAAAAAAAGGTTTAGAAAAACAGAGCGAAAATACGGCGGATTATAATGGCACTACAACATAGATTGCTAAATACATACTATCTCTAATACATTAGTCTTCACTTAATTCTAATCTCAAAGTATGAAATTCGTTTATGCAAAAGACAAATGGAATTTGAGATGAAACTTAAATGTTTAATAGTGAAAACTTAATGGCAACTATGAGGAGTAAGTTGCAAAACATATCTTTTTTCCCCAGGCCTACAAAAAATAAAGTATGAAAGTATTTGAGTTATATTTCTTTGCTTTCCACTGCATCAATACTTCTTTTTACCATCAAATAATGTGTTGTAATGTTACATTTGCTCTCGAAAAGTCGAATTGTGATAACAGCAATAGTTGATGGAATGTGGAGGACATTGTTCAAACATAATTGTTACTGGCGGAATGGAGAGAAGTATTCAATCTCTACTCTAACTCTGCTAGTGCATTCCTTTAAGCATCTTGAGATGAAAACTTGTGACTAGCTTTGCCTAATGAGAACAGATTAACCGATGAGAGTGAAAGACATGTCTTGGATTGGTATCTCGAGCCCAACTTAAAGAGCCGACGACTGGTGGCCGTGAGTAATGAATCGAATGATGGATGGGTAACAAATATCCATTGCCATGATGGATATCCCATGTTGAAGTCTCACTCTCTCTCTCTCTCCCTCTCTGTCGCTCTGTGTCGCTAATTGGAGCTGTTGGTAATCTCCTCCATGAACAGGTGACTGCAGTAAGAATCTCAAATGCATTGCCCAAAATCCTGGGTCCTCAATCAGTGGTAAACACTTTACATTTCCCTAGCTGGCGGTGCCAATCGAAGGGAGAGAGAGGGGAGGAGGGAACCGAGTTGTGAATCCAACGGGGGAGAACTTATTTCAATTATAAAACTACAAATTGAGCATCATCGTTGGGCCACTCGACCACCGCGACCAAGCGTAGCCCTTTTATCACCCTCAAACCACGGCAACGGCTGTTCAAAGACATACTGATATATAGTGAAGTCAGGGGGGGGTTTATGGTTGGGGTTATGGGGTTTTTGCAGGATTGGGGCTGGTTACGCATACGCGACTCCCATTAGAAATCGATTGACATAACTCAAAAATTGTGCAAATTAACGTAAAACCAGCGGGACCCAACGATAAGAGGGGGATAGTAGGGGGGGGGGGCTTAGTGGGGGTCTGTGGCCTCTGTGAGCAAAGGCCAAGGGTGTGGAATGCGGCAACGGGAGTTGTGACTGGTTCTGAGCTAGAAATATGACCGGGTCCGAAAGAGAGTTGGCCTGAAAATTTGAGGGGAAACAACTACATACATAACTATGCTACTCTGTGTGTGTGTGTGTGTGTGGACAACGACAATGTTTGGCGGCCGCGTCGTTACCCGCCGGCAGATGAAATACGCGCGAAGGCTTGCAGCATAACCGCAGTCATCCCATTCCCCCCCATCGACCACATCTACCCCCCCGCCCCCCACTTTTCACCGCCAATAACCCCAAAATGGGACTTGAAATTTATGCAGCGTGTTCGTTGTCCTTGTAGTTGTTGCAGTTGTGTTGTAGTTGGGCATAGCCAATAACCCAAAATATTGATTAGTAGAAGGTGGTGGACCACAAGGGGAGGTTGGGGCTGGAGTGGGAAGGGGGGGAGTGGAATGACAGGACCAACTTGCTAATAATATGAAACCGCAGCACTAGAATCAACGATTCCATGCACTGATTTCTAGGCATTATTTCCACAGACTATTCTAGGCAGCAAAACTTAAAAAGGGAAAAACCCTATTTTCTAAAACTGAATAGTTTTTTAAAACTCTACACTTCTTACATAAGTTTTGGAAAAATTACTGACTTAATTAGACCACGCCTTAACCACCTCCCACATAACGTTCCTAATTTTCGTAGCAAACTTCCAACTTGTTGCATACTTTCAGGCTTCTTTTTTGTTTGGTATTAAAACTTTAACTATAAATAAAATAAACAAAATTATATAATTTATGCACTGAAATAAATGTTTTTTATGTATTGGTTCATTATATATATATGTATGGTATATTTTTTTTTTAGCGTGCGAAAATTAAGCAAAACTCCTATATATCTATTTTTAAAAAATGAGTAAAAAAAAGGATCAATATTATGCGATTCGAAATATTTTGATTAGTATTCCGATCAATATTGTAGATATTTTCAATAACATAATTCTGCCAACACCTTTGAATATACAAAAAGTAACACTCCGTAGAACAATCTCAAACATATTTGTTAGTTTATGGATAAAAATACACATTACATTGGACAATAAAACACAACTACTTATAGACATGTATTGTCAGTTTATTTTACATACCTTTGGATACTCTTTCCATGCATTTGTTTTCTTTTATATTTTATAATTGATTCACCTACGTTCCAAGGCGTTTAAAAAATTTATCGCACTTCCATTTAACAACAAAGTAACATTCATACGTCCGTAAAAATTTATAATAATTCTTTTTAAGGTATGAAAAACCCAAACTATTTCAATAAGAGCCATTATTCTTATAGTGCAATGTTTAAAATCTTATATATAATTTTCTTGGATAACCATTAAAGGTGCTAAACACACAAGGTGTATACTTGGATTACAAATCAATAACAAACCCTTTCGCACTACACTAAGTGTAGAAAAAATATTAAAAATGTTAAAATAATTTTAGAAGTAACGAAAGAATTTTTGAACTGTAATGTATTTCTTTTATTAACAAATTTTCTCTATTGGTAAAATTTTTTGTATGTGAGTGCAAGTTTTTTCAATTCCTAGTTATAATTTGTTTATAGTTATTAAGTGAAATTCGATTTCAATTTCATATTCGTTTCTAATTTTATTTTATCGAATCGAATTATTAATTAATTGGTTTTTTAAAATAGTCACTCATTCAACTATAGCATGAACTATGGGAAACGTTGATAAAATTCTCGAAATTTTGAACTCTTTCATTGGAATTTTGTTTTTATTGAACATGTATCCATGGTTTGGCATTTTGATTTCCCCTATCCAAAAAGTCTGAGTTAAGCTGACTAAAATTGTTGACATTTGCCACCAGTTATGTCGTATTATTTGTTATTTTCCCGGCTAGTACACCTGCCCCCACCCACCTCACACACACACACACACACACGCACACACTCAAATGCTGTTGTGTGGAGATTTTTTGGTGCAACACAAAACGGAAATGAAACTTTTGTGGTAAAGCGAAATGCAAATGAACACATATTTCTATATATCATAGGTAAATACGACGGCATTTGCATTAGGTATATAATGCACTTATATACTACAGATATATGTTTGTATATATGTATGTATGGCGGATATATAATTTCATATTTCATGCAGAACAAATAGCAACGCATTTTGCCGCTTCAATTGGCATTTTGGCAATTTTCGAACTCTTCAACCAACCAAAAAAAGAAAGAAAAAGCCGTTGCAGTGTATCGGAGTGGTCATTATTTATTTAAATAATTGACTAGGCAACTCAACAATAAAACAAACTATAAAATATGGCGAAACTAAGGCAAAAGAAAAAAACAATAATTGCCAATTCGCAATGGCTGACAAAAGAGCACGGGAAAGCCAAAAGGGGAACGCTGCTAATTTTAATAAATGAATAGGGGTCCGCCATGCGGGTAGATGGCTAAAAATTTATGGCCATTATCAATAATCGAGGTAATGGAAATTGGTTGGGTGGTCATGGCAATGCATTAATTGAAAATTCTGAAACAGAGTGCATGAGTGGGGGACTCAAATGGGAGGTAAAGCCTTGTGCTGTAGTTTCTATCCTTTAGATGGTAAATTATCATTATTTAGTAAGTTAAATTTAATAAATACAAATTGATGAATTTAAGAAATACGCGATTTCTACCGATTAGAATAATATTTAAAATAATAAAACAATTTGAAATAAAATGGCAGAGAGTGTCCTTTATATCATTTGTTCTTTGGAATACACACTAATTAGGATTAACTTGCATTTAACTTGCAAATCATCATTGAGGTTAGGTAAATGAATGTTACAAACGTCTAAAAATTATCCAATCTGCTTTTTAGTAGAATTCAAGAAAAGAAAGTTTTTTCTGCACTAAAAAGAATGTTTAGACCATCATTAGAATAAGATTCGTTTTTCTAATGTTTAATCTTAGCACACTTAATATGAAATATAATTTATTTTCTTCGTGCCACAAATTCTTTATATTCAATTCTTTCAGTCACTAG
>JAECWP010000173.1:110000-166613 GCA_018150745.1 Drosophila sucinea
AGTTGAACAATGCAATGCTTAGTCTATCGATGGAATCGATTAAATGTCCTTTCTCCTGATTGTCTACATCTAAATAGCCTTTTGCTTTATGTCTCCACTATATCTAATTGAATATTATTATCAACTCATTCCTGACTAATATAGTTGTGACTTTGTTGAATATTAAATATAGTTATTCACTTCTCTCTCTTGATTTATTTGTTATTTCGTAAAAGGTTTATCGTTGATTTTTCGCATTGGGTGTGTCCATTCGTTTTCTGCACGTTCAACCGAAAATTATTTATAAAATATAGAAAAAATAAACAAAAAACCAAACCATTGTGTATATAGTAGAATATATATACATATATATGTATATATATATATATACTGAGAGAAATGGGAAACCTGCGCGTTATAAAACAGAAAACAATGCGACAACAACAACAGAAAATAGCAAACAGCAATAACAGGCAACAAGGAAATACTGCGGCGAGGGGACGTATATGGGGGGAAAGGGGGAACTCCACATAAATTTACGTGCCAATAAAATAAACAAGCGCGGAGTTTTTGGTGACTCGCCAGTGGAAATATAACAACGAGCAAAATGGGGGGAGAAATGGTACAACAGACAGAGACAGCGAGAGCAAGAGAGGTAGAAAGAGTGAGTGAGATGGACTAACAGGAAGAGGCAACCGGCAGAGGCTTTTTGCCATTTTATACACACCAACACACACACACACACACACAAGAAAGAGTGAGAGAGAGAGGGAGATCCACTCTCGACTCTTATGTCCTTCCATGCATGCATAAATCGCGCGAATTTTTAACGTTGATTGTAGTACAGGCAGGCAAAAATAACCGTGCGGTGGAGGTCCACTCCATTCCACAAAGAGTTGGAACAGCCCAACCCATCTCTGGCCCAGACCATTGCAGACATTGTCACAACAAAATGCTTCGCGAATTTTATATAAATTTTAAATACAATTTGCTATTGAGCCACCCCATGTAGTAAAACAACAAATGGCAAAAATTCAGTACCAAAATAAAGAGCGGCCACCAGACGGGTGGGTGGAAAGGTGGGCGAGGACGACTGGGCGGGTGGTTAGCTCCACCGGGCGGACGAACTGTCGCGTAATTGGAAATGTGTATTGTTTGAAGATAGCAAATGTAAAGATAGCTATTTACATTCTGCCATGCGAACAATTTATAGATTTTATTTCAAATGAAGTGGGACTATTTTTTTATTTAAATCATATCTTTATATGTAGATCTGAATACACCTGAACGATGTATAAGAATAGGAATAATTGGGTACTACATCTCCAAATGACGAACAAACTTATTAGATACGTCTTTTCTTTTCAATATAAGACCTATTTATTTTAACTATTTAAATTGAGAAATTTTTGGACATTTGCCTAATTTTGAGGCTGTTTGATTAAAGTGAATACTTGAAATTTTGATGTAAAGGCATTTAATCATGTAAATCGGTCTTCAAAAAACAGACCGTATATATATAAATATATATTTTTATTCAATTACCTAGTGTAAATAAACAAAGTCAATATAAAAGTCGAGAAACTTAAGTCCTCACCATGAGAAGAGACTTTTTTTAACACATGAAGGCATATTGCAATTTTAATTTGAAATATTTGAATGTTATGAAGGGTTAAATTTGCACCTTTTTGGGCTGCTTTAAATGAAAACACATTAGTGACTATAACTAAATAAATGAATAAGCGACTGAGTGTAGTCATATGCAAATGAATCTTTTGTTCAATCGCTGTTTAGCACCATCAAAATGAACCAATTTACCACCACTTAACCTTCTTCACACAGAGCCACCGCCCAGACCCACCGAGTCCTCCATAGCCTCCATCTCTTTTGTAATTCACAAACAATAATCAGACAAGTGAGATTTCTGCCTGCTCTCAGACCTTCAAATCATCATGTACCCGCCGCCCGCAAATCTACTCACGCATCGTCAGCCCTAAGCCTCGTTTATGAACTTGACTCTGCGCCACTCTGCGCGGCATTGCGCCATATCCTTGAAAGCAAAGTTGCTTGTCTAATCTACAACAAAAAAAAAAAAAAAAAAACACAAATATCCCATATCGAAAAAAAATACGTTCTACCAAAAAACGGGACAAAAGGCAAGAGACGAGACTTTGTTGATGATGAATGAATGAGTGAGAGGATTGAGAATGCAGTTGCCACCGCAAGAGATGCGAGTTGTAGATAAATTTCATAAATTAAATGGACAACTGCTCCACACACAGACAGACAGACGAACGGACGGACGGACCACATACTAAGTAGAGAAGGACTCGGGAGCATATTACCGTAAAATTGCCGAGGCAACCCTTTGGAAAAAAAAGAAGGAGAAACAGAAAATCTCATTACAATTTCAACGCGATCAGACAAAGCAGAAAGCAGACTGCAGAGGAGGAAACCCTGCTGATGAAATGGATTTTTATCCCAAAATAGGACATAAGCGAATACGGCAAAAGATGTGAGAAGAAAGTAAAGAGAATTATGGCAAAACATAGGAAAACCCATAACAAAAACGTCAACACACACAGTCAAGGCAACAACAGGAAGGAAACAGACACACATTGGGAGGGGAGGGGCAGAAAAAAAAGAAATCACGACATCAGCAAAAGTGGAAACCACCTCTTCGTCCTCCGCCTCCTCCTCCTGCTGCTGCCGATGGTCGGTCCACGGCGCGTAAAAAATGCAAATCCCAAGTCAAAGCTTAGCGCCGTAGTCCTCCTGCCTGCACGTGGCAACCTGGCAACATACATACGTGCCCCCCAAACCCCCCTATCCCCCCTCGTACACCAACACATACGAGTAATGGAGACAAAAAAAAGAAACGAACTTTACGCAGGAATGGAATTTCAAAACGTATGTCCTGGCATAATGCAACGAACTCGGTCTACTCTGGCTGCTGGTCAGCATAACTGGGGGGGGCTTGGGGGTGGGTGAGGGTTTCGGCAAATTCAATAAAAAATGAGAATGAAAAAAAAAACGTGAGCGAAGTTTAAGTGGAGTGAGGGAGCGAGCACTCCGCACTCCCCACTGGGTGGCTCTCACCGGATCAATGACGAAAGTGCGTTGAAGTGTAGCACAAACAATGGCAAAAAGGCATAAGCAAATGGTCCACGAGAGGGATATTCTCTAATGCATATGTGTGTGTGGGTGTGCGAGGAGGGGGGAATAGGGAAAAATACATATTTGAAATATCTAGATAGGATTCATTCCCATTGTATGTTTAGGGTTTTACGTTGAACAAAGTGAAAAAGAAATTCGTCTGAATGCATTTATTGTATTGGCAGAAACGAGCTCTCGCTGCTAGCGGGCTAAATTCACAAAGATATTAAAATCTAAAGCGCCAAAAGAATAGAAAAAACTTACATTTTGTCCACTATGCAAGTTTATTTGCATTCGAATATAAATTGCAAACAGATTGGGAACACACACTTCAGGTAGATGGACATCTAAAACACGAGCTCAATTTTATGATATTCAACTGAAACTCTACACCTTTTATTTATCAGAGATTTTAAGTTGTTGTACACTTTTTAGCAACAAATTCACTTGAATCTAACTTCAACCTCTCTATAAGTTCCTGTTAGTGTGACCATATCTCAATAGTCTCACAATATCAACCAACCGCAAACTCAGGAGTTGGAGTGGGCACACTTACAAATCTGTAAAGATATATATTTCTTTGATATATAGAAATTCTACGAAGCAGAGATCATAAATTGTAAAGTAAATGCAGTTCGTTTAAATATTTTGATCTGGTTTAACGATTTTAAACAGATTTTGAAAAGTTTTTCTAAACAATTGATTTCCCACAAGATGAAATCAAGTGTCTAGAATAAGCTCCACATTTATTTTAAATGTAAAAAAAAATTGCTTACAGTCTCATATTGTTTTTATACACTTTTTATTAGCCCTTTTCCGTAGCCAATTAATCAAAAATAAGTGATTAATATAAGCTAGAAGATGTTTTTACTATCCTTACGAAATAAGTGAATATTTATCTAGTTTTTGACCTTTTTGAATTTCATGAACTTATTACGAATATATTTGGCTATTAATTGTACCCACAAAGAAAAATATAATTAATTTTAAAATATTGAATTTATTTTAAAATTCATCATAATAAAGTAAGTAAGTCGCCGGGCCGACTTGGATATACCATGCATCAGGGGAAAACAAATTTCCTTGAGTTTATAAAACTTATTTCATATATTAAATTTCTTTCGTATGCGCGATTTCTAACATATGCTATCTCGCTCACTCTTATGTGTGTGCACTTTAGCGCCCAACCGGCCAAATTCGCCCTTGCACCTCTTTGAGTGCAAAACGTTTCAATGCATAACTCGGCCATTTTTATTCCGATTTTTATGAAACTTGGTGCAATGATAGATGTCCATAACATATATAAGTGTGGCGAATTAAATTCCGATACGATAAATATTGCGGGAGAAAATCACTTTTTATTAAATTCCGGAGGCGCCAGGGGGCGTGGCAAAAAAAATTTGGTGGAATGATAGATGTTCATAAGATCTATGAGTGTACCAAATTAAATTACGATACGATAAATATTACGGGAGAAAATCACTTTTTATTAAATTCCGGAGGCGGAAGGGGGTGTGGCAAAAAAAAAACATAAACTTGGTCTGCGCCAAGACTACACGAGTCTACATTCTAAATTTGGTAGCTCTATCATTTATAGTTGCTGAGATCTCTGTACTCTTACGGACGGACAGACGGACGGACGGACAGACGGACATGGCTATATCAATTTCTCTTCTCATGCTGATCAAGAATATATATACTTTATAGGGTCGGAGAAGCTTCCTTCTGCCTGTTACATACATTTTGGCGACTTTAATATACCATTTCATCCTATGGATGCATGGTATAAAAACACAAGCAATGTATCGACAATTAATACAGCATAGAGAGAAATTTTCGATTACAATTAAAGGATAAGAAAGAGCTATGGAAATTCTATATTAAAAGTAGAAAGAGCTTCATATGCATTAGCAGACATCATTTAATGACTTATTCTAAACTAAATTGATAATGTTGTATTAGTAGAATTTAGCATAAAATGCAAGATGTTATTAAAATAATTATTTTAAGTACTGATTGTGTAAAAAAGGAAATTAACCACAAGTAAAACGCTCTCAATATTTTTGTCTCCAATTGGCAAACAGTTTGATTTCATCTTATGAGACCTGAAATGAAATCTGGGCTAGATCGTTAGAAATGTCAGTATCCAGCAGCAGTTGGCTAGTGTCCAGCTGTCAGGAACCATTACGCGCTATTTAAAAGACGCTTCCGTTCAGAGAGCTCACAGAGGAAGCATTTCGATGAGAAGGAACCCAACCAACAAATGGCCATTAGCCATACACTCACAAGTTGGGGGTGGAGGGGGGGCCAAAAGGGCCAACTAAACAGACGTCAAAATCATTCCCATTACAAGGAGGTGGAGGTGGTCCAGCCAGGATTGTTGCAGTCATCCGGCAAACAATGAAAAGACGACAACCGCCATTTCGCCTCATCTGCCTGTCCTCAGTGCGGTGGTCAGAGTGGTGGTTGGAGTGGTGCTGGTCAACTGTCCAGCCTTAACCCGTCAGCCACATGCCTGAACGCGGCACCAAACAAAAAAAAAAAAAAACACCAGAAGAAAGACAACCAGCCAAAGAAGCGGAGGGAGGGTGGGGGAGGAGCTGATGGCTGTGGCTGGTCCAAGCTCAAGTAGCTTGTGTGTCATTTTTTTTTTAACTCTGCTTTTCGTTTTACATTTTGTTGTTTTCGTTTGGGGAACTTTGCTCTATTTCCGCCGTTGTTCGTTGGCTGTCTGGTTGACGTTTTTAGCGCGCGGGTCGTTAGAACTGGAGAAGGAGTAGGAGTAGGAGCAGGAGTTGGAGGAGCATTCAATGCGGTTGTCAGTTGCTTTATGAGACGGAGTCGGCGTTCGCGTTTGCTCCCCCCCCTTCCCCATTGTGTCGGCATTTTGCATGCAAAGCGAAAATGTTGTCGCTGTTTAATGTCAAACGTTGACTTGGTTTTTCTTTTTTCCTTTGTGTCCAAGGACTCTCGACTAGCGGCGCCACCGGACGCCAGACATTTTCATGCCCATCGCGCGTATCTCGAGCTGTCTTGATGGATTTGTCTGGCTTAGCTACCAATTGGTGGTCAGTGAGTTGAGGTCTGCGCCGCATTTCATCAATTGCAATTGAAGGGAATTTGGCTTTAACAACTTTAAGCAGTTAACAATTCCATCTAGCATCTGCGAGTTTCTATTATTCTGTAGAAAACTAAAAAATTTATTACCAAAGACAAAAGCGAAACAAAATTCAATTCGTTGGATATATTTCAGCGAGTTTGCTTTGTTCCAAAAAAAAAGGGATTTACACTCACCCCGCCGTTATTTCTGAGTGTCAATATTCAGCCACCAAATAGAACGAGTAAAAAAATCTAAAAAATTCAAAAACGTAAGGGGAGAAAAAAACAAAACCAATTTTCGTTGGGGGTAGCTGGCCAAAAAAAAAAAAAAAACACAAAAGTTCGAAACCAGCAACAAACTCTGTACAAATGACAAGCTCAAATGGCTCAAATGTTTTTGTTTGCAATCATATTATATTTATGCAGTGCTTCGTTCTCTCTCTCTCTCCCCATCTGTCTCTCTCTCTCTCTCTCTCTCTCTGTCTGTTTCTCTTTTCCCCTCTTTTTACCGTATGCCAAGAACCCAGCCCTCATATATATGCTATGATATTTTTTCTAGCTAGACAAAACGTTGCATGGTTTGAGAAAAGGGCGTATTGAAAAGAAGGATTTCCCTTTCATAAAATACTCTTGCTTGTGGATATTTGTGAATGCACTTTAAGAATCATTTAAAAATCATAACTTTAAGCACATTAAGTAGCTATCATATATGCACTATCCCAATAGATTTATTAAGTTTTTAGGTAAACTAAAAAGTAGTGGTTAGCCCGACTCGAGGTCTACGACAGAATCTTTTTAAAATGAGAACATAATCACTAAAACACTTAAAACAAACACAATAAATTTTATTAAGCTAAGAAATGTTCCCAAGTTTATATACATAGATCAGGATGGTACGCCACATCTTTAATAATTACACCCTTGGAACTCTTTCTATAAGAACAATAATTTAAGAAATAAATTTTAGAAACGAAAGTCAACCTAGAAATATAAATGTTTACCTAAGAAATCCAAATGTTTGCATAGACTACTAGATATTTGCGTTAACTTTGCTCAGTTTAAGCCACTACATTAGAATAAAATCCTAATAAGAGCTTCGTAAGTCGCTAATCTCAAAGATTTAATTAGTTTGTAAGTATTTTTATAAGACTAGAAAATGTTCTACGCATTTCTTGATATGTGGAAAATAAAAACAATTGGAAAAGTTGACTAAAAGAAATGAAAGTGTTTGACAATGATAAAAGGGAAAGCAGACAGGTCTGTTAATGGATTTCTTTTTGCGGAAAATCTTTTACTTCACGACAAAGAAACTACCTTCAAGGGCATACGAAATTCGTTGCCCTGTCGAGTTGTATTTCTTTATTTTTTTCTATAGGAATATAAACCCTTGCCTAATGCTCGTTTGGGTTAATCAAGGCTTGTGATTTAAAATTTTATTTATCATTTGGGTTTTGGTTTTTTTTTGCTTCGCATTTTGGTTGATGAGAATGTCGTTTGGTTTTATTTACTTTGCGGAGAAATGCATACATTTTGCAATGGGACAGTGTAAATGTTTAAATATGTAAGTATGTAATGTGCGAGTGTGTGTGTGGGAGTGTGTGGCTGGTTATGAGTATGTGTGCAGATGAGGTGTATACATAAATATATCAACGCTCTGGTAGCAGGCAAAACCCAGCAACAACAACAAAAATGGTTTAAAAAAAAAACCAGCTTCAACTTTATTATTACATTTTTTTTCTGTGGGGGGTTTATATCCGCTTGTTCATATGTGTGTGGATGGGTGTGTGTGTGTGGTGTGTGTTACGCCCTTTTTTCGGACAGTGCATTTTTAATATAATTTTTACAGCCCCACCTACCACCGCCCACCCCTCCCTAGCAACTCTTCACTCCACGCCATGCAGCCACAATTTCTGTTTTTTTTTCTCCTCGAGATTTTTAAAAAATTTTCGTATTTTTTTCCCCCTCCATTCCACCAACTCATACAAACATCAACCTTGTTTGCAGTGGGCGTGTATATAATTTTTTTTTTCATTTTTTTTTCTTCTGTTTATATGTGTGTGTGCATGTGTCCAGGAACGGATTCTTTTGGGGGTTGGTCTCCGCCCATTGGCAACTGTCCGGTTTGCAGGTGGCCCTCTCGTTGCATATGCGAAATGTTTGCTTCGCATTGTTTTTTATTTTTAAAATTTTTCATTTTTTAATTCTCATTTTTTTCCAGTTTGGTTTGGTTGGGGAGAACGGGCCGGGGGCGGTGCGGGGGTGTGGTGGTTGGAGAGAGCTCGTAATAAGCAGGCGACGTTGTCACGCATAGAGTCCGACCGAATGGGAGGTGTTTGCAACAAACAGTAATATATATAACACAGATATATATGTAGATTCATACATATACATACATATGTATATGGATGATTCCCACTTCTTTTTTTGTTGTTTTTTTTTGGCACAAGCCTCATAAGCAAAAAAGTATTTATAATGAATTTTTATGCTGGGTAAGAGCGAATGGTCGACGACGGTTTGTGGAATATTGTTTTTTAGTGTTTTTTAATTAATTAAAAATATATATTAAAAATTGCATAATATTTTAATTGAATACGGGTTAGGGTAGATGAAAAGGTAACCAAAGCACAGCCGGCAGGCAAATCGCTATATGGGATAAGAGTCAATGGAAGGAGATTCAGATTTACAGTCAAAAGAAAGGTCACTGGAAGAAAGTTGTTTTCACTTGGAGAAGAAGGGCCTCAAGAAGGGCAGGCAATCTTTTTTATTTTTTAAGTCTAGAAACAGACTTTTTTGTTTTTCTGTTTTACTTAAAATTTTTAGTAAACTTTAAGCACAATAATATCAAAAACTGATGGAAAGTTTTACAATTTTAAACTACGAAATGTTAAACCATTAAAAAATCTTCTCTGAATGACTGCAAGCACTTTGTGAACTGGACACCGGATTTAAAAAGTTTAAAATCATCTGACTTGCATTCGAAAGAAAAACACGAATTTTGAAATCTTGAGTCAACGCGATATTCAGGGTCTGCCTTTGTGAAAAAAATACAAAGTTTGAGTTTTGGAAATCGGTTAATATTTGGCCATTAAGAATAAGACACATTTAAAAAATGATTTAGTAGAAATTCTAGCCAAGCATTTGAATGAGTTTATGGAAGTATTCAAATACCCAAATCTAATAAGTACTGAGAAGAAATTCACAATAATCCTTTAACTTAAAAAGGACATACTTTACGTCTTCATTAATATATAGAAATTTGTGGGAAAACTTTATAAAACTAGTTAACTCACTTTTCATTGCAATATAATCGTAAAAAATATTATTTTGAAAAGAAATAAAATTTCGCAAAGTCACTGAGTAAACTAAAAAACTTTTCCAACTAAATGCAAGTCTCTTTGAGTCTATGTTCTCTTTTATATGGCAATTTTTAGTCCTATCTTTGATTTCTATTTCTAAGCGCTTTTTTTGAATGGGAAATTTCATCTTTTTCTTTCCATTAAAATGCAACCAACATTCACTCATAAACTTACAAAATGACTCCATTTATTTATTAAATTTATTCCTCTAAAACTTAAATCACAGATTAACTAATTCCCCCCCGAAATTTCCAATATATACACAATAATTGTTAGCCCACTTTGTGAGCACTTCTTAACTTGGCCGCACCACAAAGTAGGGCTGATCCTCAGTGGGGCACATGAACTTGACGAATCCTTGAGGCATTTTAGCTGGACGCGGTTTCCGCTCGTCGGGCAGAAGCATGCTATTCCAAATGTAATTCGAAACGATCGCATGACCACGTTGACTGAAGTGGAAGCAATCGTGAGAGAAAACTCGCCAATCCGATTGCCCGTTGGGTAAAATGTTTGCCGAAATATTCGCGAAGAAGGGATGCGAAATGATCGCAAAATCCTCACGTTGAAACTCCGGCATGCGAGCAACTTCCATGTCCAATTGCTGCCAGCGTTGGACCGTCTGAATGCGTTGCTGCAGCTCCGAGTGGGTCAACCGATCATTGATCAGACAATGACAGGCCACACGATGCACGGCAAAGCACTGCAGAGGCACCTGCTTCAGGGTACTCAGAGTGAGTAGGATATTGGGCACCACCATCATGTTGATCAGCAGACGAGGCACGTTGTCGCGTAGCAGGCGAAAGGCTCGTCGCAAATCCTTGGCATGCTGATCGAGAAAAGCTTGAGGATCATCCCAATGACAGAGATCGGAGCACAGATCATTGTTGCCCACGAAAACGGTGAGAAGTTTCCAATGATTCTTCATATCGACATTCGGATCACGACGCAACAAATCGATCAGCACTCGAGCCTGAAATGGTAGATCATGTGACATGATCAGCGGTTCGGCCACATTCAAGCGTGATGATCGATGATTGACCACCAGACTATTGTCCACTGCATAGCCATAGAGTTTCGGGTTGAAGACCTTCAGAATGTTGGGCAATGTGAGAAAACGACGCCAATTGGCCAGGCCGCCGCCGGAAAACGTCAGTCCTCGGAATTCATTGATCATATCGAGAGCCGTATTGGACAGAATGCCATTGCCGGCCGAGAGGGAATCCCCAAAGGCTGCTATAATATCGATATCACCGGGACGCAAACGTTCCACCGATGTGGGTGGACTCCGTGAGCGCGTGTTGTTCAGCGGGCAGGGAAACGGTGTCTTCTTCGAAATGGGCTCCTGCATTTTCCCCTCACGTATACTCCTCGCATTCAGTCTTTCCAAATTTCGCAGAGCCCAGTTGAGGGTAACGCGTCGTGTTCCAAGAAACAATTGACGTAGATCCTGATCGATTTTCGTATATTGTTGAATGCCATTCTTGAGCAAACGTGGATTATAGACCTGAGCGCGTATTCCAATGTCGGCGAGTAACTGATCGGAACGATTTTGCCGTCGTACACGGCGATTCGAGTTAGCTGATGATGTCCACAAGAGGAGTAAAAGGATAATCCGCACATAGTTAGACATTTTGAAGCTATTCATAGTTTTGGGATTGTAGAACTTTCAGATTTTTCTTTAACAATTTTGCATAATTTTGTAATTTTACTCTTCCGAATTATTTTATTTTGTGTTGTTAACGATTTTCGCGCTAGTCTCGACTGACTTCTGAACGCGTTCTCGTTCGACAAGCAAATGCGAGGAACGTTTTTAAGACCTCTATGAACAAGCCCAAAAAAAAAACTACATAAGACTCAAACTCATTCAACTCACTTACAACTCGAGCAACTCATTTCTTCCATTAAAGCCACCAAAAACACAACAACAGCTCAGAACTTGACTTAAAAGCGTTGACCGAGACACTTAAACATCATAAAAATGACAAAGCTGACCAGATAGGTCTGATCCGAGTGAGCCTCAGATAAGGGAACAGAGAGAATCAACTTATAGATACCCTGTAAAACGAGTTTTTCACTAAATTTGCAAAGAAACTTTGCTGTTTCCTTCTTTATCCCTAATTATTTTTTACTCTGAAAGCCTACGACATTAAGATGCTCTTTATAACACGTCTAAATCGATCGTTGCATGACAGCCTTTGACAACCTTTGTGTGTAACTAATATACTCTCATGCCCAATGGGTATACGGGGTGTAATAAGATACACAAAGTGCGCGCTTGAGTTCAAAGAAACAAAATACAATTTAATAAACAAAATAATTACCTTGTGGCAACCGCAAAGCATTGATGCTACTACAACATGACATGACAACATATATGAAAATTAACATTTAAAAACAAAAAACGAACAAAAACTTTTAAATTAAATACAATAAATATAAATAAATTGGAGCTGGAGCGAAGCTAAGAGACAAAGTCGCCGACATCACTCGGCAAATTGAAGGGATTTATTTAGCCTTTGCCACACTTAAACTATGAAAATTTAATATTTTCGGAATCAACTTTTTAATTAATGTTATTCTAGAGTTCAGTGGTTTAACGGTACTTCCCAATTGTGAAAGCGACGAGTTCAAATCATTTATTCGCCATTTTTATGGTCTAGAAAAGTACGACTTGAAGTGGTTATCGTTGTGGATTAAGATGTCAAAATAATTAAATAATATTGGGGAACTTTCCACTGCTAACTTTAGAAGTCAACAGCAAAGGTCAACAGCAAAATTAAAAGAAACTATTTAAATCCTATTTTAGGCCATTTATAACCTATTAAAATTTTCTTCAAGAAATCCAACATGAAATGTGTGAAAAAAAGGTTTGAAGTTTGTCAACTAAGAGGATGTCAGTTATTGAAATCCACAGATAAAAGAACCAAAGTTAATTAATAATTTAAGGTTTAATTCCTAAACTATTTTGTGGAAAGCTAAAAATTAAATTTTGAAGCACTTTAGCAAGAAACTAAAAAAAAAAACATAAAAGTTATAAATATAATATAGCCAAGGCTTTAGTTTATGACATAAACGTTTTTATATTTAAATGTTTTTTACTTGCCCTAAGATTTAATATTTCATTAAGATTAAAGTATATACCATAATTAATTATTGAACGAAAGAGTTGCTCTCGATTCTGTTTCCAGTCCATATTTGATGATAAATAAACAAAAACAATCACTTCACCTAGAAAAAAATGTCACAATTTGTTTATTTAAACTAAAAAGTTACAACATTGTAATTCCTGTTAAGACGATTTTCATCTTCTACAAATAGTTTGTAATTCTCATTGTCAAATGATATTAGGCACGTATCAAAAATATATTTTTATCTTTATCGAGATGTTGTAAGCCATTTACCCCATCCAATGGCACGCCTCTGTGTCTAATGTTTGGCCAGAGTAGACTCGGATCACTCGATGTGGCGGGCTTCTCTAAATATTTGCAGGCTTTAAGTTAAGCTTTGGAGCAAAGTGGATTTTGCTATTGTTATTGTTGTTGCTAGCCAGCTAATTGTTTGCTTAGATCTTTATGCAAAATCGTATCCGTTTCTCGCAATAATGTGAACTTGATAGCGGTTATTGCCGCACGCATAATTGTGGAAATAAGTATTTATAATGAATAAAGTAAAGTGATCTATAAATAAAATGTACAGTTGACTCATAGGCGAGGCGTGTCAACTGAAGGCTGACGATTGAGAGCTGCGACAGACAGGGCGTGTTTGGGGGGATCGTAATCGACTTCCGTCTTAACGGATTCTCAGATATTGACGCCCTTCGCGGGGGCAAAGTAAATGCTGAACGGGTTTACGCCAATTTGCCGCCGCCTCCATCTCCATCTCCGTTTCATTATGGTGGAATTTCTCAAGCATACTATTCCAGAGAGCACTTGCCAAGATGGCATGAGCCCGCTGACTATGATGCATACAATCGTGTGAGAAGTAACGCATATCTATCGCATTGTTGGTGATAAAAACTTCCATCATATTGGCGAAAATATCGTGCGTCACTATGACAAAATCATCTCTTCGAAATTCTGCAAGTTGCGACAATTGCAAAGGCATTAGACGCAAACGTTTCATTGCCTCGACATAGTGATCTTGACGTCTTATGCCCAGACAGGAGCATAGCAAGTGCATGGAGCACGAAGCCGGTCCATGACTTATGAACTTCAACAATTTTTCAGGCGCTGCTGGTAATATTACACTGATCATTAGACGTGGTACATTATCTCTGAGCAGGCTGAAAGTCTGATGGAAATGTTTCCATTGCTGGGCCAAATAGGCTTCAACATTATCCCAACTGCAGATCTCAAAGCACATGTCATTGAGGCCCACATAAATGTTTAGCAGTTTCCAGTGTCTCTTCATATCCACCTTGGGTTCTCTTTCCATTCGATCAATTAGCACTCTCGCCTGAAATGGCAAATCTCTGATGGTCAACATGGGTTCGGCCAAATTGAGGCCGGCGATTTCCTTGTCCACCATCAGACTGTGACCAATTGCCTGGCCATAGAGTTGAGGATTGTAAAGTTTGAGTATGTTGGGCAATGTCAAGGCTGTGCGCCAATTATCAATGCCGCCGCCAATGAAAGTCAGTCCACGGTATTCATTCGACACATCTTGCCATTGTTTGGAGAGTAATCCATTCCCGGCAGTCACCGAATCCCCAAAAGCAGCAACTACATCAATGTCTCCAGGTCTCAGTTGGGCAATGTTCGAAGGAATTTCCTTAGATCTTGGTTCCTTCTTCAAATCGCAGGGAAAGGGTATTTCGTCTGGCACTCGTCGCTGTAGTTTTCCCATTTTGCCATTAACGTCCATCAAATCATCGATTTTGGCCAAAGATTTCATTAAAGAAGCATTTCGCATATGTATCAGCAGATCGCGAAAGTTCTCCAGATTTGTATAATAAACTCGTCCATTGCCTATACTCCCCGCATTGAAATGGGTGGGTTTTAGACCATGTAGATCCAAGAATTTGGCCGAGCGATTGGGCGGCGGTGCAGATTCTGTCCAGCAGAAGGATAAAAGGATGAACAAAGTTGCGAACGCCATTACCTCACAGCGGGACGTTCAAAAATTTAATGACTCGTTGAAATTCGGCAATGGGTTTAGATTCTCATTTAAAAAAAATTGGCTCACAGAGAAATTTAATAGACATTGTAGGTATATTAGACATTTCGGTTAAGTTTTGGAAGAAAAGTGTGATGATCCCTCAATATCCATTTATCGAGGGCATCACAAGGCTTATCATATATTTGCTTTCATGTCCACAAGTCATTAGGTTAGATTTTTATTAGGGTTTAGAACTCGGTTTAGTTGTTTGGGGTACTGCAAGTGTGAAAATCAAGGTGAAGTCTCGGTGGAGGTGCCTCGAAAGGTGTTTCAAAAACAACAAAGTTGAAGTTAACCATTTCAAGTTTAGGTAAAAAAGAACAAATTTAATGAATGCACAAAATATAATTCTTTTTAAAGTTAAATAAATGAACTTTCTGGTGCATTTAGTGCTGACAAATTTGATTAATAGCACTGCTTTGTTCTCCTGCTTTGCTGACAATCCTCGACTCAGTATCCCTTCTTTGTTGTACTGCTTTGCTGCACAGTGCTGTTCATTTTTACAGTCGATAAACTGCTTTGATGTACTGCTTTGTTTAACTGCTTATTTAAGTCTTTACAGTCGATAAATATGTGTCATGTTCTGCTTTTCCTGTACTGCTTTTCTTGAACTGCTTTTCTCATTCTTTGCAGAAAATAAATACTACATTTTCTATGTTTTAGATGTCTAATCGTTGATCTAGTTTTAGCTGTCGTAGCTCTCAAAATTATTTGGAAACCAAATAGATTTATAACACAAAAATTACGCTTTCAAAAATATGCACACGAGAGTGGAAAATCAAATAGTATCAGAGTCCAGCAGTTGATTTAAGTGGTTTTGTTATGCAACATTGTCTATAAATCGACTATAAAATTTGTCCATCTTAGAAACTTTTAAAAATTTTATTAAGTGCATAAATAAACTTTTAAACTTTCCATAATACAGTCAGTTGCTTATAATAGAGATAGATCTGAGATGTTAATCAAATTAACAAGTGTTTATTTAATTTTTCTAATTAAAAAAGTAATAAGCAAAAAAAGTCATAACAAAACTATTATTTGTTGATCACTAACAAAAACATTTACATTTTCCCAAGTGACCCTTGAGTCTAAAAGGTACCAAGTTCAAATTACACAACGACACTGAAAGCACTCCGCGCAGCACTTCCGCTTAGGTCATTCGTCGGAGATGTGACCGACCTACTGCAGTTTGTCATTGCTGGTTCTCAGAAACTTTCTCTCTCCATTATTGGGACAAAGAAGTTGATTCATTGGCTCACGCCACAATTTGGCAGTGTGAATATCTGGTTCCTCAAGCATACTATTCCAGAGGACCTTCGCCAGAACTGCATGACCCAATTGACTGTAGTGAACGCAATCGTGTGAAAAGAAATGCATATCCATAACGCCATCATTCGTGAAGATGCTAGTCATATTTCTGAGAAAACTATGAGGAATGATGGCGAAGTCCTTGCGTTGAAATTCCGCTGATTGCGCCACTCTCAGTTGATCGCTTTGCATGCGTCTCACCGCCGTGTAGTAACGCTTCTGCAGATAACTATCGAAGCAAGTGCAACCGAATCTCTGCCCGCCGCGACACTCTTGAGGAGCTTTGCGTATGACTTCCATAATTTCATCAATATCCGGCATAAGAATAAAATTGATTAATAGGCGGGGTATATTATCTCTCAGCAGAGCGAAAGTCTCCCTCAACATGCGTTCTTCCATGCGTAGAAATGCCTCCGTGTCCTTCCAATGGCATAGTTCAGTGCAAATATCATTGACGCCCACCTGAATGTTGAGCAGCTTCCAATGCTCCTGCATATTGACCTGTGGATCCTTTTTCAATCGTTTGATCAGCACATGAGCCTGAAAGGGCAAATCACGCAACATCAACATGGGTTCGGCCACAATGAAACGAGCCAATTTCACATCCGCCATCAGACTATGACCCACTGCATAGCCATATAGCTGGGGATTGAACAATTTCAATATATTCGGTAGGGTTAAAACAGTGCGCCAAGTCTCAATGCCGCCGCCCGTGTAGGTGAAGCCCCGATACTCGGTTATCGAACCAAATGCATCCAGTGCCATAATCCCACTTCCAGCGTTCACAGAGTCACCAAAGGCAGCCACTATATCAATATCGCCTGGACGAAGTTTCGTTATATCCTTGGGTATCTTCTTCGAACGATATCCTTTCGCATCGGCACAGGGAAATCTTTCACTTTTAGGTATCTCCGGTTGTATCTTACCATCCTCAGCATTACGATCGTATATATAATCCAGATCCGATAGAGTTCTCAGATGCGTGTAATTCCTTACGAACAGCATGAAATCTCGTAAATTATCCAAGTCCGTGTAGTACATGCTGCCATCCTCTTGAGCTCCGAAACGAAAGGGCACATGATGGGCTCCAGATTGATTCAGCAATTTGCCTGATTCGTTTAGTTCGGGTCCTGGACGAGCATCAACCAAAGCAATCCAAGGAATTGCCATCAGAATTAGCAACATTTTTGATCCTTTTCTAATTTCGAGAGCCCAATTTTCTACTCAACGCCCTCTCAACGTTCTCTTTTAAGACTGACACGATGTTTGGCATTTTGTTTATCATTTTGTGTTTTGTTTTGCAAATGTTCAAGTTTCATTTTTTATGCGCAAGAGCATGATTCTAATTACGAAGGGGTCGAAGTTTCTATATAAAAGCCTTTAGCTAAGATCATACACCGGAAAAAATGAAAAAAATGTTGACTGGTAAATGCTTACATGTCGAGACTTAAGTGTTGAAAAATTAAAAAATAGGGATAAAGGCTAGATCCGATTTTTAAATACCCACTTTTTTTCCAATTCGGATTAAAATTTCTGCCCATTTGGGCCTGCAAAGTCGGGGGTTATTTGCTCTGATATCTAACCTCTTTTTTGCACTCCTTTCGCATTTTTTCGCACATTTTCTAGTTGAACATATAACGAATTGGCTTTTCTTTTCTTTCAGTGCACGGGGTTTCCATTTTTGTCATAAGGCAGTAAGTGTAGAGTGTTTAACAATGACTTTTTATATAACATACTAGACTCAACTAAATATGCAGTTATCACTTGATCAGCTAAATTTACTAACAAAATATTCAATTATTAAGCGTTTAGTCGTATATGCATCAACTGGTAGATTCAACACTTTTTAATGTCGCCTTATAAATATTTATTATGAAAGTCAATTAGATGTTTGACTATTAAATATTTCTTTTTACTTTGTGTAGATAGTAGGTCAATAAAGTTACAGACTTAGAGTCTTGGCAAGTCAATTAAAAATCAATACTCTGGCAGACAAAAAGGTACATTTACTTGGGTCAGAAGGATCAAATTTTGCTGAAATCAGATTTCTACTTCTATTTGTGGTATATATAACAGAAGAAGTAGTTATATCCAACTGTTTGGATAAGAGAAATCCTAGAGCGTTTCCCCAGTGCATTTTAAAGTGCATACAAACTTCGGCATGAACACTGTTAGAGCCCTTCAGTTTGCAAATTCTTGAATTTATTTACCCCTTCATTTTGTATGGCAAATGATGGACTCAATTAAATGAATGCTAATAAACTTGTTGCAGCTGTGTACAAATGAAAAATGTAACAGCTTCAATTTTAATTTCTTTTCAACTAATTGAAGCTCATATAAAAGAGCCAGTGCAACATTGTTGCCAAGTGAGTGCGAATGTTGCTAGAGTTGATGCCTACATGTTTGGATCTATGAATGGGCTAAGCTTTTACGATAAACTCAGCTTGAAAGCTCTACTAAATAGCCCCAAAAAATGGAAATTAAAAGCTTAGCAGAGTTGCCAGCGTTGCAACAGGTGAATGATCACAAGAAAGTAAAGTTTTGGGATTGCGAAATCGAATAGGCAATAGATTATTTTTATAAATACTCTATTTAAATCTTTAATTTGGCAAAATTGTATTATAAAAGTTTGCCATATCTATGCAACTAATGGCCCCATTCAAGCCTCCAAATCGTTGCTAATCGTCATGGAAAACTTAACCAGATCTTTAATTGGCAACTCACCCGGGGGGCAACCTTGAACCATAAAACCAAAAAGCAAGCAACACAAAAACGAAATGCAACCGAACAAAAACCAAAATATGGGGGAAAAAATAAAAACAACAACTGATTCCAACACAACAATAAAAGCAACGTTAGACGGTGGCTGGCAATAGAGATAAGCGAAAAGCTACCACACATTCGTGTAGTTGTAGTAGTATTAGTAGTCGTAGGTATTAACCAACATTTTACATTTTAATTACAGCATTTAATTGTTGCATATATGGCGATATTAATCAAATGCGAAAAATGGTTGGAAAAAAACATGCCAAAAGGGACACGAAAAGAATATTGTTGTAAATAAAAATAATAGTAATAATTAATTCGTTTATCATTTGTTTAATAGCCAAAAGACAAGCACAATAATCCCATCCATTATTACAAAACTTTTTAACCTCGCCGCAATTGCCAAGAGAGAGCAAGTGCGAGAGGGTGACGGCAGAGAAACACATAGAGAGAAGCAGCAAGAGAAATAAAGTAAAGTAATAAATAAATTGAGAGTTAAAGAGCGGATCGATGGTTACAAATGTTAGTTAAAGAAGGCAGCAGCGAAGCAGTTGCATTTTGTTTGTACTTTAAATTTGAACAATTTAACAAATTTGTTCAAGACTGAAAAATTTATTTCAATTGACAATTATAGAATAGCCGAAAACCCCAATACCCTTTAGATGAAGCCATTATCTTTCGAGCATTTGCATTTGTGAAAAGAATCAACGTAAATGGTTTTGAAATTAGTTGTATAACAGTTTGAAAATTGAATTGATTGATAGATATGTAATGCAGGAAAGCATTTTTTAATTCAATAAACTGTTATACTAATATTCAACTTTTATTTTAATGTTTTAGAGCTGATCTATTGTTAAAATTCAATATCAATAGTAAGTTACATCTGTTATACCAAAGTGTGGCAACAGTTATACAGTTAGAACCTATTCAACATTTGGCTTATAAACTTGCTTTTTTAACTTTCTATATAAAACGGTTATACTATGCATTGCAAAAACTGGTCTAACTTGTTATATGTCTAGATTAGACATCGTGTACTCATCTAGAAAACTGTTATACGCGAAAACTGTTATGCAGTATACTAAAAATAATACTGATTTCACTATACAAATATGATTAACCATATAAAACTGTTATATAGCTGAGTTGAAACTGTTATACAGTACGTGAAACTGTTGTTGGAGTAAACAGAGCTTACGCACAACTACTTAAACTAGATAACCTAGTGCATAGACCCACTGTTCGTAGGGCCCCACGCACTTTTCGAGACCCTAAAGAGCAGCAGCGCTCTGTCAACTCAATTAGGCCAAACCAGACGGACGGACAGTGCGACAGACCGACAGACAGTCAGTCGAGCAGCTAGTTAACCATTGCACAACCGGCAACAACTTTGCGACATTTTTGGACAGTGTTTAAAACAAAATATACGAAAAATATTACAAGTCGCTTGGGCTAAACCTTGTTTGCCATTTAGTTGGGCTGATCAATAAACCAACTAAAAGAGAGAAAGATAGAGCAAGAGACACACTCACAAATGCCCGGAGAGAAGGGAGAGAGAGAGAGCGCGAGGGTGAGAAAGAGAGAGACAGGTAGGAGACTGCAAACAGGTGATGCGTTCAACACACTCTAAGTGGGTTAATTTTTGAACCATCTCTTTCACACTTATTCACGGTGTGACCCTCTCTCTCGCACTGACTCTCTGATAACGGAGGCGTGCAGACTTGACTTAAGTGCCAAGCGTGCGCTTGCGCAGTCACAGCGTCAAGGTCACCTATTGTAAAAGAAAGCGCCAACGCTCTGGCCTTGAACACGAAATTTTGTTGTTATTGTAATTGGTTTTTGAAAAGCCAAAAAGACCAAAACTCATCGAGCAAAGAAGATGCAGCATCTCTCAAGTCAAGTCAAGTCAGGAAATTAATGCAACTTGGCAACACAACAATTTATGCTACAGTTACACAAAAAGCGAAACCAAATTAATGTTTTGCCAAAACTTGTGCAATAGAAAAATAATACAGCATCTCGAAAATGTATTCGCAACAAGCAGCAAATAAGTTGTGAAAAATGTTTGACTCGTAAATGGGTTAAGCGTATGCAGATTGAAATCACAAATCGGTTCAACAAAGGAAATAAGGGGGAGGAGGGTGTATCGTGTGTTTGTGAGGAAATTGATATTTTTAAATTGCTAACGAAAAGAAGAAGGCGACAACAATTAACTTGTTTCAAATAGGCATAAATATAAACTATAAAAACAAGCTGAGATACAGTTGCTGACGGCAATCTAAATGGGAAGCACAATATAGCCTCAAATATATTATGCATATTTATAGACCATAACCAGATGCAAATCTTTAGATAGTTGACAGAAATATCCCAACTTTAGTTGCACTTTAAATTCTTTTTCCTACTCAAACATATGATTTAAAGATATGTGAAGACTAACAGAGAATGTTAATTGGAAAATTTTTGTAAAATTAGCAGATCAATTTGTTGGAGAAATAAAATAGATATCGCAAATCGAAGAACGGAAAGATAACTACCTCAAAATTACTTAACTAAAGCATAAGGAAGTGTTTTAATGACTTCGCTTAAATCAATTTAGTCGGTTGTTTTGAACCTCAAATTTGAGGACTTTACACCCGTAATGAATTATTTCTATGAATTTTGATCTAGAAACCATATACAATGCTCTTAATGTAAGAGCAACTAAAAAGCAATTATAGTACCATTTCTAAGCATACTAATGATACCTTAATCATTCTATGCGAAGAAGTTTATGTCCAAAATGTTGAACCTAATTGTGAACTGTTGTTTTGTTTAATGTATTTAGAATGAACTCTCAGAACCCTCAAGAGTGTTGGAGACTGACTTCCTCAATTGTGTTTTAGTTTGACATTTTGACAAAAAACACGTCATTGAAGCTGGTTAGTTGGTTAGTGATCAAAGGTAGCCACGTGCCAGACCAATTACAATCTTGTTGAATGGATCTTTTAGAATGTTTTCAAAAATAATAATGTTCTATTGTCTATTACATGAATTTTTGCATGACAAAAATGGAAAAACGTGAAAAACCTACAGAAATTGGCAGAACTGCGGCAATTAATAGCTTTATAAATATTGTTTCTCCTATTCAATAAGCAATTATATTGAATCGAAACTCACCATTATAGATTAATTAGTTAACATACCTGCAAAGAAAAGAAATATTTTTAATTATTTGAATAGTCGAAAAATATGGAAAAGTAATTATAGTAATTAAGATTAATCAATAAAAACATATATATATATGGAAGAAGTTGTGAATTTGGGAGAATGACAAATAGATGGAAAGAATAAAAGAATAGAATAATGAGATCTACAATTTTATACACATTATAATATTGGACAGAGATATTTTCAGTTGCAATCGTTGTGAAGCTGGAGAACCGATTGGTGGAAAGAAGTAAATTTATGATGAGAAATAGTGGTTGAAAAAAATTAACATATTAAATAATTATTCCACATTCAAAATTCTACAAAGATTCCAGGTAAAAGTGAGTAATTTAGCCAATTTATTGACAAATAGAAGGAAACAAAAACAAAACCCAGACACTGGCAGAAGACACAAAACAGAAAACAAAAAAATGCTGTGTTGTGCCGCATTAATAATAATTTCATTTTATAAAATCCATCTTTTCTGTACGTTTTTGCTTAAAGCTAAGAAAGAAAAAAAAAAACAATATATAAAAAGGAAGCAACACAACAAAAAAAATTCGCATTTAATTTGAGTTTTTTTTTTTCTTTATTCGCTTTACTATGGCAAAAAGCACCGCGTCGCGTTGCGTTGCTGTCGTCGACGTCGCAGTCGCAGCTGGGAACTGAAAAAAAAAAACGTCTGAGCTTGCGAGCTTGTCAGCGACCACTTGTTGCGCTCAGTCGATAAACGGAGCTTGCGAACAACACTTGGGGCAAGCGGAGACGAAACGGCAAACGCGACCAAAGAGCCACGGCGAATGAAAAAAGAAAGAAAACCCCAAAATTTGAAGAAAATTGCAACACAACTTTAACAAAATCGAAGCGCGAAGGCGCACAAGGCGAACCTAGAAGTGAGGTTGAGGCACAAGCAAATTGATATTTGTTGAATAACTAAAAACTAACGGTACGGTTTCAATAAAAAAAAAATATTAAAAACAATACAAAATATTAAAAACTTTCATGAAAATATAAAACAATTATTACTATAATTTCATTTTATAAATTTAAACGAAAGATAAAATCAAATTTTTTATTAAAGAAAAAAACTACAAGAAAATTTTATTAAAATATATTTCCAAGTGAATGAAGCATATTGAAAGTAGAAAAATATAATTTTTTAAAGATATTGTAAAAAATATATCAAAAATTATTATACGAGTGAATTGTTTTTAAAACTTTTGTTTATTTCTATCAAAATTTTGAAAAATCAAATTGTAGACAAAAGCGAAACGAAAGACTTAAGACACAAACTTGAGCTGCCGCGAAGCATGAAACATTCAAGTGAAGTGAAGTGCCCAAATGTGTATGCTGGTGTGTGTTAGTGTGTTGCGTGTATATTTTTCTTTCCCTGTGTATGTGTGTGTGTATGTTTTATTGACCAAACAAATAAAGAAAACTCACGCAAAAGCGAAGCGAAAGAAAGAAGTTATTCATAACTTTTTGTGGTCTCTCTCCTTTGGCTAGTTGTGTTAAAGAGACGAAGCAATAAAATATAAAGTAAAATCAACATAAACTAAAAACATAAACTAGAGAAAGAAATAAAAGATAAGGGGACAAACAGTGAAGAGTGTGTGTAGTACTGTTTTTAGTCTTTCTGTTTATTTTTCCATACTTCTATTTCGAGATAGAGAGAGATATAGGGGGGAGAGGTCTGGGATTGAGCAATTTGAAATATTGCAACAGCCTCTCACTCCTCCAGCATGACTGTCATAATTTGGTTGTTCAATTTGAAGACAGGGAAAAGTGGAGAACGGAAGGCTGCAGGGGGGGATACACATATGACACTTGGTAAACCAAACCTACATCACATGGAGGATAATCTTTAATGAGAAATAATAAACAATTTAATTAACAACCAGAGGATTGGAAATCGATGAAACTGTATTTTTCACAAAAATATTTTCTTGGAAAATTAAAAGAACTGCTAAACAGAAAGAGCATTTTGAATGATAGAATTATTTCGAAATTTGTAGGTTTGATGAATCAAATTAAACAACTTTCGAACTAAGGGAATCGTATCCCTTGCCACAGATGGCCATAAAAAAATTATTAAAAAACATTTCAATTAGTTATGAGGAAAAACTATGAAATCTACTTCCTTTCTGGCACGGTAAAAAACTGGATACACGTTTCATTTTTAAAAGTATATCTGAAGAAAATTAAAATTTTTTTAATTATAATATATTTATTTATATTATTATTATTATTTTTATATAATTGTGAGCAAACTTGTTACATGTGTACACTAAACTGCAATGCAAACATGATAAAAGACACAAAAGTGACACAGAAAAAACAAAACGCTAAAACTAACACACGCGAAAAACTATATACACAAAAAAAAAAAAAAAGAAACGGCAGAAAAGAAAATATAAAATGGCAACATAACAACAGAAACAGAAAAAAAAACTTTAAAGAAAAGATGCATAATGAAAAGTAGAAAATTATAATCGAAAAGAAAGAAAATTACATGAGCTTGCAATGAGCAATCAAGAAATCAACCAATTTGGCGAGATGCATGCAATAGAAATCATTCATAGTGAATAAAAATAGATTTATCTGAAGGAGAAAACGTAATAATTCAATTACTGTAAAGTGCAGATAGTTACGAAATTCTATGAGACAATTTCCCAACACGAATTGCAAAATGAACCGGAAAAATATTTTCCCAGAAAAGTGAAGGAAAGTAAAGAATCTCATTCTATCTCCCGGGAGTTATCCATTTGAAATTTTTGTACTTCTTTTATTCATTTCCACTGGGTAACAAATTAATTTTTTTTTAAATTCACGCATACTTTATGATTATTCGTTATCCTAGAAGATTCTAATGTATATATTTGCAGTATAACAGTTTTCTAAAAGTATGTTAACAGTTTTCTGCGTACCTCTTTCTTTATGACAGTTTCAATATGCAGTTTTTGTAATACTCTGATTGTAATGTGCTTAGTAGTTTTAATCATAACAGTTTCTGAGTAACAGTTTCTATAAGACAATTTCTACATAACAGTTTTAGATTAACAGATTAGTATAACAGTTCATAATATCAGTTTGGAAAGATATTTTATGCATAATACTTTAAGCACATTTCGCGCCAACGAAATTTGTAACGAAAAACTATCAGCATAGAAGATGGCCACAACGGGGATGACTTGCTCTTTTTCTTATAATTTGCACTAAGGAATGAGTATTCGGATTTCGTAACTTGACTTTTAAGATGGAAATCTTATTTATGAGTTTATGAAATTTTGTGTAGGACAGAAATATGTCAAGGATAGTTAATTTTGAATTATACTTAATCTTGTATGACATTTTTTGGATTGAAATATTTCAATGTTTTTCAAACAATAGGTTATCATAATCTACATATACAATTTTCGATATGAAAATGATTGTTTAAATAAAGCGAATCCAACTTTACTGAAATTAACCGCTTTGAAAACAAAGTAAATGATGTAGGCACACAACTAACTAAGCCAGACAGCTGTTGCTGACTATGTTGCTGTTGTTGCCCCGTTATCGTTGGAGCTGCTGCTGCAGCTTTGGCCGAAATGATTGTTGTTGGGATTATATAAGAAGTGGCCATGCCACAAAAAAAAAAAAAAAGAAACTAAAAAAAGAAAAAGCCAAAGGAAAGATGAAGAAAGAGCTGAAGAGAAAAATAGTCGGCAAACGAGAAGGAAGCAGCAGCAGCAAGTCACAACTAGCCTGAGAGAGTTGTTGTTGTTGCTGCTGTTGCTGGCGACATGTTGCATGTGTCGGCTGGTTGGTGTTGTTGGGGCTGCATGTTGCACGAACTAAATACCCACTAACACTGCAATATTGCACGATTCGATTGCGCGAGGTCTGGTAAATAAGCCGTTAAACTGCATCAAGGTAAAAAGCGCTTGGGAGGCGTGTCATGAAGGCGTTAACGGAGTTCTTTTTTCTGTTTTTTGACTGATTAAAGCAAAATCAGCGACTTTTTCTCTCTCTCTCTTTTTGTGTCTTTGTCCTCCTCCTCCTCCTCTCTCTTTCTTCTATGCAGCTCATGGCCGTCACAGAAATTATTTTGGCCAACTAAATTGCAAGCATTGCAAAATATTTGCAAATATAATAAAGCTGCATATGCAGCACCAACTACAACTACAACAGCAACAACAAAACCATCGATATAAACAATTTTTCATATGCGGCGTCTCTGGCAATTGAGTTACGACGTCTCAGACGCTGACGTCGACGCCGACAGCGGACATACCCGCTAACCAGTTGGCAACCTTGGCTCTGCGTTATTTTTGGCGCTGCTTCGCCTTGTTTTTTTTTTTGTTGTTCGTCGTTTTTTTTCATACCCTTGCATAAATAAAGGGTGCTTTCGTCATGACCAGAAGTTCGCTCCATCGACATAGAGTACAAATCGTACAAATAGACTAGAGTTCCTCAGCTCAACAGCTGACCTACTACAAAAACAACTATGTGATTCTCTTATGCAGAAGCGTAAAGAATAATTTTGTTGATTAATTCTTCCTTGGTAAATTTTCAAATTATAAAGCTACCCTTTTATTTTGTTTATTTAATTAGTTTTTACAAATGTCTTTCATCAATTAAAAAAATTACAGAACAATTTCAAGGGTCTAAAACTTTTTATACTAAAGTTACCAGCGATTTTCTGTACATTTATTAATAAGAAATCCATTATATGTAGTAATAAAATAATATTAAGTATTATTTTCAAGGGTTGCAATTAAGCGGGTTACTTTAAAGTACTGTAAAGTATGAGTTTAGACATATTAGTTATAACTTTCACTTTATATCTGTATTTAATATAAAGTGTTTACTAGAGTATCAGAATTTCTGCCCCAATAATTGTGGAGCATCTAAGAAAATCACTTCAGATGTAAACAACGAGAGAAAACTAATAATTGAAAGCTTTTAGCAGTATATAATTTTAGTTCTAATGGACGCTAGCATAAAAATACGCTAGAAATTATTTATTACTTTAGAAAACGTCAGAAGTTTCATTTTTTTCTCATTAGTAAGGCTGTTTAATACACTGTGAAACACATACTAAAAGCTTAAGAGACCTTTATAGCACATACAGGAAATTACTACTTTCTATCTAAAGATTTTGTAAAGAGCACCAGGATGCAATTGAGAAACCTGCTAAAAATATCTTTAAATTTATCCAGTCTATCTTTGATAGAGTATTTAATTGAGGTAAAAAATGTCTTAATTTTTTCGAGCTAATTTGTGTTTGGATATTACCCAAAAAATTTTATTACTACTGTGACGCATTTTTAGTAGATGCAAAGTAATATGAACATTGCAAACATTAAATGTATTTAGGCTCGTAAGATTGTCTTTCTTTTTCACGCCTCTCTCAGTCTCATTGGTCGGCTTAGGTTGAAATTGTTGTCCTTTGCGTCATCTTGGTTACAATGTTAAGCAAACAACAACAACAACAACAGCAGCAGAAACAACATCAATTTATGACCACGATGTTTGTTGTGTTACTAACCTTACTCAATTTTTGTGTGTTTCGACCAGGTTTTTTATTATTTTGTTTTACTTTTGGGTTTTTACTTTCGAACGTTTTTTATGGGCTTTTTGGTGTTTGATTTTTTTTTTTTCATATTTTGCTTGTCTTTTGCTGTTTTGTCTTTGTTGCTGTTAGCCGGCGCATTATAAAGTTATCTTTGAGATGCGAAGAGATAAATTATAAGAGAGTTGCCAGTTTGTTTTTCATTTTTTTTTTTTCGGAACAAAACCTCCAATGAGTTGGCAGTCAAAGTGGGTCAAAGTCTGACAAGGCGAGGTCATTGATACGTCATTTATGAATTTCGTTTTGCTTTAAACAGGAATGATCGATAACGTAAATGAGTAATGAACAAATAGAAAATACAAAATACGGTCAAAAAGTGGCAGTCGAAATAAGAGAATGGCAATAGCTATATAATTATAATTTATAAAGAACAAAATTTGGAAACAATTTTTCACATATTTTTTGCTTAATATTTCTCATCATAACTTTCAATTCTAGCGAGTTTTAATTTCACTTGTTTAGAATTTAATTAAAAACCAATAACTAGCCAATAACTAGCCCTTATATATTAGATTTGTAATCGCAATTATTATTTTTAGTCTTAGCGTTTTACGTTTTGGTTACACTAATTAAGTGGGTACTTTTCACTTGAAAGTTTCGCCATTAATTACAATTCATCTCACATAATACATGGGGCATGGAGGCCGAGGGGGGTTTCTTTTTCAAGCTTCTCTCTCATCAGTCAAGTTGACACATTCATCAGAATCACATGTTATAAGTAAGGAATTCAAAACACTTGTCGTCGCCTCCACTCATTGTCAGACTTTTCCCTTTTGAGCCACTTTAGTCACATTTTGCCATATAGTATATATTTACATACGATATCTTTGTGCATTTCACAGACCACTTCACAAAACTTATTTGTTTATTCTATATGCATTCTCTTGACGTCGACACACAATAAGTATGTAGGCGTATATGCGATATGTAAAAAAAAAGTCTATACCGAAAACAAATTTGTTATTCAAGACGTTTTCCTTTCTGTCTGTCAGTGAGTCGGTCTTTCCTGTTCTGAGTTATACACCTTTTTTTTTGTTTGTGTAAATTAAAATTTACATGCATTAGAGCTTAAAGAATTTCACTTGACGATAAAGTTACTTTTCCATTGTATCCGTCTATATGTATGTACATAGGTACTTGTATCTGTATCTCCGTACTTGCTTAGCTCGAAGTTAGTTTTTGCAAAATCTTGTTTTATTTGCTAGATTTTAGTTGCTAATTTTTATGGGAAATTATTATTTGACAAATATGACCTTCGGCGTCAGTTCACTGAGCAGGTTCCAAGAACTTGTACAAGTGGAACAACCATTTTGGCCATGGACAGATTTTTAAGTACGTATTTACTGTAATAATTGGGAAATTATTTCGAAATTGTTATGCTGAATAATAATTTTGTATGAAGTGGAAAATCGATTTGTTTTTAAGCGTCCAAAAAAATCATTTTTTGGCATTCATGAATGCATTCCAAACCGCTTTTGAGACATTCAGTCCCATAATATATGGAATGAAAGCGGCTGAAAGCTAAAATGAAGACGTTGTAGTCGCACTCAATCATTCATTCGAGTCTTAACTGAATTAAATGAATATAATAACGAAAGAAACAAATAAATAGCCACTCATTTTTCGTAGAATTAGACTTGAGAATAGCCTATGTTTTCAATGAATGTTCAATACTCGGAGTTTTTTAATGATTACTCATTCATTCGGGATAATTTTTTTTTAATTTTCTAAAACTTCACTTATTACATCAGTACTTGGCTAATCGAATATGAGTATTTATTAACGAGTATTTAGAAGTTTTTTTCATTTGAATCAGTCCCAAGTTCTGTGTTGTTATTTTGAATATTAATTAAGATATTCAAAAGTTAAGAATTAATTTCATGATTCCTGCTTGCTGGAGGATCATTGTTTCTCCCAGTGTATGCAATGATATTTTCTCCGTGTTCTCTTTCATCAACAATTTGAGTTCCAAATTCCAGCAACTCATTCTACGCTTTACAATCTTACATTTCTTAATAGCTATAGATTTATAACGATGAATATGAAATGTCATTAAAGATGAAAGGTTAATGAAGCAATTTGAGGTTTAAAGACTTTAGAAGAAACCGCAAAAGTAAAAAAAAAAATAGAATCTAAATGAAGTCAACATTTTAATGGGAATTTCAATTAAGAAATGAAATTGTAAGTTTTTAGCTTAAATTTTTGCGCAAAGTCATGCCAGAGAATAATCACTTTTGATATGAAATGCACATACTTGAGGAGGTATGCGATCTATTTGATAGGAATTAAGCAAAGGAGAAATAAAAAAGCAGTTCAATGAACTCTCTTTCATCGATCGGTTTGTGCGGTTTGTTTTTAGTTTTTACAAGTTTTGTGCGGACAGTTGACTCTTTGTGTGTTTTTTTTTTTCACTTTCAGCCATGCGCCAAGTTGGCTAATTAGCAAGTGCTTAGAATACATAGAAGAATTATGGTTAGATTGATGCTTTGTGTGCCATGGCACGTGTCTGTCATAAAGCCTGAAAGCACAAATCAATAAAATACATAACCAAATCAAGAAAACGAAAATTATTGACGCAAATGATTAATTGCATAGAAAGAGTGGGATGGAAATAGATGAACAATTTTTATATAATTTTTATTCTATTATTAATATATTCTACATATATTTTTCGTTAACAGAACATAAGATAATTCAAAAAATAAAAAGATGGCGGCCGTTGAAGTGAGAAATGGTTATAAGTACTATGGCTCCAAATCGAATCCCAAGATTGTGCTCAATCAGCTGAATATGAATGTGATGCGTGGCTCCATGTGAGTGGCATACGAAATGAGTGAACTTTATCTGCAGATCGATAATTATATTATTTCTTTTTCAGTTATGGCTTACTGGGTGCCTCAGGTTGTGGCAAGACCACTCTACTCTCCTGCATTGTGGGTCAAAGGTGTCTCAATGGCGGCGAAGTCAATGTGCTGGGTGTTACACCCGGCCAGCCTGGCAGTGGAGTGCCTGGCTCCCGGGTGGGTTTCATGCCCCAAGAAATAGCCCTGGTCGAGGAGATGACAGTGAAGGAGACAATTTTCTACTTTGGTCGCATCTATGGCCTAACAGATGAACGGATACGTGAGAAATTCAAGACATTGAAAGAATTACTGCAATTGCCACCAGCACGACAAATGATCAAGGAATGCAGTGGTGGACAACAGCGACGTTTGTCCTTTGCCTGCGCCATGATTCACGATCCCGAGCTATTGATTTTGGATGAGCCGACAGTGGGATTGGATCCCATGCTGCGGGAGAAGTGAGTGAGGAAGATGTGCCTTTGAGAAATTGTAGTAACTGTTGTTCTTGTTCCATAGAATCTGGGAATTTCTAGTGGAAACTACCAGAAATAGCAAACTGGCTGTGATTATTACCACACATTATATTGAAGAAGCCAAGCAGGCAAATTGTGTAAGTAAACATTCTTGTTTATTCTTGTTTTTGGAATTTCCTTTGTCAAAATGTGCAGCCACACTATTTCTTGGTTCTCATTTTATGTCTAATATATTGATACTTTCTTTATTTATTGGCACTTTCTTAATTTATAATTGATTTGTTTTTTCCACTGTCATAAATTATTTTAACATATGAATTATTTAACAATTATTGGTACTTCCTTCTTCAAAATATATAGCCACACTATTTCTATCCCCTTTTATATTTATAATTCATTGAAAACCGTGAGTTTCATTTTACTAATTTTAACAATGAATCTAATAATGTTTAATTTTCTGGCATATTCACCTTCAGTATATGCAGCCAAACTATTTTTAAATCCATGTGTAATTCCATTTCTATTCACAGATTGGCCTCATGCGAAATGGCGTTCTTTTAGCTGAAGATACCCCTACAAATATCATGATCAAATTTGGCACTCAATCGATTGAGGATGCCTTTCTCATACTGAGTCAACGGCAGGGCAATGAAGATGAATTAGCTCAGATATTGGATCATAATAGAAATCAAGCCTCATTACCGACAGCAGTGCTGCCCACTGAAGTGATAGATGCCCATGAACCAAATACGTTGGAAAAACCACCTATTCCGCATGACGAAACACCAAATGAGAATCGAAAGAAGATTTTCTTCACGACAAAAGGGAGATTAAAGGCTCTGATGACCAAGAATTTCGTGCAATTATTTAGACAGCCCTCGTAAGTGATAAAAAGAGTTTCTAAAGAACACTTTTTAAAACAAAATTGTTTTTATTTTTTCAGTGGCATCATCTTCATGCTGCTCTTTCCCATTATACAATTGTCTTGCTTCTATTTGGCCATAGGTAAAACGCCAAAAAATCTCGAATTGGGCGTCTATTCGGGCGAAGTGAATAGCTATAGTGAATGTTTCGATGATAGTTTGATCACAGTGTATAATGCCAACGATAGTTGTCAGTTCCATAAGCTATCGTGTCGTTATATACAGGAATTGGGTGACGATGTGGCCATTAGAAAATATTATGCTACCGAATCCGAGGCATTAAAAGATGCCAAACGCACCATCACAGTTGGCTACATACATTTCGCGCATAATTTTAGTGAATCGATATTTTCGTTAATGGAAGATGGCATTCATGCCACCGATGGAGCCGTAGACAATGCCGAGCTCAAAGTTCACATTGATATGACGGGTAAGCGGGAGCGGTTGTGGGTTGGGTCGTCTCTCAAATTTGTAGGTTTCCCTTTGTGTCTCTCTTACGATTTGTATAGATCAACAAGTGGCCTATTTTATGCAACGTAAATTGCGCGATAAGTTTAGCAGTTTCATGCAGAGTGTGGTGAAGGATTGCAATGCTTCAACGGCTTTGGTGAAGTTACCGGTACAGTTTCAGGAACCCATATACGGAAGTGCCGATATTGAATTTCAACAATATTGCGCTCCTGGTGTGGTAATGACGTGAGTAGATGATCATGATATGGTAGTGATTATCACCGAAAAAAAAACGTAACAATTATTTAAAACTCCTTATTATTGATGATTAAGATTTAAATGTTAACTTCCTTTCGATATGGTATCTAGGATGGTCTTCTTTTTGGCTACTTTGATGACGGCTGCTGTCTTCATTTCGGAACGCATGGATGGTATTTGGGATCGAACTTTGCTAGCTGGAGTTTCGGCAACTGAAATGCTTTGGGCCCATTTGTTAACGCAATTGATTATAATGGCTCTGCAATCGTTTGAGGTCATTATGTATATAGGAATTGTATTTGACACCTATAACAATGGAGATACGACAACGCTAATCGGTTTACTAACCTTGACAGCCTTCTGTGGAATGCTGTTTGGTAGGTCTACACGCAAACAATTCGAAAGTAAACTAAAACTAATGGTTTTTTTTTCGTATTTCAGGTCTTTTCATATCCGTATTTTGTAAATCGCATACAGAGGCCAATTTTGTGGCCACAGGCGCTTTCTATCCCATGATTATCCTATGCGGTAAATGTGAAAAATGATTTCCTCAACAATTTAATCTGAATTATCGTTTTTTTTTTTAGGACTTCTTTGGCCTTTGGAGAGTATGCCAGGATTTCTGCAGGATTTGGTTATGGTATTACCATTTACAATACCCTCAATATCGGCACGAAATGTCATTGAGAAAGGTTGGAGCATCACCAATGAGAAGGTCTACAATGGTTTTCTTGTGATGGCTGCTTGGACTATTATTTTCTTTGTTCTATGTCTGGTGGGAATCAGACGAAAGGCGTAGGGGGCCTCTCCTCCATTAACTGTTTGGGTTGTTCTTCAATTTTATTCGGGGACCTTTCTTAGTTTGAATAAGTATGTAGACATAGAAGACGTAATGTATTCGCATTTCTCTATTAGTACCTTAAATAATAATTTAATAATTATCGGAAGCATATCACTCGCATGTTGTAGACTCGCTCATCATCCCATCTCATACAAAAAACCAATCAAACGAACAAGTGCAACTCTGGATAGTGCCCTCTAAGGGTCGGTACTAAAATACATATAAACATATGGTCTTAAGGGTGTCTCTCACAAGAAATAATATTTATAAATTTACACAAAACTGCACAAAAAATATTTTAAATTCATTACGGCGCAATAAGTGAATTTTTAGTACTCTTGTTTATGCAACTCATGTACATAGATAGCCCAGAAAAACATAGGCAATATACTTATTATATATAAATCCATAAAGCATATACTATATATATATATATATATACAAATTGTTTAGGAATTTAGAACAACTTGTACTAAAAATATGTAAAAATTCTATAAAAACGAACATTTGCAAAGCAACCAAAAATAAAGAACTTAATAAAAATACAAAAATTAGAACAGTATGTTTTTTAATTCATTATTCATTCATATACAAACCGAACTAAAACTGTAAGTACGAAATATTAATAAAGTACTGAACTAATAATTCAGGTACAAAAATGTAATATTTTATTAAATAACAAATTTTAGTATGATAGTACGAAGGGATCTGATTTAGATCATCCTCTTTCAAAATTCAGAGGATAACTACAAAGAAATAGGTTCAAAACTAATTAAATTTATAAAATTGTACTAAAAAGTTTGTAGTGATTTAGAACACATACATAGTTCAAACACCGAAGTACCCTGTAAAGTTTCTCTACAATTTAATAAATCTTAGCGCTAATATTTAAATATTTAGTATGGAATCTTTAATCTTAATTACACATTTAAAGAAATACAAAGAGATCGTATTTTAAATTTTAAAAAACGAAGCATTTCCAACTAGGTTCAATCACTGTAAGCACTGAGAAGAAAATTTAAGTAGAGAGAAGGAAAACGGCAAATAACCGCAAGCTACCACCAGCTGTCCACAAGTCCTTCAATGTTTGCCTCAAATATAAAATGCAAAGCAGCGCAAAACTAAAGCGAAAGTTTTCTCCCCACCTAAATGAATATCCACACATACATACATATATAAATTTGTATATATACATATATATATATTTTTATAAATGTCTCGATGTGTGTGTGTGTGTGGGCCAAGGACAAGGACACGTTCACGACTTCGACTACGACGACGATGTCGAGGACATGGCAAAGTTGCCTGACACACTTCTGGCTTAAAAGTGCTAGACAGAATGTCTGCCCGGTTGGCTGACTTCCAGGCACAGCCAGACTTCTTCCACATCTGCCCCCAACCGCCACTTCCTTCCAACTTTTCTCCTGCGTCTCATGCTCTGTTTCTACGTTTCCATCTTCTTGCCCCTTGTGCTGCCTCTGCCACAGTCGGTGTCGGTGTCTGCCAGCAGACATTTTTATTACAAAACTTTATCTTTGCCAAATACGAAAACGACGACGACGACGACGACGATGACGATGAGTAGGAGACCAAAAGCAGGAGGAAACTCTCGTCTGTGTGTGTGTGTGTGTGGGAGGTTGGCTCGTTGGGTGGTTGTGGGTGTGGCATGGTATCTAAAGTGTCGTTTGCCATTTATATAAGTTGCATATAAAATGTGCAAAAAGTTGTTTGCCAAAGTGTGCGTGAAAGTTGAAGAGAACTTGTTGCTGCTGCTCAGCTGAAGGATAAATATGAGAGGATAAAACAGAGATAGAGGCATATAGAAATTGAGATATATGCTGGGCCAAAGTAAAGAGATATGTTAAATGCCATTGTTGGGCAACATAGACAATAAACGCTTTTCCTTGTAGGTATTTGAAAAGCTGTCAAAACTGTTGTGTTGTGTGCAAATTCTATATCAATTTCACAATGAACAGGGAAATTTGAGGAATCCGAAAGAAGTGATAGGAACTAAATTCTAGCTCAGAGAGTTGTGCATTTTAGGAATTTTAAAATAATCTGATTTAACAATCTGTAACAATTCTTATTAATAAGTATCAGTAACGGAAATTCTAGATGCTTTTTAGATAACGGAGGGACGGGAAAGAGGTAGGTGAATTGTATGTAAAGAGCAAAAGGAACATTATTGAGTATAACAAACTTATACTAATACGACAGAGACGACAGATTTAGTTAACTAAATAAGGTAACAACTCTACACAAAGACTAAAATGCTTATTTAAAAGTGAAATAATGACATAAAAATGAAGTTATTTAAGCAAATGCTTTTCACCTCTTTAAGTTCAGTTAATTTAAAATAAGGACTAGAGGTAAAACGATCTATTCGAAACCCTATAGTTCGACTAAGGAATTGCAAAGACTTTCAAACTAAGCTTCTAAAAGAACAACAAATATCATTTCATAGTCAAGGTTTCAAAGTGCTTTATACAGATAATGGTCTTTAGACATTTATTGATCGAATAACTTTCAGTGTCGGTCAAATGGTTAAATAAAACTATACAAAATACAAAATTTTGTCCAAAACGTTACTTCTGAAATAAACAAGAGACAGACATTCTCCAGTCTCAGCTATCCTCACTCTCTCTCACTCTCCAGCAACAACAACTAAAAACAGTTTTCAACAAATATAATCGCATACACAAAGAGACACACACACACCGACAGATAGAAAAGTTGCAAGAGTAGGTCAAGTCGCCTGGAAAAAGTTTTTCTCGAGAGTTTGAGTTTTCCCTGAGAGTGTGTGTGTTGACCCTAACCAAAAATAACAAAAAAAAAAAATAAATAAACCAAAAACATTTTAAACAAAAGTTTTCTATAGCCAAAAACAAAACAAAAATCACAATTTTTGACCTTCAAACAGTCCGACCGACAGACAGTTAGACTTTTGGGTGAGAATTAAAGCCTTTCTCCTAGACTCTCTCGGCCAAAATGTTGTTACAACTTTTGCTCCATTTCATGCATATGTAAAATTTTCCCATTTTCGTCTGCAAATGTGGGAGGCAAGAGGGAGAGCAGGCGGCCCAGGATGGCAACATTTTGTGGCTGCTTTCGTAATTTGACCTTAAAAACAAGTTGAACAAACTCAGACGGAACGAAAACAAAAAGTCTACTATTTAAACGTAATTTTAATGAAGGTAAAAGTGTTTTTTTTTTTGCTTGGTTTTCTGTTGTTGTTTGTAGGTATGCGCTTTTGTCTTTACATTGTGGCTGGCCAAAAATGTATGTCGAATGTATATTCCCCTTCTCTGTCCCCTCTCTGTGTATCACTCACATTGTGCTTGTGTGTGTGGTGTCCCTATGTCCTTTTCAGTTTACATTCCTCGCTCAACAATTTTGCTCGAGTTCATTGACTAAAGGTGTTTTCTGTTGTTCTCTCTTCTGTCCTGTTTGTAAACTCAATAAAAAGGATGGAAAAAGTAAACATTTAACTCGACTCGAGTCTCTAACAAGCTGCCTAAAAATCACTGTTAAAGCAGCAGGAAAATTAAGTGAAATGAGGAGAAGAAATTCCAAACGAAAAATTTAGGTTGTCAATTTATTAAATGCTGCAAGTTGGGTAATATCTTAACAAATGTTTAAATCGGTTAAAACATGGAAATGGAAATATATCGACTCAGATACTCAAAGATTATGATATGAATAATATTTCGAAAATAATTCAAAATAATAAAAGATACAAAATATTCTGAGTTCCATTTTTTTAATAGTTTGACTTAAATGAAGAAAATTTTACTGCGGGAATCTCCGAGGAAAAATACCGAATATTAATTTCCATACTATTAAAAGGGTAATAAGGAAAATTAGTTGATAGTTATGGTTGTTTTATCGCCTTTTGTACACTCTTTGAGAACTACTATTTAATACTAAAAATGGCCATAAACTACATGCATAAATAATTGTACATTAGTGATTTTAAAGTAGTTTTAAAATTGCAAGCTACATAATAATACAGTTTATGGTAGGTTAATATCGTATGCACATCTAAGATTTTGTTAGATTTTGGAACCATCTTCCCAATCAGTAATTTGCTCCTAAATGTGCTTAAGATATCAATTAATGACCATTCTCTTACAAACTATTAATAATTTTAAAATATTCAAATAGAAAGGTATGAAAATTTCCTAAAAAGTGTGTAAAATTTTCGGTGTAAGCCTAATTTTTGCTGTTTTGCTTTACCCCAATTGAAATAACAGAGAAAACGATTCAGTTTTAGAACTGAAACATAAGTCAAATATATTTTGACAGAACTAAAAACAAAACAAAACCAATATAACTGCCCTCCAATCAAATGCAACAATATTTATGTAGAAAATGCAAAAGAAAATTGAGAAATGGAGAGAAATGGAACTATGCACAAACTACAGACAGACAGATCCAGTCAAATCAATGAAAGATGGGAAATCGAATCGAATCGAGTGCAGAGAACAAGAGGACTTCTGTTGGGCAATCTTTTTGCATTTCATTGACCCTTTAAATGGCAAAGATACACACACCCACACGCACCGACACGCACTCACACACATATGCATACCAACACATACAGTGAGTTTTCATTTATATACGACGACGACGAGGAGTACGAAGATGTCATGTATGAGGCACCCACATCAGATCGGACCAAAGAGTTCTGGAGAAAAATTTGATTTCAGAGTTTATTCAATTTGGTTGCATGTGTGCGTACTTGCGCCTGTGTGTGTGTGTGTGTGTATATGAGTGCATGACGTTCAACTGATGGTTGATGGACATTTGTGCCTCATGCGTAGGAGGAGAGATGAGGGGGAGGTAAAGAGAGAGAGGCTCCAATATACCGCTATCGTTTGCCTCTCGCACTCCCCAATACCATCCCCCCAGCTCTGTGAACTCTGCCAATATAATACAATCAACGTTGGACTTCGACTCGATGCGCATTCGATGCGTTTGCCGCCTTTGAGGTAGAGCTACCGTTGCGTAGGCTCCACACATAGATACACACACACAGTTATACATATATGTATGTATGTATATAGACACATCGGTTTTTCCTCTCATATGCAATGCCATTTTATGTATAGGCTTCGTTTGATTCACTCGCTCCTGTTATTTGCCCCCATTTTTTCTCTCACTCTTTTTGTTTGTTGCCTTATGTACTGCATCCTGCGTCCTGGCTTGTATATGCACATCCACCAACATGTGAGTGTGTCTGTGTGTACTAGTTGGGTGGAGGCTGGTGGCTGGCTCTGGCCATCATCACACATGCGTTTGGCCTTTTGCCTGGCACAAATAACTAGGCGGCCGGCCCTGGCGACTGCAGGCGGCGTCGCGTTGCGTTGCGTTTTGGTCGTTTTATGTGTTGCGCAAATGCTGATTGGGATTTGGCACAGTGGTAGAAATATGATTGAGATGCTTTAGCTTTAGCCATTATTTTGTTTTAAATTAAGGATAAAATGAAGAAAGCAAGTGTGTTTATTTCTTATACTTATGTACGAAAACTGCCAAAGCAATATAAGTACAAAGTAAATATATATAACATATACGCAGAGTGCGCCATCTAGATTTTTATTGCAGCGTGGTGATTATCATAATGCAGAGCACAGGCCAATCATTACAAAACTCAATTGAAAATTTTAACAAAATTTAAATTTAAGCATCAAAATTTATAAAAAATTTAGATTTTCGATATATTTATGTATGTGAATTATTTAATATTTAAAATATCGTTGTTGGTGCAGTTTCATAGAAGACATTACATATTTTATTAAAAAAAATTTCTAGAAATCGGAAAATTTATTTATTTATTTTATTTGATTTTATTTCATTTCTTAAAGATTCAGGATTCAGTTAAGATTAATGTTAATTTTTTAGCCTTTATCTCTGATAGTAGGATTAAAAGAAATACAATATGTTTTTAGGTTTTATATTCTTAGTGATATTAATTGACATTCTCATCCCACTGTACACAAAGGCAGAGAGAAAAAATTTGCGCCTCCCAATGCAGCGACCGAAAAAACAACAACGGCAGCAGCAGCAATAAACGCGCTGGGGAAAGTGAGAGAAGGAGGCACAAGGAGAAGGGTGTCCATCCCGGCTGCGCTTGACGTTGGATGAAGAGGGGGCGAGGGGGCAACGTCAACAGCGACGCAGCCTATTTCGCTGATGGAGGAATACAGCAGCAGCAGCAGCAACAACAACAACGAGAACAACGACAGAAAAAAATGACAGGACGAGTGAGGAGAGGGCAGTGAGCAACGGCAACAACGCAAAATAGAGAAACAGACGCACAATATGCAATACATGAGAGAGAGAGAGAAGACCTGGACACACACACGCATACACAGAGAGAGATTCACACAGAGCACAGGAAAAACGGAAATGAATGTGGAGGAGCTGTGGGTAGAAGAGGAATGGACAATGGACAGGCACTAAAATGCAGGGAACATATACACACATACACATGCACATACATAACAGGACTATATACCAATCTCATGTATAGTCGTCGTCCCCCGCCCCTCTTTGTCCCACCACTCACTATCACTACATCTCTCTGTCTCTCTCTCACTCTTACTCTGTTTCCCTTCTCTCTATCCCGCTTTCTCGCTTGTTTACCAATTTATTTTGCGCACAAAACGAAACACGGAAAATGCATGAGGCCCAAAAGCAAAAAAAAATTGGGAAAAAAAAATTGAGGAAGACTTGCAAACGAAAGCAATGATAGCCATGCACACACACATACAGTGCCATGGACCAGCAGGAAAAAGTAAAAAAAAAAAAATGCTAGAAATTTCAGTTCGATTTTTGGTCATAATGCACGTCGAGCTTCATCTCTTCTGTTTCCCTCTAACGTCCGTCTGTGTGTGTGGCCTGTCTCTTTCACTCTTGCAGTGTGGGCTTTTCCTGCACTTATTTTCTGACTTCTTCTTCTTCTACCTCGATGAGAACTTCTTCTGTTTGTTGTTGTTGTTATTGCTTGTTTGCCACTTTGTGCGTGGATTTTTCTTTCCTCTTTAGGTTTTTTTCTGTTTTGTTGTCCACATCGCGACTTGAATGTGCGAGATTCATTTTTTTTCTTTTGCCTTAACCCTGACTTTTGATGTAGTAGAACGTACGTAGTAGTATGGACGTAGTATGCAGCCACAAAAAGTAGTCGAAAAATGGAACGCGCCATTTGAAAAAAGACGAAAGCACAAGGGAAAGGAAAAGAAAAATATGTGTGGCACAAAGGAGGACACGAAAATGCCTAAAAAGCCAACTACAAACAAGAGAGATGAGCAAATGTTGAAGAGATGTGTGTAAAATGGAAGAGATGATGATGATATACGAAGTAGTTGGGGGTTATAAAGATGCCAGGCCAAAGGAAACTAATGGAACCTCTTGATGAACGATGCCTACCGAAAACCTATCGAAAACAGTTCATAAACTTTACCAATTTTATTGCCTACATTGTAGCGCTTAAATCTATAGTTAGGATGTTCCCTTTGCCTTTCCATCTCGCTCAGCCTTACGAGCACACAATCACTTTGGCGCACCCAACGGGCAACTTTGCCCTTGGTAAAAACTCACCTTTCTAATATTATGACCATGCAATACTTCCCTACTGAGTTCCATTCTTTCAATTTGTTTTGTTTACTTTCCGAATAAAAATAAGGTACATATGTAGGAACAAAGTAATCTGCTTTTTCTAACAAAAAATCTTTTACTTTCATTTAGTTAGTAAGTCAAGAAAAATCGACTCGACTAGTATTAACTTTGAAAATGAAGATTTTTCGAATATTTATTCTCATTCTTCCTGGACTAATTTTTGCCTTGCCTAAAAACGATTATCTCAAGCCATCGATAACATATTTGCGTGCGGGAGATCCAAAAATTCAAGATGATTTAACTGTATTGCGAATATTGTACGACACGAATAATATTCAGATCTATTGTCGAGCAGAGACTCCTCTAACATGGCGGAATATATTCCAAACAGTTCAATTGCATTTGGAATTTCGGGAATTAAATAACGTGAATTGGAAGCATTACAGAGAGTCGTCATCTTTTAAGGTTAACCAGGCACATCAGAAGCAGAGAGAGTGCTATGAAGGGAAATTCTTAACGATAAATAATCAAAGGACCCATGTGATAGAGTTGTCTGCTCATGGGAAATCATGTTATGGCATTTACACCAATCAGGCATATAAACTGAAGCTTGTGGAAATGTCACTTGATCGTGATCGTTTGGCCCAATTAATGTTAGGTTTCACCATTTGGTTGATCGCTCCCTTTTTGGCGAATTCTACGTATTGTTATAGTTGTTCGACTTTTGCTTTTGGCTTATATTTAGCCAGCTTAGTTGAAATATATGTGGCATTATTTCTAGCCGGAGATCGAAGCTTTCCAAGAATTCGACCTTTAAGGACAAATATGAACATAATTTTCGAACAAAATATCATTGCAGTCCTTGGAATTTTGCTGGCTGGTGGTCGTTTGATGCAAAGATACTGTCTGAGATGGAAATGGTTGTGGCATTTCACTTGCGTGAGAACAGGACTTTGTCGCCTCTTTAGATGTGTATCGTATCTAATGATTTTCTCAGCTTCAGATTACAGTAGAGTTGGCTGGGTTGGTTGCGCTTTGTTGTCCTTGCCATGGCGAGACCTTTATCAAATTCTATACTGGCTAAAGAAGCATAATATCTATTATCGAAGACGCTTGGGAAAATTTCTAGGTTATAGGAAATTTAGTCCATTGGATGAGGAGTCGGAATCAAGTATCAAAACGCTACCAATATATGAAAAAAGGACTTTTCCACAATTACCAAGGGATGAGAGTTGTCAACCAAGTTTTCAAACAATGGATATAGCTCTAATGCATGAAGATCCACCATATATAGAGGCGATGGATGTTAGTGACTATGATGATAGCTCGTCGATAACCACAAACTATTCGAATACATATTCATATCGTGGCAGTTCTTCACGCAGTCTATGGGATTGAGATTAAATTTTTCAGACAATTTTGTACGTAAAAGCCACAAAATGCATTTTGTTAATTGAAAAGTAAACGCACACACGCACATTGAAAAGGAAAAAAGTAGAAAATTTGCCTTGGGGGTTTTTGGGAAGCAGCAGAAATCGAAGATGCGGAGGCAAATTGACAAAGAGACAAGCATAATGGGCACAGAGAGACGTTTGGTATCATTCAAGTTTGCTCAGGTGTAGGTAAATGGGCGCAGGTTGGTCTCTGAGTCCTTTATGGTTTATGATGGTTTTGGCAAAAAGAGTAAAAATCAACTGAAGGCTAATAGAAAAGTATTTCAAATATGGATATAAGAGGGAAATTGCTCTTTTAACTCCACCGTTGCTACTTATTTGAATCTGAGGGTCACACTTTTAGGCAGTGTTAATTAATGTTTTAAGTTTCTTTGCTTTTCTTTTAAATGTGAATAAATTTAATCGAAATACAATAGATCTTAAATAAAGAAATTAAAGAGTGATAATTTCGAGTATGATTTTAACAGGGTAGACAATTGTTTCTGTCACTCAATTGAGTCTGATGGTCACACTTTTAGGTAGTGCTGGTAAATGATTAATGCTTTGCTTCTTCCACTACTTCAAGTGAATGCTTATGGAATAGGGGAACCGTAAGTTTGAATCGTCTAATTCAAATGGACTCGGTCAAGTCATCAAATCTTTCAAGTCTTTTGGAAATCGCTGAGTTTTAATAAAAAGACTAGCATTAGTTGTTGATGTAAAAAACCAACCAATTTGAAGAGATAATTGCAAGTATGAGAGGGGTGGGAGGGGGAGATATATTTTGTGCAAATTGTAGCTAGTTGGTATAATTAACTTAATTGTTCTTATAATCATCCCCCCGCCTGTAATCCTGCCAAAACGTATCCTGAGCAGCAACAACAACAACAAGGAACATTGTTGCACTTGGACATATGCTTTGCCTTTGGTAGTTAGAAAATAAGAGACTCACTCGACTCACTGACTCACCAGCAGCAGCAGCAGAAGTAGCAAGCGAATACACAAAATGTGCCTATTAACCCTACCCTAACACCCTTTTTCCCCCAGCTCCTCCTCTCACACTCTCTTTCTCTCTGTGCCACCACCAAAAACTAGCCTGGCCAACTCGCCTATGTTCGCCATTAGCAACAACTGGAACAACAACAATAACAAAAGTTTGGTCAAACGTCAGAAATGTTCGTTCATTTAGCTATTGAACACACACACACACACACCCACCCACTTAGAAGACCCCCACTTCCACCCAACTGACTACTAAGCCTCGGCAAATGCAAATGTGCAAAATGCGCTTTGACGTCCAATGTGGATGAGAGGGACAGATTGTAAGAGAGAGAGAGAGAGAGAGAGTGAGAGTAAACGAGAAGGAGTGAGGGTAAAAGGTAATGGATAGAGAGGATGCGAATATGGTCGCTCCTAGACGTGGACATCAGTTGGGCGGGGCAGGGGCACATCCCGAGAATGAGGCCGACGAGGTAGGCGCAAACGCATTTCAAATCGAAAAGTGGAACTTCAATCATTTGGCGGCGGGCGGCAGGTAAACCAGGAATCACTTTTTTTCCACCCCCTCTTTCTTTTTTTTTTGGCTACAATATACATAGATATCTAGGATTACAGGGTATGAAATGGGGTACATGGATTTATTTTCAAGATTTATACAAAAGATTTGCAATTTTCTTTTAATCATTCCTTTCAATCATTTGTACGGCTTTTGTGGGATATTTCTTTAATTTCAGTACCTTTTAAAAAAAAAGACTGTCCACTTTCTTCATAACATATGAAACCCGGTTCACCAGTAAACTTTCTCCCTATATTTGGCTCATTCGAACCTTTTAGAATACTGTAAATCAAATGAGGACAGATTTAAGGGAAAAAATACATATTTTTATGAATTTTGCCGTTTTTATTCATCAACTGTTGGTACATCAAATAGAGCCGTCTTTGAAGAATATAATAAGGCGTCGATCATAAAAAATATTAATTTACACCGCTCCTTTAAAGGATATCATGCAGTTTCGATTGAAATTGTGTACAAAATATAAGAATTCTTTTCGATCTCAGGCAAATCTCAAAAGATTTGTAAACAATAATTATTATTGTTTATTCTATCGTAAATATATTTTTCATATATCCAAAGAAATTATCTGTTGCAGGGTATTTCCATCTGCCAGCAATTATAATTTCTCACATCTCATGTTGGTCCCTCAGCTTACCGCCCTCTACCCCGTATCCCACACACGCACAGCTCACAGCTTGGTGGTGGATGGAAAATTGACTAAATGCAACGTTTTCGAGTTCATTACGAAAGCGAACAGTTTCCATGGGCAGGCAGGAAGGACACAACGCGATGCGATGTCCTCCACAATCTCGAAATCCAAATGGGCCAATTTTCCCATTCGAATTGGATTCTTTGCCCATATCAACATAGTTCGTTTGGATCATTCTATCTGTTCGTTTCTGTTCTATTCTGTTTGGTGGTTGATTCCCGTTTGGGACATTGCAGTTATTCATGGGTAGGGGGAGGGGTGCACAATGTTTAGATGGATTGGGGGGTAGGTACATAGCTGGGTGGTGAAAACGAAAAGCGACGATGCATTTCCCGTTTAAGGTTTTTTTTTTGTTTTCGCTGTTTTGCGGCGTTGCGCAAAGGTCAGGTCACGAAAATTTTCAAGCGTTTCAGTCCCAGGGTGAAATGAACTATGTATATCTAGGAAAGCAAGTAGAAAATAGGCTTCTCAATTGCAGATCTACAAAGAAAAACCTGACTTTAAATGGTTTTATGGAGGATTAAGAGGTCTTTAAGACAATAACATTGTGAAACATAGGAAACAACAGTTTTTCAGGAATTCCGACAAAACAAATATTTTTGTGGATAAACATTAATTTCTACCTTTTCTAAAGTGCAAAAAAAACTTTTTTACCGGCAATTGAAACCGACCAAAATATAAAAACTGAGACCATAAACAATATTTTGTATGTTTTTTCAAACTTTTGGTATAGGATTATTAACTATTTATCACCAAAATCATCCAAGAACTATATAAAATCAAAACATGAGAAGTTTTTATCCATTTTGCCATCTTATTTTACTCAAAAGTTAAAAATAAAAATATTTTAGATGGCTCGAACCTTAACTCATTTTAATGTGGCTACTCTAATAGCTTTTTCCTTATATATTTTCCTAAAATTGTATTTGGTCAACTAAAGGAGAAATACTAAGCAAAACCCTAAAAAGAAATACTTAGCTCAGCCCAATATTACCATTTTGCACCCTTGTACACTTTATTTTTAAAAAAATGTTTTTAGATTCATTCGAATTCTTTTTCGAAATCAACTTAAAGTTTGACATCTTTTGAGAGCCAAAGAACTTTTGAAGTGTCTAAAATGGACAAAGTTGAAAGTTGTAAATGCTTTTAACGTAAAATTAACGTCGGAGTCATAAAAGAATTATTTAAAATGCGAAATATATTAAGATTTCAATACAAATTTCTTTAAATTTGAAAAAATTCAAATACTTTTATTTCATTTTTCCAATCGGATTTGATTGGTCTTTAATAGTTTCTAAAGGCGTTTGTTGTAAAATTTGATATTTAATTCTTTATAGAAATGATTACCAGCAATGTTCTAAACTTCCCTTATACTTAGTCAAATTTATATGTTTTGTTTTCTATTTTTTCTATATAGTCAAATAAAAACATTTCACGATTAAATTACTAACCTGGACCATTTTTCTGTAGTTTATGTTTTAAGTTTTATTATATTAAATCCAAATGAAATCAAGTGCCAGGCCAAAAAATTAAAGCCGGCAACGTATGTAGGAGCGGGCGGGGGGTGAGCGGCAGCGGCAGAGCTATGTATAAACAATGCAAAAATCAAGCTACACCAACAATAAATACGCGAACGAGCGAGAGCGAGAGAGAGCGGGCGGGCGAAAGAGCGGAGCACTGCACGTGGTTTACTTTTGTTGTTGCTTTTTTTTTGGCGAAATTCGTTTAATTTCGTTTTGTTTAATATGGTTCACTCATTCACACATTCGTCAAATGTTTTACACTTGAGCGATTAGCATTGTATTCATAATTCTGTTTAGTTCTAGTTGTTGTTGATTGAAATTGCATTTAATTTCTTCTCGATGCGTAAAACGAACCGCACGCGTTGGAAACAGAAACAGTAATTGAAAATAGAAACAGCTGATTTTTCAAATGAAATCAACTCTGAAGGTAACCAGGGCAACATTTCGTATGCTGTTCACTGGTCACATAGCCCAGTGGGCATTTATTTCATGTTCTCCACGACACGTAAAATATTCTTTGCCGTCATGTGAGTCACGGCGATCCAGGAGTCCTTTATTTTAAAAGACGGCCCGGAGTTGGTCACGTAGTAATTTTGATAAATTTTTTGATCAATTTTTAATTTTACATGAATTAATCCATTATTCTTTATTTTCTTTTTCTCTTTTTTCTTTTATATTTTAAGCAATTGTAATTTAATTTAGACAATGCAACTTTTTTAATTAAAAAAAAAATAAAAAAATATAAAAAATATTTGTATTTCTATATATATAAAAGAAAGTCGTGTTAGCACGGCAGAACAGATTCAGGCTGAAAATTGGTAGGGAGGTAGCTTAGAGCCAGGAGATGGACATAGGATACTTTTTATCCCGTTCGACATCGTTCCTGTATGACTTGACATGAAACGTCAGTCACTATGGTCACGGCATCACGTGTGAATGTCTGGACCGATTTCACTAATTCTTTTTTTTTAATATTCGTCGAAGCTCAAGGATGGTTTTTACGTCGAAAAAATACCAAATAATTGCCTGAAAAACCTTAAAAACAGTCTTTTTCTTCATCCCATACAAACGTCTTAAATTTTGTGTTGCATACTTTTAGGTTTCAATCAATTTTCTCGAGGCCATAACTCCGCAGGACATAGAGCGATTTCGCCAGGACATGCTTCTCTGGGTCCTCCAGAAGCAGGACTATCGATCTACATTCAAGGATTTTCATTATCCTTCCAAAAATTTTGCTGAAATTTTTGTAAGGGTACCCCACCTCAGCCATTTCAAGGACGATCCGGATGTGCTTTGGCCAGATTGAAATGACGAAAATAGTGTCAATCGATTCGTTTCATCAAGGACTATCATCTGTGTGAAGGACATTCCGATAGTCCTGCCAGGGGCTGAGATATTAGGGATTTTGCTATTTTTTTGATTTTTTTGGCAGCCCGGTACATTCTGGGTCTTAGATCAAGAATATATATACTTTATAGGGTCGGAAAAGATTTTCTGCCATTTCATCCTATGGATGCATGGTAAAAAAATAAGAAAAATATTGGCACCTTTGTCATTATAATCAACTTTTTCATAATCGCTATTTGCTATTTGCTTTCAATACGCTTAAACATTACTTATACTTATTTTTATACCATGCATTCATAGAATGAAATGGTATATTAAAGTCGCCAAAATGTATGTAACAGGGAGAAGGAAGCTTCTCCGACCCTATAAAGTATATATATTCTTGATCAGTATCAATAGTCGAGTCGATTGAGACATGTCCGTCTGTCTGTCCGTCCGTCCGTCCGTCCGTCCGTCCGTCCGTCCGTCCGTCCGTCCGTCCGATAGAGTGCCTAGATCTCAGCAACTATACAAGCTAGAGCTACCAAATTTGGCATGTAGACTCGTTTGGTGTGTACGCTGATCAAGTTTATTTTTTTTTCGCCCCGCCCCCTTCCGCCCCCGCTATTTGAAAAACAATATTTTGAGCCTCCATATCTCGGGAACTATAAAAGATAGAGATTTCGGATTTGGACATTAGATGCGTGCAGTGTGCACGCAGATCAAGTTTGTTTTAAATTTTGGCCACGCCCCCTTCCGCCCCCGAAATTCGAAATTTTCGATTTTCACCGAAATATTTATCGTATCGTAATTTAATTCGGCACACTAATACATGTTACGTATATCTATCATCCCACCAAATATCACAAGAATCGGAATAAAAATGGCCGAGTTATACATAGAATCGTTTTTCACTCATAGCGGTGCAAGGCAGATGCACGCGAAAAAGAGCGAGATAGCATATGCTGCAAATCACCGATTTGGTCGGGGGCTCTAAAGTGCTCGTTTCCACATAAGAGTGAGCGAGATAGCATTTAAAAGAAATTTAATATATATCTCTTCACCTAATGCATGGTATATCCAAGTCGGCCCGGCGACTTACTTACTTTATTTTATTTGTCCTTAAGCAGCCGAAATCTCTATTATATTACTGTTCCGTGGTCACATGAGAATTTAAAGGAGGCCACAGCGAAACGTGGCAGGGTACAGCTAGTTGTATATGTATTTAAAATTAATTTGATCTATTCGAATTGCAGCGCACTATATTCAGACGCGTCATAGTCATTAGTTCTTTTGTGTGACGTCGCGACTCGATTAGGTAGTCATCCTTATCTCTCTCTGGGTACAGCAGTCAACGGCTTGATAAGCTCTCAGTGGTTTCCTTTGGCGGTGGTTCCCTGCTTAGCTTGGATAGCTCAGTATATGAAACAGCTCGACAATTGTACGTAGCCTTATGTATCTGGTCTCCCAAATCGGTGGCCATGTGATGCAGCCTTTAATGAAATTATTGACCACTCCTTCGCCAACAAGAAGCATTGGTTGCGAACAATTGACTATGTCATACACTCGAAGATTGCGAGTTGATGTGCCCGCCGCGAGCCACAGTGGTCCACTCATATCATAATGGAGATAAGGATAAACGACAATAAGCTCAGGTTTCAGAGCAGTGATTCCTTCCGCATTGGCAATCTAGCATAGCCGGAAACTATTAGACCATGGCCAGAACCCTGTAAATAAAGAACTATGAAAATTAAACGTGTTTTTTGTGACAATCGTCTCCTCTGACCCACCTCAGACCAACAGATTTTCGTGCACTGATCCTGCACAGAGCCATTCATATCTAATCAGAGGGTCATTAAGTTTGGGTCTTTTTGCAGGGGGCTCTTCTCGGACACGTATATTGCGACTCTTTATCACTCTGGTCTGTATTTTGGCGATTCTTATCCAGTGGCTCGACTGGATTACGTGGCTTGCGACCTCGACGTTTAGGTGTAATTAAAGGTAAAATAGACTTGAGGTGTTTTTGCCAGTCGGTTCTTCCTTTACAGCAGCATCTTGGGAAACTCTTCGGCCAATGCTTCAACTCGTCTCACCCTCGGTCTCATCACAATCTGGTGTTGCAACATCTGATATCAGTCTAGTTGACCTTTAAATGCTTCACTCGCTTCAATCTCTAGGAAAAATTGGAGCAACACTTTGGCTGGTGGAGATGAGATGGTAGGTGTTTCAATCTCTTTATCAATTTGCTGCCCAGACCCACTGAAAAAAAGAAAGAATTTGTTATCTTCGGCTACCCTCCATAAAGACATTCAGCAGACCTGTCCACCAAATCCCCAGCAGCGTCTCGCACCTCTCCATGTGACTGTGTCCACATTGGCTCCTGATGGCTTCTCTATTTGCTCCAGCTTGCTCCACTTGCAGGTGACTCACGAATAAGATGTCCTACTATTGCGACATATGGACATGAGCCATCCTGTATCCAGCACAGGTTCCTTACACCCCATCCAAGGTGTCTGTGTTCCAACTGTCCTCCTCCTCCTCCAATCCATAAACCACGGTCTTCTTCGTCCAATATGGAGCATGGAGCACCCCCAGATTTCAGATTTATTTACACATATTTTATATTTGCAACATTACAACATTCAAAAAGACCGCCTCGAACATCATCAAACACCATCAAACCACCTCGAACTCATACATGTTTGCATCAAACTGGCGAGACACCCGATTGTTTTGATCAAACTTGCGAGCTAACCGATTGGTTTGATCAAACATACGAGCCGAACATTTTGGTTTGATCAAACAACAGAGAGAGCGAGCTGGAATTAACGAAGAGAGAGAGCTGGAATTAACAGAAGAGAGAGCTGGAATTAACAGAGAGAGAGAGAGCTGGAATTAACAGAAGAGAGAGCGGGCATTAACAGAGCCAGAGAGCGATACATCGCCATCGATACTATCGCACTTTAATCGATAGTATCGATGGAAATTGAAAAGTGCGATAGATCGATGGAAATTAAAAAGTGCGATAGATCGATGGAAATTAATCGATGGGCACACCACCACTAATCTCGGTACAAGCGGGACCTCCACGCCTGTCGTATACAAACACCAAGTACAACAATTAATAAGGAAAAAACGGTGAAAATTAGCCGGAAGTGAAGAAGAAACGTTGTAAACAATTAGGACAAGCCGTGTAGGAGTCTCCTTTTGCATTAATCTTGTTGTGTTTGGTTGTAATGTGCTTTTAAAGAGAGTAAAATGAGCCAACCCAGTAGTGAACGCGAAACATTCGACGAGGAACTCTTCGAGACGCGATTGGAGTCTCTGAAGGACACACAAGAGGGAATTCAGCAGATGTCCAACTGGTGCCTTCAGCATCGCAGTAATCACAAGAAAATCATTCAATGTTGGCTGAATGTGTTTAAAAAAGGTAAGGCGCAATGGCGATGGCGCACTCTAGTAATCATCTCCAGGCTAAAGTGTTTCTTGTGCGTTTTCTCGGTATTTGTTTAGTCCGTGTGGATCATCGGCTGGTGTTATTCTATCTGGCTAATGATGTTATACAGTATAGCAAGCGAAAACGATATGAATTTGTGGAGTGCTGGGCAACTGCACTCCAAAGAGCCACCACCATGGTGCGGTAAGTAGAAATGTGCCAAGAATTTGATAATGGCACCTCCTACTGCAACTAATCCCCTCAACCCCATCACCTTATTAGGGACGAACGTGTCAAGGATAAAATTCTGCGTATCTTTCAAATCTGGGAGCAGCGTGAAATCTACAATGAGGAATATCTAAGCGATTTAAGTGGTCTGTTGAATATAGCGCCGCCAAAGAAATCCCAAACCGATGTTAGCGACGAGTTTCAAAATGCCACCCTCATTGCCAAGATTCGGGAATGCGTTGAGCTTGCCGAATCCACCGATAAGAGTATGAATAAGCTGCCGAAGCCACCGATTTTTGAGATCGAAGCCATTAAACAGCAGCTAAAGGATAAAAGTCATTCGGGGGATATTGAAAAAGAAGTAGAACGCTGTGTAGCCTTCATCAATACGTATAACAAGAACCTACAAAATGAAATCAAGAGCCGCAAAGCTGTCTTGGAAAATTTGGAAGCGGCCAAAAAGTTCTACGAACATCAGGGACGGGAAGTTAAAGTGGTGGCAAGTGTAAGTACAATTAAAGGGGAATATGCAGATGGGTTTGGGGGTGGAAATTTTATTCAATGAAATTAGTTAAAATGGTAACCATTTTTGTATTGTATTGGTTTGTAATTGTATTCTTCCAAATTATATTCTTCTATTGTAAAATGTCAGATTTTTATTCCATAATGGAGACATTCTAATATCTTATTCCAAATCTAATCTTCATTAAAGGCCTACAAAAGTTTTGGAACACGCATCAAAATTGTGAAAAGGAAATTAGATGAAATTATACCAACTCTGTTAAGTCCCATACCCTCGCCGGATATCAATGCACCGTCGCCGGAACGAGATGCCGATCTTCAGCTTCCTGATGAAAATAATACGTCTACGGGACTGGTAAATAAATAAGATTCATTAATATATAGATTAACTAATTAACAATATCCTCCCCCATCTCTTCTTCTGCTCGCAATAGAACATGTTTGGTGGCGATTTGAATGGATTCTCCAGCTATTTGGATGGTGGAAAGCTGCCATTTGATATAAATGATTTCAAGAAAGATTCTAGGGATCGAGGGAGTGCCATTGAGGTGATTGGCTCTAGGTCGGATGATGAAGGGGGAGGCTATACGCCGAGTGCCAATTTCTATTCAAACAATAACAACAGCACCAACAATGGCGGCTCCATTCCTGGCCTATCTCGGGGAAGTGGTGCCATAGAGTACAATCCCAATCAGGCACATTATGGCAGCACGTTGCCGCCGCCTGTGCCGCCAATTCATCAAGAACAGTATGTGCCACCACCTCCCCCACATGGCTATGGTGCAGGAGGACAGGAAAGCAGTCCGTATACACCCGCACCCGCAATGGCGCCGCCCCCACCCTTACCCCCGGCGGCACCGTCAGTAGGATCCGATGATTTCAACAGCACCTGGGATATGAGCATGTCGTGGACGCCGATGGACAACAGTCTCAATAGCAGTGCGTCTAGCAGTTCAGCCTACACATCTCAGGCGACCCCGCACTCGCCACCCCATTTCGAGCGCAAAAGCAGTGCAGCTCCACCGATCGAGTACAATGAGCATCATCATAATCAGAATGCAGCGCTGGGCGCCGAGGATGTAGACCATCGCTCGTTGCAATTGCCGCCAGCTTTTAATTTCGGAGCAAAGTTAGGTTTGAGCAAGGATAAATCAAGGCAGCTGGTGGATATCGATCACAGAAATTTAATATCGCTGACAGGTTCCCCTGGTGGAGCTGATAAGGTAGGAGGTTTTTAAGAAAATATGCCAGAGAAAAAAAATCACTCTTATTATCTGTTGCCAGGATTTCGGTGACAGCGACGTAGATTATCGGACTGTCCCGGTTTCAAATGAGGAAGGGCTGATGGCTCCCCCAGGCTCAAATTATGGAAAGAAACCGACAAACTCACCACAAAAATCGAATGCGAGTAAGATCAAGGAAAATTTAATGTTTGTTTAGTTCCTTATAAACATTTGATCTCTTCCCTTAAGGCTCTTCATCAGAATCGGATCGCGTTGATGGCTCCGGTCGGTACGATCCAGCAGATATGGTAGTGGATATGGACATGTCGGATGATGATGTTGATGAATCGTTACGAGGTGTGACATTAAAAACAACAGGGCCCATGAAACTAACTAAGTTAACTTATCCGCAAACTAATTTGTTTATGTAGCTTTATCGTGGTCTTTTAACCATTATTAACCACATTTCTACAATACCTTTATAATTGTCTTTGATTTTCCAGAAATTTTTTCATTTAAATTTCAATATTTTTCGTTCCTTGCAATCGTCTATTTTCTACCTTATTTCTTTACGATTATGTCGTGCACTTGATTTGAGACTTCTTTTTGTGGTGCTCCAGAAAAAGAATATGATAAATTTTGGATAACATATTACATTTATTTTATTAGAATCCAAAGATGAACTGCACATGGATAATCCGGAGGGTGAAACAGATGCCAATGGCTCCTTAACACCTTCCCGCCCAGTGTTGTTGGAGACGCCGCCAGAATTTTTAAATACTTGGGAGTCCAACAACAGTTTTCTAGGTACAATGCAGGACATGCCATCTGATGAACAGCAACAGTCCCCGCTACCACCTCAGCAGACGCCTTGGAATCAAATGGCCATGCACGGTGGATCGGGACCCACACCACCGCCTCCGCGACCGTCATATGGCACTCCATTTCCGTTTCAGCGTTTTAATTCACCTATGAACAGTTCTGATAGTATGTCGCGAGGTCGGGGAAGGGGACGCGGTTGGTCGGGGCAAGGGAACTTTAGACCACCCTATCAACGCATGCCAGGTGTCGGTGCCGGTGGCGGTTTTGATGCTGGTAATGCCCCAGGTCAGCGCCCCTTCTTTCACCGTGGCGGTGGAGGAGCAGGCGGAGGTGGAGGTGGACCCGGCAATGCTGGACCAATACGTGGGCGTGGTCGGATGCGTGGTAAAGCTTGGATGATGTAATTACGTATTATAGATTTACACACACACAAACATGAATGGACACACCTAAAGGTTTTAGTATTTAGTTTTTATCTCACTTTGATTCAATGTATCACGACGTATGTACAGACCAAATCAATAATACATTTACCCATCGACACTCTTAGTTTACCCAAGAGCAATAATAGGTTGGCTAATTGAAGAATTTTGCAAAATAAACTATATGACTATCGATATTTGCGATATGGTTCGCTAATAATAAATTTGTAAAAGCCCCAGATTAACATGTGTAATAAAATCGAATGCCTGAAAGCCAATGATCTACTTATATGAAAAGATGTGATTGTGCAATTAACATTATTCTGAAAATCCGTAGAGGGAAGTCATCTAAATAGAAGCACGTTTAATATATTTATTTAAGAATCGCTTTTGTTGATTATTCCGTTTTAGTTCTGATTGTACAATTAAAAGGTTTATCTCTATATAACCCGATAATTGGGGGCCGTAAATAAATAGTCGATTTAAGAGTTTCTAATGTATTTTACTGTCTCCAGTAAATATTATATTTAATGTTGGCACAACTTATTACCAACAGTTCTACAAATACAAAACGTTAAACAACAAAATAATTTTAAAAATAAAAGCATCTAACTAGCTCCATAGAGTGATGATTTTTGGATCAAGCATTTTCATTTCTTGGTATCCTACCAAGTCACGAACAATTCAAATCAATTTAATAAATTTCAACCAATATATATTTACATACAATTACATATAGTTTAAACCATTCCCGATCTCTTGCAAATAGTCAACCTACTCTTAGCTCGCCCCTCCTAGTTTAGACAAAACCTGCAAAGACTTCTCCATGCCCAAAACATGCATATATAATTTTGATTTAGTTACCTTAGATATTATGTTATGCTTTTAGTTTATAGTACTATTTAATATTAGTATATATAAGTATGTAAATAGAATTATTTAGGCAAAAAGAAAACTTAGTTTTATCTTGGACTATGCCAAGGTTTTATGCTCTTCACAAAATGTATCTCTACTGCAAAATCTCCTTAATATAATTTTAAATAAACATTCATTTCTTTCAAAAAAGACTAAAATCTAAATCGGACATTTCAACAGGGGCATTCCTTTGGAATTCGATTAGCTCTGTTCAAATTATTTTTAAAGAACAAACTATCCGATTTTTATACTCTGACTTTCAGATGGAGTAACCGAAATCCCTTGTACTTTTTTTCAAGAAGATTTCAACAATTTTGAAAATTATAAAACCTAGCCAAGTCATTTTTGCGAAAGATAAAATTAAGTTAAGTTAAGTAAAAGTGTAATATAAATTTAGGTACCTAATGTTGAGTATTTAGTTTTATAAATACAATGTGATATTCAAAATCTAAAATACTTTTTCTTATTGTAAATTGTAACCTGCCTATCTGGGCACCACCTCCGCTCTGTTCCCAGCGCTTACAAATGACTATGTTTAAATCAATTTTCGTGTACCGGTTTCTTCTGGGTTTCGGGATCTAAGGAAGCGCTTGGTATGTGTTTCACTGTTGACGTTTGCCGCCACTTAATCACTTCTGTTTTAACTGAGTTGGTCTGTGTCGGAAGTCGGAACTCATTAATTCTGGCGGTAACTGGTGGTCTTTTGTTTTGAAAGTGGGCGAGGCATTTCTGCCCACTTTTTTGAGAAGAACTAATGTGAACATGTTTCAAGGACATTAATCTGTATTCCGTAAATTTGTGCATATATAGAAATATCACGGGAAGTCCTAATATTAATGATAGTAAAACTAATTTTGTAAAAATTCGGAAACTACCCAACTCGTTAGTTTTACTCGTATTTTCTTTTATAGGTACAAAGTAGGCGCCGACACAATAAAGTGTATTTATTTTTGATCTGCTGGGTTAACCATCGATATCTAACTGTTATTCTAAACTGCTATTCGAAAAGAAATTGATGCATTTTTGGAATCTTTTTGGAGTAGAATCAGTTTGGGGAATGACCTAATAAAAATGGAATCCATATCATACAATAAAATCAATTGATGGCCAAATGTAGAATCCAACTGAAGTCCTAATTGTAGTTTTTAGTTTCAAGGACAAAGTTTTGAAATAAACCCACATTTCGAATTTTAAATTTTAAACAAATACTATATATATTTTCATTTTTTAAATTATGTTACAATATTACAATCTTAGAATTAACAGCCTTTATAAGTTTACACTAGGTTCACGTGTTGCTACAATACATATGGCGATCCTTCAACCTTTACATCCCAATCGTTTATCAATAGTCTCTTGAGAGTAATGTTACTAGATCACCAATGTAGGCCTGAGCCATTTGCAATGTTTCATATTTGGATAAGCGCCTATCATGTCCCAGAGATGGTACCACATCGCGCAGCTTAT
>JAECWP010000174.1:0-165559 GCA_018150745.1 Drosophila sucinea
GCCCCAAACTGCTCGTCACTTATGATGCGGCCTTCGGATTGTAGTCCAACCGAGGCGGCGTTGAGGTGCTTGGACGGTGGTATTGAACTTAGTAATGTAGACTCCAGATCTCCAGTTTAGCCAAATTCCATTTATTTTCCTTAACCTAATTTTAACAATTCAATTTAATGGCACAGAAGGTGCTTTCGACTTAGTGGGCTGATTCTAAACGACTAACATGTGCATAGCAAACTACGCTGTTGCTAAGAAAGAAAAATTCCAAGCTCCATAATTATACAAATACATAAGAAAGAAGTATCAAAAGTAACGGGACCCAAAGCCCGCACGCAAATCGAGTGCTTAAAACTTCTCTTAATTTCAGCAGTAGTCCAAACATTCTCCCCTCTTTGGTGATGACAATCCTCATCATCAAACTCACATCCTTCAAACATGGGACTGCTGCTAAAAAGAAAACTGAAAAGAGAGAGAGTAACAATTTAACGCTTAGGTGCTGAGTCGGTGCCAGTCTCATTCCAATTCTCCTGTATAGGTAAAGGACACAGCTTGGCTACTGGTCGTTTAACGATACCAGTGATGGTTTTCAGAGTGACCACTGAACAAGTCCATCTGGTCCAGCATGTGTCTCCAGCACTCGGCCTAAATGCCATCGATGAGAGGAAATCGCTCATCCCTTATAAGGACCAAGCATCCAACATCTAGATTTCGTCTCGTCTGCAACCATTTTGGCCTTCTTTGCAATCGAGCCAAATATTCAGAATTCCATCTCTTCCAAAATTGTTGTGAATAGAACTGACAGTTCTTCCATCGATCCACCAAAGTTAACTTGGCCACCTCTGGAATGGGAGGCGCTAAAGGGGCATCACCAATCAGAAAGTGCCCAGGTGTCAATACTAATAGATCCTCGGGATCATTTGACAGCGGACACAGTGGTCTCGAATTCAGACAGGACTCAATCTGCGCCAACACGGTTGCCATTTCCTCAAATGTTACGACTCGTTCTCCAATAGTTCTCTTCAGATGATACTTCATAGATTTCACTCCGGCTTCCCACAATCCACCAAAGTGTGGGGCTGACGGTGGGTTGAAATGCCAAGTTATCCCTCTTCCCAAGAGTGCTGGTGCGATGTGTTTCGAAATATATGAACAATATGCCAATTTGTCCTCTTGCAATTTCTTATTCGCTCCAACAAAGTTGGTACCACAATCACTATAAATGTCTGTGCATAGGCCACGTCTGCCAGTGAAACGGTTGAAGGCTCCCAAAAACGCATCTGAGGTCAAGTCACCAACCGGCTCCAAATGTATGGCTTTTGTCACTAGGCATATAAACACAGCAACATATCCCTTCTGGGCTACACGTCCTCTTCCTTTTGAGGGCGAAATGTTCATAGGTCCAGCATAATCAACTCCGACTGATACGAAGGCTCTGGAGGGGCGTACCCGTACAGCTGGTAACACTCCCATTTGCTGACCTGAAAATTGAGGCTTCATTTTAAAACATGTGATACATTTGTGTATGCCGAACCGAACTGCATTTCGTCCATTGACAATCCAAAACCTTTTCCTTATAAAGTTGAGTGTCAGCGATGTTCCACCATGCAACGTGCAAGCATGACTATAATTGACGACAAGATCTGTGAATGGATGTTTGTAAGGCAAAAGATAAGGATGTTTCTCATTCCTCGGCAATAGGGCATTTCGCAGTCTGCCTCCGAGTCGTAAAACGCGTTCTTCCGAATCAAAAAACGGATTGATTGGCAGTAAGATGCTGTCCTTGGCAATCGCCTTGCCTGCAGATAGTGCCTTCCATTCGAATTCAAAACAATCCTTCTGTACCATTCTAATGAGTTCTCGTAAGCTTTCCTCTAACTCACCAACCGATAATCCAGCTCCTCTTGGTTCTGACACGGGTGTACGGCAATTGTACACAAAACGTTTAACATATGACATAATCCTTAGTAGCCGCGTATACGATGAATACTGGCCTATAAATACTGCGCTGTACATTTCCTCTAATGCTATCTTGTGGCAAGTCACTCGTCGGACCTCAGTATTCACATCCGAAAGTGACATCTGATCAATAGCATTACGTGGCCATCCTCTTTCTGATCCTTGTAACCATAGTGGCCCATGCCACCACAATTCACATGACACTAATTTGGTTGCGCTCATTCCTCGGCTAAGATAATCGGCAGGATTATCTTTCGAAACAACATGTCTCCATTGTTTTCCATCCGAGATTTCCAGGATTTTGTTTATTCGGTTTGAGACGAATACCTTCCAGTTTGCAGCTCCTCCACGAATCCAACTGATGGTTATCATGGAATCTGACCAAAATATAGTGTTCGAAAAATTAACATTAATTCTCAAATTCTCTTTAAGATACTTATAAATTTTAACTGCTTCAAGCGCTGCACACAACTCCGCTCGAGGTATGGTTAGTTGTGGTTTCACTGGTAATACCTTTCCCTTGGCCAATAGCAACTCTGTATGAAAGGTATGCTCTCCGGTTGGAACACGCAAATATGCCGCTGCTCCATAGGCTCGGGCCGATGCATCGCAAAACATATGCAATTCGGCCACTCCATCTTGCAGTCCCCAATTGATATGGCGTGGTATTCGTATAGCTCCGATATTAGGTAACTCCTTCAAGAATTTCCCCCATTCTCCCTTAATGCTTGCAGGCAACGTGTTATCCCAGCCAATCTTTTCCTTCCACAGTCGCTGCATCAGCATTTTTGCTGTTATAACGATCGGACTCAGCCAGCCCATGGGATCAAACAGCCGTGCAATAGCCGACAGGATTGTTCTCTTGGTGGGTGAATCCATTGGTGATTCGAAATTCAGAGTAAATCGAAATTCATCCTCATTAGGGCTCCAATACAGACCTAACGTGCGAATAGTATCATCACCTTCTACGTGTAATAATCCGCTTGATTCTCGATGCTCTGCTGGTATATTTTCTAATAACCTTGGGCAATTGCTAGCCCACTTCCGTAATTCGAATGTGCCACTGCGAAGCATTCCAATGACTTGATTCTGGATAGCCTTCGCCTCCGCGATACTGTCTCCTCCAGACAATATGTCATCCACATACATTTGATATTTTAACACGTCCACGGCCAGTGGAAAATTCTTCTGTTCATCTTCCGCTAATTGTTGCATGACTCTCATGGCTAAAAATGGAGCGGAGCTTGTTCCAAACATCACCGTTGTGCAGGCATATTCTTCCACTATATCGCTTTTATCGGATTTCCACAGAATCCGTTGATACTGGGCGTCGTCTCTTGGGATATTGATACATCTATACATTTTTTCCACATCCGCCATGAATACCCATTTTAGACCGCGCCAATTAAGAATAACCGCCGGAAGTTGCACATGCAATTTTGGTCCAATCGCTAGAATGTCATTTAACGATTTCCCATTACTTGTCTTGCTCGATCCGTCGAAAACAACTCGCACCTTCGTGGTCGATGAAGTTTCCTTTATTACGGGATGATGCGGTAGGTAGCAATGTTTAACTCCCCCCATACCAGATTCATCCAGTTTGCTAGTTTGTGGTGTAACACGTTCCATTTGGCCTAGCTCCAAATATTCGTTAATGGTGTTAACGTATGCTTCCTTCAAGGCGACATCGCGCCGCAGGCGTCTGTCCAAGGAATCTAGCCGTTTCAAAGCGCTCCTATATGATGCTCCAATCACCATTGATTGATCCAAGTGGGAAAGGAAAGGCAAACGTACAATATATTTTCCAGATGATAAGCGTCTGTGAGTACTGGCAAAGAAGTCGTCGCACCAACCCTCCTCCAGCGATAGCCCATGACGCTCCTCGTCGAAATGATCTAGCTCCCAAAACTTGCACAACATCTGATCAAGTTCCTCGTTAGCTTCATTCCGAGAGACTGTTATTGTATAGGTTGTTACCTCATCAGCACGCTTATGTGTTTTTCCGGATACTATATATCCCAAATGTGTATTTTGCGCAAGAGGTGTTCCCGATTGTCCTCGTTGCACCTCCCCTAACATCAGATCATCGTAGATGTCATTGCCGAGTAAGATATCAACACCTTGTGGGATGAAGAATTTAGGATCTGCCAGCTGTAAACCCTTAAGATGATTCCACTCTTCATACGGTAGTCGTTTATCCGGCATGTGTTGGCTCACCACAGGCAACACCAATGCAGATACCTTAAATTTTACATGTGTGTTATATATGGATCCAATTCTTAATTTCACTTCTGAAGATGCATCCGTGATTTTCTTGTTCGCTAATCCGTTGATTTTCATATATACCCTTGTCCGTAATAGCCGTAGTTGTTGAGCTGCATTTTCTGAAATAAATGAAACTTGTGAACCTTGATCCAAGAATGCTCGAAAATGTAGCGAATACCCTTCCGTCGACTCAACCCACACCATTGCTGTTGGTAGTAGAACTTCCTCCCTCTGCCTTGCCTGGGATCCTATTCCACTCTTACCATTAATTACATTCGTCGACACTGTTCGACTACCTGATTCCCGTTGGCCGCCTGTCCTAAGCGCATCCAACTGAATCCAGGGTCTTTCCATATGTATTAAGGTATGATGTCGTTCCTGACACTTCGCACAATTTGCTGGACTGCCACATGCATCCGCTCGATGATTCGGGCTAAGACATCTGAAGCAAAGCCGATGCTTCATCACAATTGTCTTCCGCTCCGACACGTTCATCTCATGAAACATCCTACATGTTCCTATGAAATGTTCCTCCTTGCCACAGACAATACATATATCCGTCTGACGCGTGGCAAATGAAGCTTTAACGCAGCTTTGGTTAGCACGTAAACCATATGCGCCTGGCTTCGTATTCCGATGCCTGTCCCGTGACAGGGTTCCTCGCAGCTGCCCGATGATGCCGTTATCATCATCCTGTATTGGGACTCGAGGTACTTACTAAGCTCCTCAAAGCTTGGCAAATTCTGAGACGAAGATATTGACCGCTCCCAATCCACTCTCAATTGGGTCGGTAGTCGTTTCATCATATAATATACCAAAATTTCAGACTGCTGTCGCACATCGACTCCAGTCTTCTCCAATGAATTTACACATGAGCGGCAGGTTTGCACAAAGCGCCGCAAACTCTCCGCATCTCCATGTTTAACTGGTAACTGCTGATCAAAAACATCCATATAATGTAAAAACAGCACTCGTTTGTTATCATACAAATTCATTAACATTCCCCAAGCCACTGGGTAATTTGCTCCGATTAAAGTAAGATGCTCGATATCCTTAGCAGCATCTTCTGTTAAAGAATCCTTCAAATAATGGAAGCGATGCAGGTCTGTCAACTTCTCACAGTGATGTACCCTCGCAAGGAATACCTCCTTGAAAGCTGGCCAATCTATAAATTTACCACTAAAAGTCGGCAACTTGACTGTTGGAAGCTTTACTTCCTCGATTGTTGGCACCAGGTGCTCCTGCACCGTCTGATGCAAACAAGATTCATCGAATGCAGTTGAAGCCGGGATCCTCCGATCCTTATGTCTCTGCAACTCATTCCGTATCTCTGCTACTCCCGTGATGTACGTTTCTTCGAAACTATCCCTCATAGCCAAATCGAAATACCTGCCCTTAATCTCCTCGTTGTCTCTCTCGTGCACAAGTTGCTGATGGTTACTCTTAAAATCAGCATGAAGATGTGCCAGTGAATCCAGTCTGGCCTCCAGATGACTCTCCGTATGCACCGAATCATCAGATTTGTACTTCGTCAGCGATTTTTCCAGCGAAGTCAGCAACGCAATTTGCTCCGTGGTCAAACCAATGAGTTTTTCAGCCATAATTATCACCTGCTCACACACCTTAGCGTCAAATCGCACTCACCCTCTCAACCAGTCACACTGTAACCTGCAATCACACTCCAAAGTCCAATCGTAAATCCAATCGCCAAGATCAATCCTCACAGGAGGCACCAAAAATATGTTGGATCCCAGCTGCGCCCGTTGCGGAGCCCCAAACTGCTCGTCACTTATGATGCGGCCTTCGGATTGTAGTCCAACCGAGGCGGCGTTGAGGTGCTTGGACGGTGGTATTGAACTTAGTAATGTAGACTCCAGATCTCCAGTTTAGCCAAATTCCATTTATTTTCCTTAACCTAATTTTAACAATTCAATTTAATGGCACAGAAGGTGCTTTCGACTTAGTGGGCTGATTCTAAACGACTAACATGTGCCTAGCAAACTTCGCTGTTGCTAAGCAAGAAAAATTCAAAAGCTACATAATTATACAAATACATAAGAAAGAAGAATCGAAAGTAACGGGACCCAAAGCCCGCTCGCAAATCGAGTGCTTAGAACTTCAAGTTCTTTACTAAACTGCTTGCTGCACTCTCTTAATTTCTGCAGTAGTCCAAACAGTAAAACTCAATTGTTCAAAACAGTTACCAATCAAATTAAATTTTTTAGTTCTAAGCAAAAGGCGATTCAAACATAATTAAGTAAAAAAAAATTTCAAAATTCTATTTTATTCTTACTAACGAGAATGTTTAAGTCTTAGTCTTCTAGAATTCAAATTGTGGTTTATACCACCAAAAAGGGAGGCAGAGGAATAATTTAAGCCAGGATCATAACTTATTCTATGTGTTCGTTAGACTCACCCTAACATTTGGATTGCTCTGCAATGTCTCCACACTTCTCGGGGTCAAAACGTATCCTGTGGGTAATTGCAATTCCAGAATACTACCCACATAGTGATCCCGATCCTCGTCGTAGCGTCGCAAACACATTTTCAGCCTCAATCGTTGTTTTTTTGTTTCGGGGATAACCTGTAGATAATATTGTTTCCTTCCACCCGTTCGGCTTAGCAGTTGTTCATTGGGATTGGCCATTACATACACTGTGCTACATTGGACGAGCACTTGTCCGAGACCCTCGACATGAATTCCTATTGAATTGACAGTATTTTGTACAACTAATTTATGCACTTGCGTAACGATGTTTTGATCGAAAGTTAGGTTTATCTTTCGTGAACCATTGTCAATTTGGACCTTTAATTCGTCTTTGACGTTGGGATTCCTCTTGAGATACTCATAGATGCCATGCTGGGCTGCAGAGGATTCATAGCAATTGAGACCACTGTATTTGCCATACAATCTACTGATGAGCCAGCGAAATACTTCAAGTTCTTTATGAGCGGTGCTCTCATCAGATATCAGACTATTGCCAGCTTCTTCTAAGGCTTTGCGTATGTCTTGCCAATTTTCACTCTCGTTCGATTGTTTTAGTGTAAAAGGAACTTTTCTGGACGCCTCCCATTTGCTGTTTAAGCCAAAATTCAATATTTTTATTATCAATTTTACTTAATGACATTTCCAAAATGGGATGGATCTCGAGGGTAATCTCCAAGTCAGTCAAATTATTCCTGGTGGGCGTCGGACAAAGTTCTAGAAAATTTGTCCTTCCATTTCGACGAGCTATTAGAAATTGCCTTGTCTCACGCAATAGACTTTGATCCCAGATATAATCAGTTTTCTTGAGAATTTGCAGAGCTCTCATTGCATAGCCAGTTAACCAGGTGGAGCTGCAGCAGGTTTTCTTCACTCCCAGGTGGGCAAAGTAGGCGAAACCCCAGTCGGGCTTTCTAAATCGCAACATCGATTGATAGCCATTATTGAAATACTTTTCGAAACGTTTATTCCACGTAACTGTCAGTAATTGTTGGCTCTTCATGTAGTCCCATAGATAAAGACTTGACAGAAATTTACTTATCGTTACCTCACCATTATCGAATGGATGAACATTTCGCAAAGTTCGCCAAGCTATAGAAATAATGCGATCAGTCACCAGACATTCAATTGGTTTTGCTATCCTTCGTGGCAAACTCAAATCCTTGATAACTAGATTTTCATCCTTAGATGCGTTGTGTGTCGATTGAATGTGGATCATCGAATAGACACTAACTTGCGCCTCAGCCTCGACTTTTAGTCTAAGATGCAAGACATCAACAACGGTTGAGGTCTTTGCAGTGAAATTTAATTGTAGTACACACTTTAGCAGGGGCTTTATATAGTAAAATGCCACACCGAAATCGGATGGACCAATTGATATTTCAATGTTTGCATTTGTTATATTGTTATTATGTTTATCCTGCAATATCATTTTGTCCACATTGTAGCTAAGTTGTAGAGTGACATCCATTTGGCTTGTATGCTGATTGAAACAGGTAACAGGTAGACGTAGAACTTCACCTGGCAATAGAAAGAAAGTTCGATTGATCGTGTTGAGACACAGAAAAAGTGTTGGTCAATGACTGCAAAATTATCGAAGTTAACCTCTTAGAACTTACCCGTTTTTATGCTATATGGCAGATTGGTGCTAATATGTAATGGCTTACTACTCTGGATGTAGATGGGACTATCGAGCACTGCGATTCCACGTATGTTGTGCATTGAGAAGGCATTCAATTTCCAGGTGGTAATGCTATCCGGTACAACAAACGACCAACTATTTATGGTATTCGATGAGCTATGTATGTAAGTATTAGAAGAAAGTAGGCTTAGTTTAAAAGTTTAGTTAGTTTTGTTTTTCAAAATGGTTTATGTGGATAATTTTTTATATTTCCTAACTGTACGTATGGGCTGTCGCATTATATCAGTGATCGAGACTTTATTTTATGGCATTGGAGCATATTTCGTATACTTCATCTATGGTAACTAATGGACCAGAGAATTCTCTAACCCCAAGGTCTAAACCTCTCTCACCCTCTAAAGGCATGAATAGCATGCTGGGTTGCAGTGTCATCATATGTTTGGTTTATTCCTGCATAATGTCCTTGGTCATGTACTTGGCCACAATCGTTTCTCACGTAAGTTTCTCCAATTTGCCAATGGAAACGAGTAAAACGAAGAATTTCTTTAGGAATCCTCTGGCATTCTATTTAGCTATTTGATAAGCAGTATTGCTTCAACCTTATTTCTGGTGGTCTGTAGTATATTAGCACTGATCAAATATGATTATGATATGAATATCTTTTTGGCTTTGTTCGCCATTGCAGTGGGTAAGTTTGCGTGCGCTGCGAAACAGTCTTAATTAAGTCTAATTCAGCTATCAAGATCTATTTTATATTGGTGGTACTCTCGTTTCATCATGTGATTGTGGACACTCGAAGCAGTGATTCGTTGTAAATGGGAATTGGAAATTAACCATTTGAACATATCGAATATCCAGACATCAGCAAAATTATGGCGCTCTTTGGATCTCGTAACATTTGTCGAATTCTCGGTCCTGTGGGCTTGTGTTCGACGTTGAATTTTAGATTCTGTTTTTAGAAGGCCACACAATTTAATGCAAATAAATGAAAAAACTGAGAGAAGAGATTCTTCTTTTCACCTGTAAATAATAGCTTTCCTCACATATGGGGCATTGGTTAGGCTGATTAAACCCAAATCTTCACTTGGCAAATCCATGTACGACTGGTCCATGATGCCATTCCCTTGCAGCAGATTCAAATACTTGTCCAATCCTGCTGCATCCAAGTCATTTGTGCCCCGATCGCCCAAATCAAAGAGAATTTCATCTGTGGCTACAAGACCCACATAGGAATATGGTGAAGTAGTTATTTTAAGACTTATCTTTTCGCCCGGCGAAACCCTTTGAGGAGCTATAATGGAAATCTGTAGCAAATTATCAATAAAATGTGTGTGTGTGCGAGAACTTGAGAGTCTTAGTGATCTGTTACCTTATTGCGTTGTTCCTGGATCGCAATTGTTTTCAGTCCTACGAATAAAGTATCCTTCTCCATGCCATAGAGAATCAAATGCACAAATGGCCACATGTCAGCGGTAAAATCGATCTTAGCCTCAACTGTACCGAACACATCGGGTAGAATATGTTGTCCCGATCTTACATTGCCCTTGTACATAATCACACACGTGGCTTCCTCAAATCTGTGTTCGACATCAAAGTTTATGTACTCCGATGTGCCTTTTCGTACACTTTGTATTCTGTCGAAAATGTTAAAACTCCTGTTTTACAATAAATTATTGGCGAGTATGGGTTGAAAAACTTAAGAAACCAACAAATTTTTCTCATTGAGACTTATTTCTCAAACGATGGTTCCTATAGCAGCTATACGATATAGTGGTCCGATCGGTCCAATTCAATAATTTAACCCACCTATGTCCACAATAGGCTTAAGTACCGAATATCATTTAACTAACTTCAAAACTGACAGCGTAAGAGTGATATAAACAGACGGACATGGTTCTATCGACTCGGTTTTTCATGCTGATCAAGAACATATATGTATGTCTTTTCTTGGGCTGACATAGCTTCATTCTCTATGTTACAAACATCTCCCCATATTTTTTATTTCCACGGTGAAAAAAAAAAAACGCTGGGAGCACTATGCTCTGCGTCACTCAAGTTCAGCACTGATCGAAATCTGATGATTTTTCGTAAAAAAGGTCTCTCACTCAGAGCACAGAACAATTCTATACTTACGTAGTGTTGCTATGCATAGACAAATCATGCGATCTAGCTGATATTTTGGGCTGTAAAACGAGCGTCGTATCTTCCAAAACTTGTCTTATGCGACCATATAGTAATGCGGTTTTCAAAACAAGTGGCGTTGTGAATTTATCTTTAGATTTAAATATTTTAACTTTGGGAAAATTAACGATTCCGTTTTTTTTTAACTTTGACCTAAAGGAATACGTATCAGAGAACGATGCAGATGTGTAGACCAGTTTGACGGCCTTCTTTTGGGTAACATCGCCACCATCCAGAGTTTTAATACGAAAAGTAAGGCTATTTTCCTTATTGGCTGTAATGTAGCGACAAGATCCTACGGTGTGAGTGCATTCAACGATGAAGGGGTTGGTATAGAGGCTGATCACTTGTGACGTATTCGCAGTATCCGATGTGTAGCTCTCTTGAACCGATGCGGTAATTTGAATTAATAGTTCCTTATCTGCCGGTGTTTGTTTGGCGAATTGCGCCAACGTTACATTCATCTTTGATTTGCCGTTTTTCAGACGCTGGGTTAGATGAAGGTTTATGGGCACATGGCCCTTCCTTTCATCTGGATAGCTTTCTACGAAAAGGTTGACATTGCCTTCAACATTATTCTCAGAGGCGTAGTAGGCCTTAACATAAATAGTTAGTCTCCTCTCCGTCAAGGCCACGTTGCGTTTGGCGGTTAAATGTACTTTAAAGGGCGGTGCGGTATATTCTTTGATCTGAATGAAAGCACATTCTCCCATTACCACATTGCCGTTCATAGTGCAAATGCGCCAGAGACCCAAAACTGGATTGCTAGCCACCTGAAATCTGCCGCGATAGACTCCATAATATGCTTTTCGATTCCTGTAGGTCGTCACAAGATTATTATTACCATCATAGACTTTTATTGTTGATTTTGGTTTGGCTTGTACTGATTTCAGTTGCTCATTGAAATATAATACTCGGAATCTTACTAGCTCATTGGGTCTATAGTGATCCTTGGGCGTTTGGATTTTAATGAAACTCTTCTCACTCTCCCAGTTGAGGCGCGTTGAGTTCTTGTAGTATTCGCCACGAATACTTTCGATTGTCAACATGTAGTCGCCCTGTTCTAGTTCTGGCAATTTAAATTGATGCCAACGACATGGATTCTGAGGTGATAGATTATACTGCATTTTCATATTCAAACTGGGTCCACTCAAAGTAACCATACAACTGGAACTCAAGTGGCTATTGTAAATGGCCAAAACGACGCCATATGGACGACCCGAGAATATAGACCCAGAGGCGGATACCACGTAGTAGCTGAGAATATGAATAAAAATTTGAAAGATGGCATCAATGGGATATTTACTTAAGTTTCTACTCCTTAAAGTAGGCAAAGGAATTTTTTAAATTTTATAAAAACAACTCCAAAGTAAAAATTCAATTCTATATTTATTTGGGGATCTATAAATGAATTTTACTTAATTAAGTCACAGATTATCATTGATAATATGCAAAAGTTGAATTAGTTTGCACTCCTTAAGGTATGCCATGGAAAAATAACTCCAAAGTAATTTAATTAGATGGTCCAAAATGAGGAATCCTTGAATTTACTTAGGTGGGATCTACTCCGAAACGAAAAAGAACTCAAAAATAATTCAAGTAGATGACCGAAAATTGCGAATATTCAAACTATTTATGTAGGGAGACTCTGTGATCTAATATCTACGAATTCCATTGAATTGACTCACAAAGGGGCGTACACATGTATAGAAACTTCCAATTTTAATACGCTCCATTAGCGCCCACAAAGTTCTGTTTCACTTGATTTAAGAAATGCTGATAAGGTTGAAACATGTGTGTAATTTATCGTAACACTGCATTGCGTCACTCCAGTTCATTCATTAGATTTCATTGAAGATTTTTTTCAGTCTGGTAATTTTTTATACAACACTTTCATTTTCTTTGCATTGCGTTTACCTTCTATTACTCACACAGCCACATAAACTTAATATAATTGTTAGATCGAGACACCAATTCTTCCAACGACTGAACATTTCAAGAGGTTTTTGCTAACTGATCGTTTATTTTATGGCTTTTTGCTGGATTCTACAGCCATGGCATTGCCCATTAGACGCTTGTAATCACATTTGCCTCTCGTAATTATCGCACATGGTGAGCCAATCGAGTGGGGGGGCAAGATACGGACAAAGTGCATAATTAAGGGGCGGACAACATCTTTGAGGGCGAAATTCACTTGAGTTCGTGTTTATATTTTGCCTAGTTTGTTGTTTGTTTCCACGTCCAAAGGCGAACACGATGTTGGTTAATAAAGCAGCACTTAGTGTTTGATGGGAGGCAAAAGCCATCATCATCATCGTCATCGTCAGCGTTGTCATAGTCCTTCTCTTCAGCACTATTGCCGTTGCCTTTTGAAAGCCTGGCTACTTAAAGTCTACCAATGGAGTGAGTGTGTGTGTGTGTGTGGGTGTGTTGGGGTGTGTGGGTGTGTGCGTAGGGGCTGTGATGCAGTTATGCGCATTTCCGCTTGAGTAGCTTCTGACTTTGCTTTTGCTTACATATACTCATGCGTCTGGGGACATATTTGTAAGCTGGGCGAGGGTGTCTCAAATAGTTCTTTAATTTCCATTACTTAAACATACAATACTTCTCTCTATTGAGAAATTTAAAATATTAATATTATTTATGCAAACATTTACGTTAAAGGAAGGTTTTATACATCAAAAAAACCAAACTATGGAATGTAAAAAATCATTATTTTAACGAATTTCTTATTAAAATATTTAATTTTTAAAAAATTCTTTGTATTCTCTACTTGGAATCCAATTTTAGTCGTTCGATTTCTTTTCCAAAAATTATTTTCTTCGTGTTCTTCATATTTTCGTATACAAATTTTTCTCGTACATCTTAAACCTACATATTTTTCTAGCGCCCTAAAAAAAAAGCCGGCAAAGTTTGTTATTTTCACACAGTTTAATTATACCTAAAATATAATAGCTTAAACAGGCGTGAAGTTTCAGAACATTTGTATTAATTTTACAATGTAAGCCGTAAAATATTAAAATTTTTTCGTTTACTTTTGTTTCTTCGTGGAGTAAAGACGTGTCAATAGTCGTCACTACCTATAGTACCATTACAAAAACAATTAACTTTCAAATTTCGGAAGCAAAGAAACAAGTGCACAAGAAAGTCCAAAAAATAATTTCTTTTTTTCCCAAAAAAACAAAAACAAAATACAAAAACAAATACATACAAAAAAACAAATCCGTGAGACGAGGAGCACAGCGGGCGCCAGCCCGAAAACATCAGCTATGCTGCGACCTCCCGATCTGTCACAGTGGGACAAACGCACAATTCTCGAGCCGAAATTTATTGTGATCTGCAGAAGCGACAACAACAACTTCGAAAAAGTCTCACCTTTCGTCATAAAGAAAGTAATAGACAACGTTTGTAACGGAGAAGTAGAGTCATGCAATAAAACAAGAGATGGAAATTTACTGGTCAAAACGAAGGGCATAGCCCAGGCGTTGAGACTGTTGAAGCTAACGATGTTTCATGACTTCCCAGTGTGCGCAAGTGAACACAAGTCACTGAACTCCACAAGAGGTGTCATCTACTCCAACGACCTCCGCAATGTCGAAGACAACGAAATTCTAAGTGAGTTAAATCCACAGAAAGTTACCAAAGTAGACAAGATTAGGAAGATGGTGAACGGTGAATTAAAAGAGACTGGACTTGTCATCTTAACCTTCGCCACAACGTCTCTCCCTGAAACGATGATGATTGGTTATGAAAGAGTTAAAGTCAGACCCTACATCCCATTACCACTAAAATGCAAGAAATGCTTCAGACTTGGACACACAACAAAAAACTGCAACAAGGAAAATCAACACTGCCACAACTGCTCCTCGGACCTGCACTCTGTAAATGAGCAATGTGAAAAACCGAAGTTTTGTATTAATTGCAAATACGACATCAACGAGCAATTTAACCACAGCCCTCTAGACAGAAACTGTCCAGCTTTTGTTAAGCAAAAAGAACTTCTCGCCATCAAAATAATAGAAAGAGTAGACCACAAAACTGCCTCAAGAATATTCCACACTCGTCACACACATCAACCCACGCCATATTCAAAAATCTTACCAACCCAGCAGACTGCCAATCCTGTAACAAAAGAAAAAAACAACAACAACACAACACCTTTAGTCAACCAGAGCAAAATCCAACCTCGCCAACTCAAAAACTACAGCGACGTCATGGTAGCAGACTCTGCCCCAATAACTGGAATTCACCAACACATTCTGGAGAAAGACGACGACGAAATGGAGATAGACTCGATCTCATCACCGAGCTCTAGCCAAATGAAGAAGTCCATACCAGATTCGGACCGGAAACTCAGAAGTCAGACCAAAGCCAGTGGTCTCGCGAAAACTCTGAAAGCAAAAACTGATAAGTCCACAGTCAACCCTAAGAACCTAACCAATTAGTTATTTAGTAAGCTCTACTAATAACCTATAAGTTAACTCCCTCTTCTTTTTTCTTTTCACTACTTATTATGTTATCTATTATTCAATGGAACTGTAATGGTTATTTCAACAATTACATACAACTCCAATTGATTATCAAATCTGTCTGTCCAAAAATATTATGTTTGCAAGAAACCCATCTACACTCCCACCTCAACATCCCTACTCCTCTCAACTATACACTCTTACACAAAAACTCAGCAAGCAACTCTCATGGTGGTGTTGCTATTCTAATCCACAACTCCATTCAGTTCGACTCCCTCTCTACAAATAATGATTTTGATGCAATCACAGTCATGCTACATTCTAAAATGAAAATTCGATTAATTAACACATACTTTCCACCAGACAAAAGATTCAATTTACATAATTTAGTAAATATGTTTGGTTGTACCCACAACAATACGATTATAACTGGAGACTTCAACAGCTGGCACCAAAGCTGGGGATCCCCAAGAAATAATCTAAGAGGTATAACTATCTTCAGATTCATTAATCGATCAAATCTCATCACCGTAAATGACGGGTCTCCAACCCACTACTCAACACATCATTCTTTGACCCATATAGACCTCACTTTTGCCACCCCAAACCTAATGACACACATTAAGTGGAAAACAGATCGTGACCTCCATGGAAGCGATCACTTTCCCATACACATTTCCCTTTTTGACGAAGTAAATACTGAAGAGCAAACTAGATCACCTAGATTTAAATTAGACCTCGCCAACTGGTCAGAATTTACAGCCCTGACAGAAAAGTACCACTCAGAGAGAACAGTCAGTATCGAACCCAATAGGGAAACAGCTAACATAATCAAAATCATTAGGCAGAGCGCAAACATAGCCATCCCTCAATCCAAACCTAATTTCAACCATAAATATTCTGTCCCGTGGTGGAGTAAGAGGCTACAAGATCTCAAAAGTACAAAGAATAGAGCATGGAACCAACTAAGAAGAAGCATCAGCACTGAAAACATTATACAGTTCAGGAAAGCTAAGGCAATTTTTAGAAAGGAACTTAAAGAGGCTAAGCGTATCTCCTTGCAGAAATTCACAGCTGAAATTAACCCTAGTTCTACCCCCTCCAGAATTTGGAACAATATTAACTTGTTTTGTGGTAGGAAAACTTCACGTGAAATACACTGCCTAACATCCCCATCCAACCCATCAGAAAATATAACCAATAAAACCGACATCGCTCAGGCATTTGCCTCCCACTGGTCAAAGGCATCTGCCGATCACAACTTCAGCACGTCTTTTTGTGTACATAAAAACGTAGCAAAATCATTTCAACCCAACCTCGAAGCATCTACAGAAGCCCAAATGTTGGAATGTGACATAAAACATATAGAATTCTACGCAGCTTTAAACAGTCTGAAGGGAAAGACTCCAGGTCTTGACCGAATCTCCTACCCAATGCTAAAAAACCTCTCTCCAGGCGTCTCTCATCGCCTTATTAATTTGTACAACAACATCCTAAACAAATACATCCCACAAAACTTCAACAATAGCCTTGTAATCCCCATCCATAAACCCAACACCCCCAAAATATCAATCAACTCTTATAGACCAATTTCTCTAAACTCTTGTATCTCAAAAGTCCTTGATAAAATTATTTCAAATCGACTTTGGTGGCTTGCTACAAATAGCAAGCTGCTAGATAGTCGACAACTAGGTTTTCGAAAGGGTATATCGGTATCTGAATGCCTAGCTATGCTAGACTTTCAGACTACCGCGGCCCTATCCACCAGAAATCACCTTTCAATCATAAGTCTTGATTTTGAAAAGGCCTATGATAAGATAGGAGTGCACGCAGTAATTGATGAACTCGCCAGATGGAGAACAGGTCCAAAAATCTTAAACTACGTGAAAAACTTCCTGACCAACCGCCAAATCAAGGTGCAAATTAATAACCACTCATCAGAGTTCAAGCCCCTCTACAACGGCGTACCGCAAGGTTCTCCTCTGTCAGTGATCCTTTTTCTAATAGCCTACAACAGTCTGTGTCGTACCATCTCTGTCCATAAATGCTTTGATTTTTTCTCTTATGCCGACGACTTCACAATAATTAAAAAAGTTAAAAAGAAATCAAGTGTACTAAACATTAACCCTTTAATTACTGATATCTTAAACTGGTGCAAGTATTCGGGAGCGAAACTCTCAGTAGATAAATGCAAACATATGCATGTCTGCCGTAAAACCAGATGCAATTTCCAATTAGCCTCCCAGACCTACAGACTAACGCCAAGCAAAAGTATAAAAATCCTAGGATTAACAATCTCTGAGAAATACAGGTGGAAAGAGCATATAGACATGCTAACAGTGCAATTGGCACAAAGATTAAACATAATAAAATGGCTCTCTAATCAAAATTATAATTGCGACACTAGATCTCTTATCAATACTATCAACGCGTTGATTATGTCAAAGATAGACTATTGCCTCCATTTCTATGGAAATTGCCCCTCAGCTTCTAGGAATAAGCTGAAATCTTTGTACCATTCCGCAATAAGGAAAGCATTTGGAGCATTTCGTTCAACCCCTATCAACAATCTCCTGTATGAAGCAGAGATATTGCCCTTTGAGTCGAGATACAAACTATCTATAGCGAAAATGTACAAATCTTTGATGCTAGTATCGAACACCCCTTTACAGGGAATTGTTAACAGGATTAAGAAAGCGAAGAAACCTCCCAGAATCCCATCCTCCTTGCATAAAGCAGTAAACTTCTGCATAGAAAACGGTTTAATGTTTACCCCACCAAGACCAAGAAAACAAAAAAATCCCCCATGGTTCTTTATTAAGAAAACCCTAAACCTTTCTTTACACTACACAACCAAGTCATCAACTCCGGCCATAGTATACCAAACGAAGTTTCTCAGCCTCAAAGAAGATCTGAGGGATTATAACTTCATATACACAGACGGGTCAAAATCCAACCTAGGAGTGTCCTATAGCATAACAACAGAGACCGAGATTATTAAAACCGCCTTATTACCACTCCACTCCTCGAACTACACGGCAGAAGCAGCAGCGATTCTAGCTGCCTGCAATTACGCCCAAAGCCTAAACCACCCGTTTGCAATATGCTCGGACTCTCTGTCAGCGATCCAAGCAGTAGGCCAAACAATTAATCAAAACCCGTATACATCAATGACCCGCGATATTCTGACACACCAATACCCAAAAATAATCCTAGTATGGGTCCCAGGCCACACAGGTATTCAGGGAAACGAAACAGCGGACTTGGCCACCAAACTAGCTCACCAATTCCCAAATATAATTGAGTCCAATATGAACTACAAAGACGGAATAAACTATATAAAGAATGCTTTCAAAGGATGCAGTAGGGATGTATGGCTAAATACATCAGACCATTACAGGACAGTCAACCCGAGTCAAACCACAGCGAAGGACTCACAAATAAAAATAGAAAACCCCATCACACGGGTCGACATCGTCAGATTCCAAAGACTCCGGTTTGGACATACCCGCCTCACTCATGAGTTTCTCTTTAAGAAAGAACTGCCACCACAGTGTGCTCAGTGCAACAGATACAACACAGTCCTCCACATAATCTTAGACTGTCCCAAATTCAATACAATAAGAAAGAAATACCTTCCCTCTAATCCTCTCGGCTCCCTTAACAACTCCAACGTCCTTTCCATCAAACAATTCCTCCAAGAAGCAAACCTATCCCATCTTATATAATCAGCTGGACCAAAGTTTCCAAAATAATAACTTTCAATAAATAACTATTAAACTTTGTACATAAACATATACTTTCACAATCCTGTAAATATACTTCTATCTAATTAGCACAATGTTAGCTTAAGGCCTAGTAGCTATAGCTAGATTTAAGAATTGTTCGTAATTTGAAATTACGGGTCCAATTCAGAATATAAATAAATAAATAAATAAATTAAAATTTTCTCTTATTTGCTTCTTTTTATACATATGTAGTTTAAGTCACGATTTTCTATTATTGCTTATACGTACCTTCAAATTTAAAAATTTATGAATAAAATAATATTGTAAAATGTAAGATTTAAAAATTTTTTCTATTGAAAAGTTTTAAAAATTTTTATGATTTGTTCTTATGCACCTACCTAAAACATTTTATTTCCTTGAGATTTGTTATTTAAAAAAAAAAAACAGTATAAAAGATTTAGAAGAAAAACATAACAATATTTAGTGAAATTTTATAAAAGAAGTTTTAATTGTCTTCGCTATTGTCTATTGTAAATTTCTGAATACAAAAATGTTGCATTTCTGGAATATTTAAAATGTTTGATTGTGAGAGTTTTCTGTTCTATCATTTAAATTTATTTCAAAGAAAGTTGTTGGTATGAACTGTTCTGGCAACCCATTTGCAATTGCATATATGCAATTGCTTGTGCATAAACAACAACCATAAGCAGCAGCAACAACAACAGATACACTAGCAACAAGAAAAACAACAACAACATTACAGCTGCCATGTCAGTCATTCACTCAGTCAAACTGTCAATGCTCGTTTCAATCTTTGTATTTTGTGCTTTCGCCTGCAATTGGCAGCCAGGGCAGCATTACATTTGCTTGATTGAACTTGGTGTTCCACCTCACCTCACCTCTTCGCCATGTCTCTCTCTCTCTCTCTCTCTTTCAGCCAATGGCATGTGTATTTTGTAGAACTTCCCCGCTTTCCCCCACGCTAAGCCAACATACATACTTTCGTTGCTCTGCTGACAGTCGAAAACTACTTGCCAACCTTTTCGGACTTGGCCATAAAACCAGAGACAGAGCCAGAGCCAAAGGCAAAAGTAAAGTCAGAGAGTTGTTACCATTTTACCTCCTGTTTAGCAGGACTTGGACAACAGCAAGGACAATAACAACAACAGCAAAGAACAGGATGGGAAACGACACGTCTGTAAATGCATAAACACCGACATCCAACCCTGACCCACATTTCTCCCCCTCTCAAGTTTTCTCCAGTTGAAGCCATAGATGGATAGACCAAGCCAGGCCAGCTGCATTTCTACAGCATACTTTATGGCGCTGGCAATTTAAAGAGCAAGCGAACGAACTAAGAAAAGAAAGCAAAATAGCAAAAATATATATATGTATGTACTTGTATTTGTTTTATGTTCGTTTACTCGCCGTTTCTCAAGTCATCACTTAATCTACCAAATAGAAATAACATGGAAGAAAAACGGCAAAATGAGAACTTTATTGAAGAGAACGATTTGTATACTCTCAAAATTGGGGTCAATGTGCTCGGCATAATATTATCTTTGCTTTAAAAACAAAAGTGAAAGAGGGATCTCAAAGAGATTGATGAGATCTTAATTTACTTGGATAATAAAGATGGCATTAGAATGTTTTTTGCACTCGAAAATATTAATTTATGAAGTGAAGAATTTTCCATTACAATAATTTCAAATCTTATTACAAATAAGGTTTGTTTTATGTTCTCAAAGTCTCAATGAGGTGGAATAACTCATTCCGTATTTTTAAAGTAAGAAAAGAGACAAGGATAAAAAACATTAAAACTTAAATAGAAATATATGTGATTGGCGCATTAGTCAATTAATAAAAAAATGGTCACATTTTCGCTAATATATATATCAATATTTAACAGTTTTTGCAATAGTTTATATACGGATAATACATTTACCCAAATATGGTAAAGTTAAGTTCGCTTTGTCATAGCTTGAGAAATTTATTAAATTCATTAAGAAGAAGTATTTGCTAAAAACTGAAATGCAGTTTCCACTTAAAATTTATATTAAACCGAATACACATTTGGACTTGAACTTAAAACCAGAACTTCAATGAAAAAAAGGTTCTAAAATAATTTTAGAGATGTTGGCCTGACGATTCCTCATAGTACTGCAATCAGACAAAATTCTTCCATTTCCACGAAAAATTAACCGTGGTCTTCCAGAAAAGGATAAAAATAGCAAGTAACGGTATTATTTTGCAGCTTATGCTTTGTTCTTTTCTATCTCAATATTTGTTTTTTTCTTTTAAAATTCAAAACAACATGAAATGAAATCAAATTTTTTTGAGTGTCTTATCATTTTGATACGCACCTTATTTACTAGTTTCCCTTATAATTGTAAATTTATTAAGCTCTTTATAATTATCTCTTAGATAATGTTGAATGTGTAAGATTTTTTTGCTGGAGTCTTTTATAGTTTCTAGCTCGATTGATGAGCTCGTTCTTGATGCATGACTTATAATTTAGTCATCAGGGTTCATTTTTTTTTTTTGCTTCGAGTTAGACCATTGAAAATTTCTAGAGTGTAACTTTTCAGTTTCTGTCATCAACAATTTTCAGTTGCATTTTGTGTGAGTGTGTTTGTGTGGTGCATTCATCTCAATTTGTGCAACTTACGAATTGGGTTATTGCAGTCTTATCCCAGCCCTGGTCAATTGACTGTGACAGTCATTGCAGCCAAAGCACGAAAAAGCACTGAAGGGATAGAAAATCTAAAAGCGAAGACAGATAGAGATAGAGAGAGAGAGAGGGAATAGTTGACACGGAGTCCCAAGTCCTCTCAGTACCGGAGTCCCACGCAAAACTTTTGCCCAGTTCACATTTCAGTCGACTGTCAACTCGACTGTTGTTCTTTCTAAGCATATCAATTAAGTTGGCGTTGGCTTTTTGGCTTTTGGCTTGTGTTACCAAAGTCGGCTCATCATTTGCATGGAAATTACCCTATCCTCACACGTCCACACCACTTACCACCCACAACCCCAATGAACCACCCCCTTCTCTCTCTCTCCCCTCTTTCTGTGTAACTTTACAACTTTAAACAAAATCACAGCATGAGGAAACAATGTGAAATGCACAAAAGCAGAGAACAAAAACAAAAAATTGTTTCAGTATAGAAAAAACAAAAGTTTTACTCTTTTAAATTCATTTAAACGCTTTTAGCGCTTTTCACGCCCAACAACCCCAACCCAACTCCTCCCCTCCCCTCACCGCCCTTCTTCATCCTCACCACATCAGGCCAAGGCAAACCCGTCTCCTGCTTGTCTACGGTTTTATGGATGGCCCATAGTCGCGGCAAAGTTTTCTGTTTCTGTTTCTGGTTTTGCTAAAAAATGTCGAGCATTTGCCGAGCTGATGGAAAAAAATGGCAAACTTTTGTCTTTAAGGCATAAAGAGAGGGAAATAAAAAACAGAATAATAAGAATGGAAAGTCAGGCTAGAGAGAGCTGTGAATGCGCTTCCCTTAAAAAGGAATCATCGTTTGAGTGTCGAAAAGTATTCGAATTGTACTTGAAGACTATTTAATTTGATCTATATCTCTTTGAAATTGCACATGTTCTTTGATAGTTTATTCAAAAATCAGAATTAACAGTTAAAATAAACTGATGGGGAAAAAATTTAAAATAAAATTTGGAAATCTTAGAATAATTGCTATTTAAGTGAATAATATTAAAAAAATTAAATCGCAACTGTTATAAGTTAATTAATCATAAATTTAATTCATCATCATAGAGTTTTATGTGATTTATGCATTTGCATATCCCCTATCTACATTTTTTGATCGAATTTTGAACATTGCTTGACATTATAATAATTTTCGAAAATTGGATAAAAAATTTAGTTTCCAAAATTTGAATGACACATTATATCATTAGCAGCATAAAAAAGAGATCAATCTGAAAATTGAGTGAGTTAGAAGATCGCAAAGTTGAAGGTTTTTTTTTTTGAACTATCAATTAGAAATAAATTAATTAAAGTCTTAAATTGAATGTAAATTTAAAGCTTTAAAAAAACTTGACGTTCTAATAGAGATTTAGATAAGTTTCAAAATGATTCCGAACAATAGTATTCGAGGGAATGTTTTAATTTACATATAGATTATTAATTTCTTGAATATGTCATTCAGATTGGAGATATATGAAAATAGGTGGAATAACATTTATAAATATTTGGTTTTTATGTCTATAGATTCTACAAGTTTTGTATTTAAATTTTTGTTTATGAATCTGCAAACAATATAAACTAGAATGCCTTTAGTGAGACTCTAAATTTTTCACCACAAGTTTATTCTATATTGTTTCATAGACCCGAAGAGTGTCTTCCGTAGCCCATGGGCTCATGTATTAATTATTGAAGTGCACTTAGTCTATAGACTTTTATCTTAAATTTAAGATTATAGATTTAAGATGAGACTTGGAAAGTTTTCTTCGAAAAGTTAAGAAAAACTGTGTGAAAATTGAATCTTTCTACAGTGACTTTTTGATGAATCGAAGTCTTTAACGCAGCAATTAAATCTTAAACATTCTTGGCTGTTGCCATTCCTTGGGATATATAAATGCTCTTAGTTTTTTTTCTCGCTGGGGCAACTTTTGTCTCCAAATCCCCACAGCCCATTCATCCGCATGCGTAGCGCATGCCAATTGTGCAATTGTTGGAAAATTTCTTTTGCTAAAAACTTGTACGTTGTGACTTTTAGGATTCTTTTTTTTTCTTCTGTATTCGTCCTTTTCCGCCCTTTTCTCTCTCTCTCTCTCTCTCTCCGTTTACTCTTTATGCCGTAAGCTTTGTTTGTTGTTGTTGTTTCTGTTGTTGGCTGCTGTCTTAATAGGTGTTGGCAATCATGAAGTTGCCTTGCGGTTGGCAGGCAGGCAACCAAGCAGCCAGCCAGCCAGGCAGGCAGGACAAGGAGTCACCAACCTAGGCAAACTTTGTCCCTCTCTCCCGCTCCTCTATTGAGCCCTCTGTGTATGTGGCCATTAGTTGCTTTGATCAAATATTTAAAGCTAATGAACAAGATTGCTGAACAGAACTAAAGGAACTAAAATGAAACTAAACTCGTTGGGCATTCTAAATGATTTAAAGCAAATTGGGATACAGGAGAAAACAACAAAAAAAGGGTAAAATCATTCGTCAACTGGCCAAAAGGAGTTCAATCAACCTGACAAATTTCAATCAACCTGCCAGACCTCCTCTGAACACTCTGGTTCCGAAAATAGAAACGAAACGAAACCGAGTCACGCCACATCACAATTAGGATGCCGTTGAAGTTTTGTCAATGAATGAAAAGCGTCTGCAACTTTTATTTAACTTGCCAGAGAGAGGCCACACCCAGAGCCAGAGGGGCGGGAAGACAGGTGGGACCAGGACTTGGTCAACAATTGCCTGCCTGCACTCACGTACCGCAGCCAGCCACAAGGGAACTCGGGTGAATACAGCCCGAGAAGCAGGGAGAAGCGAATGGAATGGAGCTAAGCAGACCAATGTCTAGTGGGCGCTTGACTCCAAACTATTTACAGTTGAGACCTTGCCAATGCCCTTACCAGGAGCGAGATTTTCAATTTGATATAGAGTGAATGGGGCAAAAAACCATAAGAGAAATGAACAAGTCTGAAATCTAAGACTTTAGACTATTTATGGTTTTTTATAGCATCAATATCTACAATTTAGAATAACTTAAATCAAATGTTAAAAAATAAGGGAAATTATTAACAAGAAAGACAAAAACGGCATTTAAAAGGGAATATTATTTTTCACAAAATGAGCTTAAGAAATTTTAGAGATAGTCGGAAATTATTATTTCTCCATCTAATTGAAATGCAATTAAATGCAACTAAAGGAGCAGCAGAACGACAATTGGGAAACTGTGGAAAATTTGCATCATACTAAGATACAAAATATACAAAAAAGGAGAACTCAGGAGTTGTAAGTAGTGCTCTTTATCTTTATGGTTATAATTCGTGACTAGTTTTAGCTTTGATATAGTGGGATGGCATTACAATTCGACCCTCAAGCTTGCTCAGCAACATTCTATGTTAGATAAATTTAGATCTAAACTGATTTATTAGAAAGCATTATCCATTAACTAAGGAGTTCTTTAGGCTTTTTTTTAGGATTATTATTTCAAAGGATTATGGTTACAAAAATTTAAGGATTAGGAAAAAGAGTAACCATACATATGTAGATCCAATTGCTTGCTGGATTACAGTATAAATTTTTACGATTAGGAGTAGTAATATATATTTAACTCAAAAAATAAAATTAAATAAAATGAATTTTATCATTTTAAAACAAAAAATATTAATTATATTCAATCAAGTGGCTACATCAAGATTAGGCTACATTTTTCATGCAAAAGATTTTTACGATTAGGCTTCAAATATGGAGTAGTAATTTATAATTAATTCAAAGAATGAAATTAAATAAAATAAATTTTTATCAATTTAAAATCAAAAAAAAATAAATTCATATTAATTTTGTTCAATCAACATTTATATTAATTATATTCAACCAAGTGATTTATTATCTTATACATTTTTCATGCCAGAAAATTTAAGATTTAAATTTGATTTATCTAAAATATTAAATGAGCAATTTATAGCCTATTCTACTCCATTTAAATGTTTTAGAATCTCTCAAATTGAAATATGGAGCTTTATATATTTTTTACTTATTAATTGGAGAGTGTATTTCGTATTCCCCATTTGTACGTCCTTTTTTTCTGGTTTTTGCAATTGGCCGAGTTTTTTTTGTTTTTGAGTAAAATGTTGTGCGGGCTTAACTTAAATTGCCTTCGGTTTGTAGGGTTGACCGCACGCTAAAGTTAACTGTGGCTTTTGGCCCTGCCACAGCGTTTCTCTCAGTGCACACAGAGTCCAACTTATATAGATACATATATGTGGTGATAAGGCGAGCTGTCATCGTAATCATATGAAATGGCGAGTGACTGACTGACCCGTTGGAACTGCCCCTGCCTCATTCGAATTTTCTCTCTCTCTCTCTCTCTCTGGGAGTCTAATCAGAGAACTTTGCTGTTTACATTCTCAACTATTCCTCGTAGTTGCTGGAAAGATGAGCAGTTTGCATTCCCAAGTATCATTGAGAAGATGCTTTTCAAAGTGCTGTGGCTTTGTTTGAGTCTCTGTTTCGTAGGTGGAGACACGTTGATGGAACTAAATGCCAAAGACTATCAATTGGACTTTTTGCGAGAATTGGCAAACTTGGCCGAGCAAAAGGCTGAAGTTGGTCTTAATAGCTATTTGGAAAAGTTAATGGCCAATTCCAGATATGGCAATTATACGGCAGAGTTGGGCACGGCAAAGACCAGTCTGAAGCTGCAGGCCAAGGTGACTCTGATCAAGCAACTCTTGGATGTCGATGTGCAACACTTTGACCTGAATGATGCCGACGATATGGAACACATTTGTGTGCTACGCAATCTGGTATTTCTGAATCGATTGAAGAGACTGCTGCGAAGTGCCCGCGACTCGAGTGCCCAAGAGATACGTCAATTGCGGTTGCATCGTCTTTGTCAGCAATTCGATCGCCCCACTTCAGTGCGCCGCAAGAGTTCGACGCTGATCAATGAAGAAACTATTGGAGCTGCCCTAGAGCAATTGAATCTTACCCACTCGTTTGATAACTCAACCAAATCCATCAATCTCAATCAGTTTGGAGAACAACTCTATGGCCGGGTGAAGCATGCTGGAGCTGAAATCATAGACAACTATTTGCTCATACTTCGTGGCCTTCTGCAAGACATCATTGATGCCGAACACGAGGATCTAGCCGAGAATACTTTGCAATTGGAGAAGCTGCTTCAGCAAATCGATGGCATGTTGGCCATCAAAGATTTCTTCGAGAAACGTCAGAAACTCTATGCCTATCTGGAACGTCATCTGACCACAGACTATGAGCAATTGAGTGAGACGGCCCATTCCGAGACGCACTTGACTGAACAACTTCTAGCGCAACTCAAGGCCAAGGGATTGGATCTATTTGTCATATTTTTATTCAGTAATTTCGAGTTCCTTGAGAAGGTGCATGAACAATGGATTCAACTTTTGCCCGAAACGCCGCCAAGTTTGCTGCACGATGATACAACGAGGCAATTGTATGACATACAGCAATTGTATGAGAATTTCAAGCTGGACACGGAGAGTACTGTGAAATATGAGGCATATGTGAAGGCACTGCGACAACTGCATGAACAAACTGTCGATCAGGGTCAACAGAATCGTCATATCTTCGAGATGCTCAACAATGCGGCCCAAAATGTTGGCAGTGTTACCTTTAATATGATTAAATCCAAGTGCAAGGAGTTACTTTAAATTAGTGTGGCTGCATATTTGAACTGAAAGAATCCTCGAAATTGTATGAAAGCCAAGCGCCGAGTCACTTGTCCAATAAAAATCAACCAAACCTAAATTGTATTTTACATTTGTTGATCGAATCCAAGTGTAAGGATTTACTCTAAATTAGTGTGGCTGCATATTTGAACAGAAAAAATCCCCGAATCGTTGTAAATTGGGTGAAAGCCAAGTCTTGAGTCACTTGTCTAATAAAACTCAACAAATCCAAGTGCAAGGAGTTACTCTAAATTAGTGTGGCTGCCTATTTAAACTGAAACAATCCTCAAATCGTTGTAAACTGTATGAAAGCCAAGTGTCGAGTCACTTGTCTAATAAAAATCACCAAAATCTTAATTATATTTTCCATTTGCTGTTCCTGGTAGTTTGTAATATCCGTCCAGGTTGTGTCTCGGATGTCGTTTAAATAGCCTGGGAGCCATCTCAGCCAAGTCAAACCTTCTCCTCTGTTGCCTGTTGCCATGTTGGCATGTTGTTGCTTTTGTTTATCTGATGCCGATGCTTGGAATTCTAGCCCCTGGGCAAACTAATGGCTGCTGCTGTCGGTTGCTGGGCCAAAGCCAGCTAATTAATTGTCGTCGTTGCAGGTGATTAGAACTTTAATGAGTGTTGCAGCTAAAGGCAGCTAGCCAACATTGGGCAGGACATCAAAACGAAGGAAGAGAGAGAAAGGATGCGAGGAAACCATTGGCAACTAAACCAATCCATAATAACGATTTTACGAAAATACATGCGTGCATCCGTCAGTTTGCAATATAAATGATTTGATGTGCCCTTTAAGGTACTCGTATTTGTTTTTGGTTTGTTGCCCATCGTCCGGCATCTGATTGTGTTTTTTTTCCCATATTTCTGGTACATTTTTCACTACAAATGAATGAAAATGTTTCCTTAGATAGTTTCCAGAGCAGTCTGCACATAAACTCATATCTTTTTCTTATCCAGGGTCGGATTAAGAAAAGTGAATGGCCATCTCTACTACTCGAGATTTTAGAGATTCTTCCTTTATCTTCAAGATCTAGTATATCTCTTTCCGAGATCATGAGGACTAAATTAAAACGAAATCTTTCTCAGTGGAGGGAAATTGTCAATTTTTATTAACCTCCATTTTAGATAATGATCTTTAACTTGTAATGTTGTTGACATCATTAAAGGTGGAACTGTAAATGAATCTATAAGTTTATATATTTAAGCCTTAATTGATTCCCCTGATTCTGCGCCCTTTGCACCCAATAATTATCCTTTTGTGGATAGCATATCGGACCAGTGAGAATCAGTTAATGGAAGGGTTGTAAGGGTGGGGGTTTTTTTTAGGAGTTTTCTTAAAGAACTATAAAAACTTTGAAATCAAAATATCTTAAATTCTAGAAAAACAAAGGAATTAGTACTCACGATTTTGTTGGCCCTCCCTTATGAAGGTGTCGCCTGCCTTCCCCAAGTCGGCGTCTGCTTTTTTTGGATGGCAAGTTCCATTTTATTCAAGTGAAACATATTTTGACTATTGGCCTCGATTGACATATGTAGGCAGTTTAGTTAAACTCTGATTTATTTGCAATCAAAATTTGCTTTATTCTTCCATCTTGCGTAAGTTTTTTCCAATATCTGATCGATCACTATCAAGCTCTTTTATTTTACAGCTATTGACATGAAACATGCGTTTTTTTTTCATCTAACTATAATGGAAAAAGAAAAAACAGGAAAAGTTTTCGTAATATCTTATATTCATTTTGAATGAATCAAGCAATTAATTTTTAGGGTAACGGTGTAATATTAACAACTAGCGATCCAAATCCGCAATCAACATATTAACAGCCATTTTTGACCGTTAAAAATTTTTTGATGCGGCGCCAAAACATTAATGAATAAGTCGCCGGGCATTTGGATTTACTATCATTAGGTAAAGAGTTATAACTGAAGATTTTGTAAATGCTATCTCGTTCACTTGTTGTGGCGAGCCTTTTCTTATGGACACTTGCAGCATCTGCTTTCCCCTAAGTCGCGTACATCTGCCTTGCCCATTAACCGTTTTTATTTAAACTGCCATCTTTATTCGATTCTTGTGACTATTTGGTGGAATGATACATTTATGTGACATGTATTAGGCCAAGTTTAGTTACGCTACTGATGATTTATTTCGGGAGCAAATCAAAAAATTCGACTTTATAGGGTGATTATTATTTGATTCTTTTCTCAGTTTTTGACTATTTATGATCAATCACTCTCAAGCTCTTTTATTTTAAAGCTATTGAGGTATGGAAGCTCAATTAATATTGTTTTTTAGATGGTGCCTATAAGGGTGGCAAAAAAGTAAAAAAAAACATGAAAAGTTTTCACGTACTATTTTTTATTCATTTTGAATGGTTGTAAAGCGATTATATTTTATTACAGTATTTACAGTTTGTATTAAATTAATTAACAACTAGCGATGCAATTTGCAATGAACATATCAACTGCAATTTTTGTGCCTTTAAAAACTGTTTTTAATTGGGCGCAAAAAAAAAAGGTTTCATTTCGAGTCAAATGCAATCGAAGGCCACAATTTATCCATGGCCACAAAAACAATTTGATATCGAATACAAACAATAGCCAACTGGCCCATGGCCCTCACAATGCGCCTCCTGCACCTCCTCCTCCACCCCCTCCTCCTGCTGTTGTTGTTATCGCACCACTGAGAGCTGCCAAACTGCCAGCAGTTTGCACAACATTTATCACCTTTAATGCACAAGAGTGCGACGGATGGACTGGTCCTCTAGTGGAATGGAATGGAATGGAAAATGGCATTGGCTATAGACGAGTGGAATGGCTCAAAACAAAAGGCAATAACAAGCCACGTTAACTGCAACAAAATGCAATTTCACACTAGGCTAAACTGAAGCTGAAGCTTCTTTCTAGCCGTATCCGTTCGGACATTGGTTGTAGGGCGTGAAATTTAATTATGATTTATTGTACTGTCAGCCTATATCTGTTCTTACCTATGTATACTTAATATATATCGGCTTGGATTTACCTAGATTTAAATGGATATTAAATTTTTTATTGACAGCTTTCAGCTGACAAAACTCATTCTCGTTATGGCTAATCGGCTTAGCCTTTCCTCCCATTAGCCATTATTTTTTAAGTATTTATCCCCTCAACGAAAATAAATCTCTGTCTGGAATGATGATGAAACTAAAAATATATTTAGACATTTCATTTCAAATGTCTGGGGTTGAGCTGCGTCTCATTCTATATTTAGTTAAATATACATTTTGAAAGGGGGGTCTGGAGGGGCATTAATGCCAGAAAGTAAATGACTTTTGATGCGCTAATTGAGTTGTTGCCTTAATTACTTATAGCTCCACACTCTCTAACTTTCTCTCTCTCGCTCTCATAATTTGCCTCAGACTTAATATCTCTTTCTCTTCTCTTCCATTCCATTTCGGCAGCCATCAGTGAGGATCCGGAATTCACAGATGTCATTGAGAATATAACAGTGCCCGCGGGACGTAATGTCAAATTGGCTTGCTCCGTGAAGAATTTGGGCTCGTACAAGGTAAGTGTGTGGGGAATACGGATAGACAACAAATGAGAAAGCCTCAAGGTAAAATAAACTGAGCCAAATCATAATTAAACGCAAAACATAAAAGAGGAGAAAAAGAAAAAACTGTTTAATACCTTTGCGAAGGGCACTTTAAAGAATTGGTCAGTTTTCTAATACTTTTATAATACAATTTTGCATTATTTTTTCATATAATTAAAAAATGCTTTAAATATGATATTGACCAATGAAATGGTAAAGTAAATTAAATAAGGAAAATCACCCAAACAACTAGAAAGAAGATATTTAAGTAAGATATTAGAAATATATAATCTAAGATGAATCAATAGAACGAATTCCTACCTAGGAAATAAATGTTAGAAAATGAAAAACAATTATAAAATAGGTCAAATATAAGTCAATTTTTGCCTGGTTATTTGTAGTCGGTTAATAAGATAATAATTACAAAGCCCGTTAAAATTTCCACACTCTAAACTTGAGAAATTAAATGCTAAAAAAAAACCCTATTTCAATTTTGGAGTCTGTTCTCGTCTTTGTTTCTGTAAAAATTTCCAAAAATTGCCTCTTTGAAAGTTTTTCCACTGTTTTTATTTGCTATTTTTCTTACCAATACTAAGTGACGCCCCTTAAATATTCTTTTGTTAATTAATAAATTAGTAGAGAATTGCAGCCAATTATTTACAAGAATTATTCTTAGAAGGCAATAAGAAAGTTGTGGGAAAACTATGTGACAGCAGTCGAAATTTTCGAATATTCTCAAGCGAAATAAACATAGAAATTTTTTGGTTACCAGTAAGCGACAAATAAATTCGATTTAAAATTGGGAAAGCCTTCTCAAAAGAAAAAACTCAAAATAAGGTATATTTACTAAATTAAGAAATTAACAAATGACCTCAAGTCAGTTTAAACAAAAGTTAAATTAACAAACTCGAATAATTTATCTCTTTGATTGATTTTCTTTTCGTAGTTTTATGCCCAAGAGTCTTATGCCCAACTTATATAAGCAAAAATAATTATACTCGGTTGGGTACTTAACTCGGTTAAAAGAATTAAGTTGGTTATAATTTATTTATTGGCTTAAAAGACTAAAGTGTCTTATACTTTGTTAGCCTTAGTTTTATATAGTTGTTTTTCTCAACTTTTTCTCAATCTTCTCTTCTTCCCTGCTTCATTTTTTGTCTGTTCTCAGATTTGTTCAACCAATTAGGCTTAAATTCTTCATTCAATTGAATAAAACAATTAAAGAAATTGTAGCTTTATTTTCAAATTAAAAGTTTTGTTTGTTTTTTTAATTTTAATTTTTATTGTTAAAGTGGAATAAGAAGAATAATAATTGGTTAATGCCTTAAAATTGCAAATCAATTGCCACATACTAAGCCCTTCTATGTGGCTTTTGCTACTTTGTTTTCCATTTAAATTTAGAGAAATATTTCAAATTTGTTGTTACCTGAATTGTTCATATTTATCTACCACTCGTACACTCACATATCTTAAAGCCTCTCCATGCAATCTCATATGTCCGAGGACTTGAGGCGCTTCTCTCGTCATAACTCTTAGGCGTCATGAAGTAGAGCAAGTCAACAAGTCGGGACAGTTCAGGGACAGCAACAGGCACCCTCTGGTCATTGGACCACTATGACCACCAGGACAACGGGTACAACAATGTTCGCATTGAACTTGTTGACTCTTGCCATGAGTTGTGTAGTCTATAGTTGAGTTACAGCTGTTGTTGTTGTTCCTCTTGTGTGTGTGTGTGTGTGTGTGTGTGCATGGGGACTTTCATGTGTTGTTGACAGAGGCTGGGGCAAACAAAGTTTATCAAAGATGCCAGCGAACCAGAGGGGAGAACTTTGTGAATTGTCTCTCTTTAATTAAGTAATTTGTGAGGCATACACAAAGGATGGGAGAGCAAAAAAATACAGCCAAATGATTTTTGCTTTGTCCATGCGATAAGGGGATATAAAAAGGAAAAAAAAAAAAACTAGCATCAACATGAACTCATGCAGCTCCTGCTCAATATTCATTGTCTGTTGCATACTTTTAGGCGGCGGCGCTTGCTATGCATTGCCATTCAGCTTTGTCTCTCTGTGTCTGCGGTGTGTATCTCTATGTGTGTGTGTGCCCCCGTGTGTGTGTGTCAGCAATTTAAATTTGCATCCAATTGAATTTCCATAATGTGCGTGCGGCCGAAACGTGCATAAATTTCATTTTGACACAAGACCTCAGTGTCACCCTCTCTCTCTCTCTCTCTCTCCATCACAACAGCAACAGCTCCGTCTCGCTTCCGCATGTTATGTGCTCGTAATAATTTTTATGACCCTTAAGTTTGGTCTTTTCTCTTTTTTTTTTTTTTTTTCTCTCGTTTTCGTCATCCCTTGGGCTGCCGCAGGTATGCTTAAAAGTTAACCAGCGACAGCAGCAACAACAACCAGCAACATCGTAGTATAACTCGTAGCTGCAATAAAACGTGACTTTGCATGCAAAATAGTTGCCTGGCCGCCGCCAGTTTGAAAGCCGCTTTAGCACTTCCTCCTGCACGGCGGCAGGTTACTTGGAATTGATTTTTATTGCTGGAAGAGCATACAGACAGATCTGTACAGGGGGCACATCATGAGGATGATGGGAGAGGACAATTTTGGGAGGGTATAGAAACTTTTGCATACTTTTTGACAGCATTCTCTAGAGATAAATCTTCAAATCTAATACTTTTGGTAGAAAACATTCAAAAATTTCATAATCTTATCAAATTATGATTTAATTAAAATGTCAAAAATAATAAATACAATTTTGTATTTTGTCAAACTTTCAAATAAGCAGGCTTGAAGTCATTTATTAGTAGACTCCTTATCGAAAACTTGGATAAAACATAACATCTTGATCGTGGAGAAATCTTAAAATACGAATACTTTTTTGCGTAGAAAATCATTAAAAAATTGCATAATCTTATCAAATTTGATAATATAGATTAAAATGTCAAAAATCATAATTATAATGTTGTATTTTATCAATACTTTCAAAGAAGCAGGCTTCAAGTCATTTATTGAGTAGACTCTTTATCGATAAACTTGGATAATGACCATCTCACAGTTCGATTGGAAGGATCGTTTAGGATCTTAAATGAAGTTTTTGTCGAAAAATCCTAGCATGCTTATTCTAGTATTTATGGCGTTGTTGTTGTCAAAGTCTTGGTTTGGATAAAAGTTTCAAATGTATATAGTGGCTTTTATGGATCACCGAAATTTCTATGCCATATTTATATTTAAGGGTAGTCTAGCAACATATCACTCTTACGGCTTTTCTAGTATTTTAGCTTGGTTTCAAAGTCAAATTTGAATATGGAATGCTTATAGTTGAATATCGCCATCCAAGAGTGCATTGTTTAAGTATCTGTTCATAGAAGTATATCATCTAAAGAGTTTCATGATGTTCAATCTCCCAATAATATTCAGATAAATGCTTATTTCACAACGAAAGTGAACGATCGAAAAGTTTTTTGTTTTACATGCAACCTCTTGATAGAGTTTTGATAGAATTTCAAATACCTACGCAATAATATTCAGATAAATGTAAACAAAGAATAGCCAAAATATCAATTTGACTATGAATTTATATAAAATTGCTTTCGATATTTCGATAGACTTTAAAATGCCTCGTACATAAGTTTTGACAAAGATATCATCTATTTTAAAATATTAAAAAAGAAACTTTTATAAGGACTAAGCATAACGTGTATTACGAAAAACAAATGTGTAATATACTTATATTAAGCATATCCATAGAATGGTAAACAAAGTGATTTTTTTTGGCATTCAATAATAATGTAACTTATGCCAGGTTTCATATTGATTGTGTTATTTTATAATATCTGAGCATAGAAAGAATTTGGAGGTTTGGGATTCTGTGCATTAATTTTGTGTGTATTAATATTTGTTATATTAGTTTTTTGTTTGTGTTTTTCTACGTTTTCTGAATACATGGGAGTTATGTATTTATGTTTTGTAAAGTTGGGAAAATATTTACATTTGTAATTGTTAAATGCATTTTTAATCTTATTAATATTTTCTGAAATAAAAATGTATTTTATCGTTTAACCTCCTCTTGACCCATCCCATATAAATCATTTATATATATTTTTCAACATTTATAACATTCTTATATCCTGTGATGCTGAAAGAGCATTTAAAGTACACTCTGTGTAAAATTTCGGTTTTTCTATTTCTTTTTTTTTGTAAATTTTTAATCTCTTTTAGCTGCTTTTTGCAAATATTTGAGCTGCGTGGAAATTAACTTGCGTAGTTCTTCGACGCTCCTTTTAACACGTTTACGCTTAAATTGTTCGCATTGCGCCGAAAGAGAGTGCGGTTGGGGTGGGGTAATGGGTATGTGGGAGGGGCATGGGGAGACGCAGTTTTGGTCCTTTCATCCAGTTATAGTTTCTTTTGCACTTGCTCTGCTCTTAAGTCCTGCCTCTTAGACTGTTGTGTCCTTGTTTGTATTTCAATTTTCAACGCCTATACAAACACAAACAAACACACACACACATACACACATGGAAACACACAAACACACACACACATACACATATGTATATGGAGAAGGAGAATGTCAGTAACATGAGCATAAGTTTGGTTTGTTTATGTTGTTGTTTGTGCTGCCGCTTTAGTTGTCGCCCCACCCCCTTGGCATGCCCCCTGCACAAAACTCCCTCTCCCTCTACCCCACTTCTCTCTTCAATCTCGTCTTCGTCTTACCATAAACATTTTCAGGCATAATAAAGTGTGTTTATTTTTGCTTTGGCTAAAAGTTGTTTTTTGTAGTCTTCCACAATTTTTTTTTCTCTTCTTCTTGTGTTTCTTCTCTTTTAGTTTTTGTTTAAATTTTTATGACTTCATTTAGCATTTTGTAGGAGTAGAGCAAGGCTATGGATAAAGTAAGACAGAGAGAGAGACAGAGTGAGCGACAGAGAGGGGGAGACGGGGGAGATAGTGGCATTCGTGGTGGCAAGAGTTGTGCCATTACGCAAATTGCAAATTGGCCATTTTGTCTGCTGTCTGACATCGTCTTCGTCGTCGTCGTCTTGCTCATCGTCCTCACTCCCATCTCTGGTCCACATCTTTCGCTTTCTGTTATATCGACTTAGGCCATAAGGAGGCCATATGCCTTTCAATGAAAATGAAGATAAATACGCACAGATTCCAAATGCAAGAAATGGGAAAACTATATTCGAGAGATATTGAAAGCTTTTCCTTAGCAGCAAATGCTGAATATTGAAGAGAGAGAGAGAGAGTTTCTGTTAAAAGTATCCATAAAATCCGATTGCATGGCAAGGGAATCCAGATTCCTACTCTGAACCTACCTACCATGAAAATCATTTACTACAAATATTTATTAAATATATTTTAGCACTTACATTAGCATCATTTGGGTTGAAAATACTAACAGACCTTTGATGGATCAAAAAATCACTAGAATTAGATATTACAAACTAAACAAAGCTATGATTTATACATTTTAATGGTTGAATAAGAAAAATATTCAGTTATATTTAAAATATCTCTAAATCACATCATCCCATCATTCTATTCTAAAAGCACATATGGATTTTACTTCTGAAATCGACATTTAATTGGACTTTATTAAAATGGATCGAAAGAGAGGAACTTAAGAATAAAATTTCCAAACCTTTTGGGGTGGTTAGACAAAGGTTTCTTTAATCGTTAAAAACTTTTTTGAGTTATATAAACTTTCAGGATAATCTCTTTATAAGTTAGGCAATACTCGATTGATCAACTCTACAGATATTACTTGTATTCTAGGAGTTTCCCTTATAAAAGCATAATCTGAAAGAATATTCTGGCTTTAGTAGTAAACTTCTCTTTATGTAAACTCTTTTTGATATAAATTCATAGACACCTTTAATATTCAGTTTGGGAATTTTGCCAAGACAAATTTCTTGAAATGTTCCTATTTTGATAAAATTTGAGTCTTGAGCTGAGTTGCCTCTGAACTACAAACTCAAGAATGCTTAAGGAATAGCATTTAACTAACGAGCAATTTGTGTGGCCATGTTCATAACTAAAATTAGACAAACTTCAAAATTCACAGGACTGAGATTCTGGTGTCCTGCTTAGCTAGCCCCGTGCCAGGGAGTGAATTCTAGTGGAGTGGAGTGGAGTCCACTCGGCGCTCTAATCCCTGGCTGACCCCCAGGACCTATAAATGGGCTTAAATATGCATAAAATTTTAATAGCATCTGGCTGGTTGCCGCTACTGCTGCTGGTGCCTCTAACTTTTGCCTTGACTTTCGCTGACCAACGAAAAATAAAAATTAAATATTAAATGAAAGTATTTGTGCCATTCAACATTTTACATGGTGCCTAATTAGTTTCATTCAAATGACCCCAAAATGCAAATGCAACGCGCAAATGTGAAATAAAAGTGAAAAGTGTGAAAAACTGCACGAAAATTTAAATCACTTAATGCACTTTCTATTGATTTTCAAGATCTTTTAGTTTTAGTTTCAGTTGCCTCTGACAAACGTGGCTTCATTAATATTTGACTCAGGGAAAAAAGGGACGCGATTAGGGTGAACTACTTAGAGCACAGAAAGAAAGGACTCTGAGTAGGAGTCAGAGATGGAGACGGAGTCCAATGTAAATAAGCAAAAGTCGTTATCGATGCTACTCCGGGAAAATGCTAAAGGAAATAAGAAGGAAAAAATAACGAACGGGGCGCTTGTCTATTTCGTCTGGCTTGGTGCACGTTTTCATTGCAGACATTGAAAAATTAACCGATATCTGTCTATGTTGCCTTGACACTATGCTGCCAATTCGCCAGTCGTGTCCGCCACTCACCCCCAGGCACTGGGAGACGTAGATTCTCCTGCATATGAACCCATCCACTCCCTCACTTACACTTAGTCTTCCATTCATGTCAGTCATTGGGATGAGAAGCTTCCAGAGGTGGTCGACATTGAAAGGGGGATTCAAGAATCGAGTGGTAAAGCAAAATCATGGAATTCCTAAATGGGAAACACATAACGATTACAGTCATTTCGGTTAACTTAAAAAAACCCCCATTCTTGAACTAACGAAACTTTAATCTAATCAGACAGATTAAAAATAAACTATAAATAATAATAATTAAAGCATTTTTAGAGCAAATGTGGAAAGTTTGTGATCTAAATGAATGAAACAATATGAATGTCATGAAAAACCATGCAATAACTCATTCGTTGAGAATTGCCAATAACCGAAAAACAACTGAAACTTTTATTTTAAATGGTTATTTAATTGTTGTGTTCTAATGAAAAAAAAAAAAAAAAAACCCTCTTTTTTTTTTTTTTTAAAAAAAAAAAAAAAAAAAAATTTTTTATTTATGGGTTATTTAATGGTTTTTCTAAGCTGATTAGGTTAGATAAATGTGAATGTCCTGATGAAAAAGAACATCCAATAACTTACTCTTTCATTATTGCCAATAACCGAAATGACCGAAACTGGCATTTGAATTTAGCGTGAATTTAATGTGATCCTTGCATATTATTGCAGATCATTTTTTAATAACTATAATTTTGCGGGGTTTTCATTTAGTTTATGATTAAAATGTCATAATATTTAGACAATAGTTTTGAATATTTTAGAATTTTAGCAGATATAGTTAATTGAATTTGAATTTAATCCCACAACGCCTCTGCTTATTAAGGGGGTTCTTAAGAAGAAGTAGTGGCACATTTTGTTAGTTCTTCACTCCATCTTCATCTGAGTCGCCTACATAGAGAATACATGCTTCTTTCCTTTGATATTGTCGCTTTGTGTGTGTTAAAATTTATCATTGAAATGGCATCGACACAACATCCTCTAGGATATTGTTCGTGCCTGAGACACACACACACACACACTCAGGATACGCAGACACATTTAGCACGTCTCTGTCAATGCGTTAGATGCTTAAATTTGCATAAATTGCTTGTTGTTTGGCGTTGGGGGAAATACACAAAAATCAAGAGAAGAAAAAAACTATTGCATAAGCTGAGGCGATGACGCACATGCGAGAGGGAGAGAGAGGCAGAGCCAAAAGTTTTACCAACAACAGCTGTCAATGGTGTGACATGTGATGAGCGAGAAGATTCGCCGTTGAAACTTTCGCCTGGACAACGATGTCGTTAATCCTTCATAAGGGATTGATGATGATGATGATGATGGGCTGGCCAAAAGCATGAAACTTTCTCCCATCAAATGAAATGACACTTTGTCTTTCGTTTTTTTTCTCCTTCCCAAAAAATTTATCGTCCTGTTATCAATTTCTTTGTCGTTTATGTACTTTTTTGACAAATCTCTCTTGCAGGTGGCGTGGATGCATTTCGAACAATCGGCCATACTGACTGTGCATAATCATGTGATCACCCGTAATCCAAGGATTAGTGTTACCCATGATAAGCATGACAAGCATCGCACTTGGTTCCTGCATATCAACAATGTCCAGGAGGAGGACAAAGGACGCTACATGTGTCAGATCAATACGGTGACGGCTAAAACGCAATATGGCTTTGTCAAAGTTGTTGGTAAGTTGTCGTTGTAGTTGTCGTTGTAGTTGTCGTTGTAGTTGTGTATGTATTTGTAAGTTGTCTCAAGTCTCACCTGTCCCATGCATAATTTATTTAATTTACCAGGAATTAGTTGGACACACACACACAGAGGAAGAGCGAGTGTCTCTGTCTGTGTGGATATTAAATTCATTTTATGCTTTAACCATTTCTGTTTTTACCTTACTTTAGCTCACCTGGCTGCCTGGTTGGCTGTCTGTCTGGCTAGCACATGGCATAAAAATGCAAATGCCGATTTCAGCAGCTCCGTGTCCGTGTTTTAACTTACACACTCTGACATTTTGGCATCAACGATTGTTGTCTCATTCGTCTGTGTTCGCTTTTTCTGTGTGTTTGGTGGCCATGTTGACCATAGGTGGTCCAAACCAATCTCAGTCCGGCTCATGGTCTCGCATTTTTGCCAGCTGTGTGAACCAGAAACGCATTCACAATTGTGATATGAGCTAAAAACAGAGATGAACCCTTTCACAGCGTAGATTAACTCGCCTTGAAATCAGTTGAATGAATCAGTTTAAATGCCTTACAGATTGCAGAAATGTTTATTTTTACAATTTGGAAACAAACTTGGCATGAAAAACTGAGTATCAATTCAGTAATTGTTGAGAGTCACCCACTATTTCTCTATTTAAAGGTTGAAATAAAATTATGTTCTTATTTCTTTTGAAATAGCTTCGTTGTAAAAAACAGTTTTTATATTTTTTAAAATCAAAAAACGCATTACAAATAGAAGAAACCTTTAAATTTAATACAAAATTTTTAAAAGCTAACGAAAAGAAAAAAATCTTATGTATAGTCTGTGCTTAAATAAATCAAATATATTTTTAAAATTAATATCTAAAGAAAACACAAACCACTTTTTTTCTTTTTTGAAAAAGGGTATTGCTTGAAGAAATACCACTGATTTTCTTTATTTTCTATTTAATATCTGTCCCTGCTTCTAATAAATACAAATAATGGAGTTAAAATTGAATGCAAATCCATTTTGTTACATATAGTTTTCGTTTTAAATTTTCCACCTTAAAAACGAGATTTTACTTTTGCCAAAAGAATGACAAAATTAAAAAAAAAAAAAAACCGACCGCAACTTCAACACAATGGACAATAAAAATGTTGAGTTGCCTTTGTTTGCCCATTTGCCAGTTTTCAGTTGCCATTGTTAATTGTTTGGCAATTTTTTTGCGCTGTTTGTTTTTCTGCCAAGGCCGTTTGTCGTATGGCCGAGAGATTCGCAGGGGGCGCGAAAGCCCTTGGCGCTGTGTCGGGGTTGGATTCTATGGGGTTGACCAATAAATCTAATAAAAATTGTTCAACAAAAAAAAAAAAAGAAAACTTTTCAATGTTCAAGGAAATGCAAGAATTTCGAACAAGATCCGCTTTTCAAGTTGACAAATCAACATCATCCGGTGGACAAACAGTAGCAAACACTACCACCATCAGGCCAGCAGCAGTTTCACATGGAATGAAGTGACATGAGCGGGGGGTGAGAGAGAGTGCTCCATGTATCCGGGGAGGCCATTCGCATAAATCAGTTTTTGTGGCAAAACTTGAAAAATATGTGCGCAAACAAATGGCAGGCAAGAAGGAGACAAGCACACCAAACTGAAAACAGAAAATAGAAAGAAAAAAAATGCTGAACTGAAACTGAAATCGGCGCCATGCAACAGTTAGGACATGGACTCGGAAACCAAAGACAGACATAGACAGAAGACCTCGCCACACACACACATACGCACACACTCATGCAAATGCAAGGACACATATGCTGCACGTTGCAGGATTTCAGTTTAGGCTGGTCCTGAAAGAACGAAACAAAAAAAACAACAATCGCAAAGAGTTGCAAGAGTGGCGGAAAAAGAATCAAAGAACGAGAGAGAGAGGGAACTAAAGTGAAATCAATTAATATGGACTAGCTGATACCTGATATTTTAAGAATCAAAACGAAGAATAAATGTGTACATGCTTATAATATCAGAATCCTCAATTAATTCTTTATATAAGACTCACGAATGGAAAAACGGACTTAAAATTCACAGATTTTTGATTGATTTCATTATTTTAATTATTTATTTATTTATTACAGAGTATACTCATACATAAATCTAAAGCTGGTTATTAATATTGGTTAAATTTAGGTATTTTATATATTCTGTTGAATATTTTCTATATTAATATGTATTAATTGAGTGGTTTTAAATTTAATTGTGGTCAATTGATTTCATTATCTTAATTATTTATTTATTTATTACTGAGTATACTTATACCTAAATCTAAAGCAGGTTGTTAATATTGGTTAAATTGAGGTATTTTGTATATTCTGTAGAATATCTTCTATATTAATATATATTATTGAGCGGTTTTAAATTTAATTGTGGTCAAAGATACTTTTGTTTATGAAATTACATGGAAGCTTTCGAAACCATGAAATTGTTGCTCTTTTTGTTAATTTCCGTATTATATAGTCCACTATAGAGAACTTCGACTTTATAAAAATATTCCATCGTCTTCATAGTTTATTTTGTTTCTATAATTGAAGATATAATTTAATATTAAATCTTAAGATTTGTTCAAAAAAAATTGTATAGGCAAAACTTAATAAATTTGCAACTAGAATTTTGTTCTTAAACCAAATGTATCAGAAGTGCCAAACCACCTTTATGTAATTTACCTTTATTTTAACAGGTATACAAATGGTTGCGGCATATTTTAATATTTTTTTTCTCTCCCCTATATTCTCCGCTCGTTTCACTCTCTCGGTGTCTCTCTCTCTCTCCACCTCCTACTCTGATTCGTTTTCTCCCTCTCTCTCTCTGATGCTCCTCCAGTTTTTTGTTTCTCTGACCAGAGAGTTGTCATAGTCATATTTTTTACTGGTAAATTTGCCTTGCATTTTTGCTAGGCTAGGACTTTTGCCACATCAGCTCAACGTACAGAGTGTGTGTGTGTGTGTGTGTGTGTGTGTGTGTGTGTGTGTGTGTGTGCAGCATGTGTGTGTCTGTGAGAGGCAAAGATAACTGTGTGTAAAAAAATTGCAAAAAATGGCGACAACGTTGCAAAAAAAGTTGAAAAAAAATATATATATTCTGTCCGCCACTGTTGGTCACGCCACGTCAAATTGCCAGGACGCGTGGTGCGTGTGAGGCGTGTTATTTGAGCATTTTACAACACTGAAGCGTGCCTAACGGCTTTTTGAAAGTCCTATCAGTGAGCGTTTCACAATTAAGCAGAGCACAGAACCCAAAAAAAAAAAAAAAAAGAAATGGAGGAAACAAACCATGTGGGACATATGGTGGTAAAATATTTGGACGTTTTTTTACACAAACATATGCAAGGAACTGTTCTAAAAACAAGTCAGAAGACTCCAACGGACTTTAAATTATGCAGATGAAAATATAGAATTCTAATTTTAAATATATGATCCACACTTTCCAGTCAAACACAAGAAATATCGAAGCTAATTATATTCTAGTTCAAACTCATGCTTAGTTAGAATTTACACCAATCCTGCAAATATTTTAAATCGACTATTAAAGCTATTTTCCTGATTCTAAATAAGAGCAAGACCACAACCTATTCAACCATATGAACAATTTAAATATTATGTTTAATTTTGCTTTATTAAAACATTTTTGCATTCATTTATTGGATTGCAACAAAGTTCCAAATATTTAGCTGACATTGGCAACTTAATAATTATCGCTTGTCTGTTTGTTGTTATCAAATAAAAGAGCTAACCATTTAAATGCATTACAAAAATAGCAACAAATACAACAAGTACATATAACTAAACAAGAGTCAAAAATTATACAGACAAACAGAGCAAACACATGAAAAAAAAACATAAAGTTGTATACACAAATTTTCAACAAAGTGAAATCAAATAAAATGCATTTCATTTACATAACAAATCCAATTAAATGCAACAAAATTAAATCGTGTGCAATCTAAGTACCAAAAAAAGTATGCTGCATTAAGTTTAAAAGGTTCGAATGGAAATTACCCTCCATAAAATATACATATGTATGTATATATGTTTAACAAATAACTCAAAATCCAAATTTCGAATAGAAACCAATGGGAAACTGGGCCATTAAGTGGACAGCATCCTCCCTAGTGTTCCAAAATATCCATTTAGATGCAAATTTTCTTTTGAGAGTTTTCGTGAAAATACTTTGCCACAAATGCTTTGCTTATTTGAGTTCTTAGTTTTTCTTTCAAATTTTTCTATTTAATGCCATTTTATATTGAGGACCTATTTTATTGTTAGAACATAAGAAAGTGCAGTTTGCTCAACCGAATGATTTAAATATTCGATAATAATTTTCTGAGCAGTTAGGATTCCACACAAATTTTTTTTTAATCTGAAGGTCTTTTATAATTTATTAAAAAAGATAAATACGAATGGTTTCCTTTTTTTGGTTTAGATATATGTGCACCCAAACTGTTTAACAGAGTCCTGCAAATTCCTGATACACAGATTTCTTGCTTTACTATTTATAAAAGATGTGAAAGGTCTTGATTTAAGTTCTTGAAATTTGGGAATATGTCACAAAGGATTTTTTTTGATTTAAATTAAAATTTTAACATTAATAGAGAGTTAGTTGTTAAAACTAATTGACGATTGTTATAGATTCTTATTATTTGATGTTAGCTTAATTTGACATTTGATTTTTTTAGTAAGAAATTTAATATAATTTTTCCTAAGTCCCAAATTCTACTGAAATCATCATTAAAACCATTGGTTAGGCACTTAACAAACAAAAGAAAATTAGCTTAATTTGACATTTGAATTTTTAGTGAGAAATTTAATAAAATTTTGAATATAATTTTTCCTACATCCCAAATTCTCTTGAAATCATCATTAAAACCATTGCTTAGGCACTTAACAAACAAAAGAAAATTAAATACGATTTCTGTTAACTGTTAGATGGTCATACATATATCTGTTCCTGAACATTCGAACTGTTGATCCTGATGGAGAAAGGTCACAAAGGCAGCCTCTTGAATGTTATATGCCAACATTGTGACAACTTCACAATTATAGGGTATGAAGCTAGCCAAGCTTCATCAACTTTTTATAACTTTTGCTCTCACTCGCCTGGCAAACCTGGTCAGTCAATTTACCAATTTGAGTAGCGAAAAAAATGCTCGACATAATTACATTGTGCAACAAATTTAATGAAATTAAAACGTTGCATTTGTCCTCAAATAGACAAAAAATACAAAACAAAAAACTGTGCAGAATGAATGAGTGAATAAATAAACAAAAATTTTGGACACTGGATGCCACTTTCCCGCCCCCACACACATACGCACCCACACACACACATGCTGACAGAGATACACAGAATCACACGAAAACAAGGACATACATTTGTGAATTTAATTTGCTGAGCCAAACAGAAATTGTGAAATGCGGCAAATGAAATAAAATGCACACGAAACGAAACGAACGAACGAAATTACAAAAATTACCAAGGCGGAGGATGAAAAACAAACATTAAACGCGTTTGAATTTATGAGTCGCGCAACGCAACACAAAACGCATTTAAATGTGCCCCGGCAAACGGTTGCCGTTGCCGTTGCATACTTTGCGGCACAATGGGGCATGCCCCACCATTACCATCACCAGAGCCACATGCCGAGCCGCTTGCCTTTTGGGCCAAATGACCGCACGAAATGCAAAACAAATGCAACATCCAACATGGAACAAAAATGCAAACAACAACAAGGACTAACTACATACAACAACGGTGGCAAGAAGCTGCAGCCGTAGTCGCATAATTTTTAATTTCTGCTCACATAATGAGGCAATTTATTAAATTCAATTATTTTGTTGACATTCCCCACACACACACACACACACAACAAGAGAAATTGCCGCGACACAACAACACCAGCAACAAGAGATAGAAGGTAAAAAAGTGAGATGGAAAACTAAGGGGAAATCGGAAATGAAAATTAGAGGGAAAAACTAACATTTTCCATATGTTTGATGGCAATTACGAGAATATTTTACACTTGATTGACTGGATAATTTCATCACAATTATGCGGAAATCTAAGCTATAAAACAAACTCAATACGTTGCAATTAGAATTTTGATTTTGACATAGCGAAATTTCACCTACATGTAAAAAACAAAATTTGGGGGAACTTCTACCTATCATTTTTGAACTCAATATTTCTGACTTCAATTAGAAGTTGATAAAACTCACCAAGCCTGAAAATAGGGAGGAAATCAGTAGTCATGATATATAAACTTCTAAGTTCTTTACTACAAATATTTACATAAATATATGTATTTTTAAAAGCGAAACTATCGGGAATTAGCCAGTAGAAAATCATCTAAACTCAAAAGCTTAAATACATTAGGTTCCAACCAGAATTGTTGCCAGCAGTCAAAAATACCTACATATTCGTAACATCAAAAATAGCGGGAATAAGAAACTTTCCAACACTAAATAGAAAACATCGATAGCTTTGTTCAACTATGAAATATCGATAACTTTATTGCATTAGAAATATATCGGAGGTTTCTTCCCCATTTAGTTTCATAAAGTTATCATTATTTTATATACATATAGCTGTTGTTCCTAATTTTAAAATTTGAAAAAACAAATATGATCAAATGATTTAGTTAAGGATTTCTTTGGTATCTACCATTGCAAAATTTTCGTATCTTATGCGATCTTATTTTAAAATAAATAAAATCGTGTGTTTTTCAAAATATAAGTTTTAGGAAAGGGCATTCGTTTGTTTGCATTGGACCATGGCATTTTTCACTTTCCTACTGTAACTACGAAAACTTTTCGTTCAACAAATTTATGAGTCGCATGATAAACTCGCTTTGGCTTTTCCTTGCCAGTTTTGCCTGGTTTTATATCCCGCCTGCATCCCTGCTAACTTGTTACGTGTTGGCCAGGGATATGAAGACTAATTGCTGCTCATTAGATGGTTAGATGGCCACGTCGTTATCAGTCCGCACAACAAAACGAAATAACGAAACCAAAATAAAAAAAAAAAACTTTGAAAACGGACAACACGGCAATTAAATAATTTGAGCGCAAAATTTAAGCAAAGTTTACAGTCAACTGCAATTACAAATATGTCACATGGTGCAAAAGAATCCAACTTTTTGCTAATTAAATTTATATATATTTTTATATATATAGCATCAACCGATGTATGGGCAAAAGTTTCCTTAACAAAGTTTCGTTCTTCTCAACTGTCGTCAGCTGCGAAAATATCAATAAAGAAACTAATATGTCAGAAACTATGAAAAAAGAACAACAGCTGAGCCAGCAGAGGTCCAGTTTAGTTCCTGGCCGGGCGATTAGCACATCAAGCGCTTATTAATAGCCACAAACAAAAATGGCCCCAAGGAAACTTTGCTGATTTTCCTTTCTCTCACTCTCTCTTTCCGCGCACATAAAGGTTGTGTCATTAAAGGAAAATCCAGGGGGAGGGGGCGAAAAAAGAGGAGGAATAAAGGTATAAAAACAAAAGTTTAGAGCGTATAGAAAAGTTTCCTTAATTGCCACTTTTAATTACAGTTTGCTCTTTCTATACTTACATATATACTAAGTATATCTTTTTGTCTGCTACTTGAACTATGTATATGAGAAAGGTTAAGGTTCAATTGGGCTAAAATCAGGTGAAGTTGGCAAAAGTTCATCATCTTTAATAATCAAAAAATTAATGACAGACTATTTACATTAACGAGTTGATTTTTTATGTTCATCCATCTTAGTCGATCAAGCTAGCAAAGTTTTCGCATTAAATTAATTATATTTTATTGACCGATCGATTATACAAAATATATATTAAATAGACATAATTTATATTTTTGAAAACGAAAGTTTGACGAAACAAAAAAGAGACAAAAACTATATGAAAATTCTGTTTTTGTGACCACGATTTGTTTTAAAATTAATTAATGCAGGCGTTTAGGTCAACGATGTTTTCTTACACAAATCTGTTGACGTCTTTCAGGATTCCAAACAAAAAGTGAACTCTGGAGTTGTACGCTGTGCTATCCTTATTTCGCTTCATCGTTTGTAATTCCCAACTAGTTTTAGCGTTGAAGTAATGGTATGGCCTTGCAAATTCTAGGGTCGTTAGCGAAGTCTGCAGATGATAGAACTTGGTGGTTCTTACAGACAACTTTCTTAATTTTTAGCTTGCTTTCAAATTGACTTAAAAGCCTGCTTTAATTAATTATATATATAATATATCTATGTATTTATTTATTTACTACTTATGCAGATAAATACTTTTACATCTGATCGATAATCTCTTTCATAAAATCACATCACTTCAGTTTCTTTATTTCTATTTACTTTTTATTTACTAATAGTTTCTTCTGGACATTTACATAAAGATTGCTCCAAGCAATTGGGGGAATTTGAATTCCAAAAAGTCTACTCGAATGCGAGGGTAAAATTACATTACAATCCCAGTTTAGATCAGATTCAATTCCAGTTTTGTGTAATCTTTTTTGAACTGACCAAATATTGTACCTAATAATCCACTGGGAACAATTATAATCTATTTAAAACTGCGTGAAAGTTAGAAATACTTTTTTTTGTGTATCCCAAAAATGCTTTATCTGAAACCATCTGGACTCTTCTCTTGCAACGTTTCCCAAACAAGCTGATGTATGAAGAAAACACTGTGCGTATACTTAATTTTTTAGAAGCAACTTCAAGAGGTTATATCGTATATATATATATACGATGTGCAATTGGAAGAATGAGAGTGGAGAGAATCATAGGAAACCTTAAACATATTTACCTATTGGAAAAACTGCTTCTCAAAATCTGGTCATCCCTCAGTTTACCAAATACTTTCCTTTTATGATGTGTTTCTCTAGATGTTTTCAATGTGTACTAATTTGTAGTAAAACAAACTTTTCGCCACTTTTCCCATAACGTTATGAAATAATTATTCAGTTGATTTTTCATATCCCTTTTGCAAAGTTCTTCTGCTTATTGAAATTGTCAAGCGCTTTGACATTGGCCCATATTGATTAATCGGAGGGGGCGATTGTTGGAGGGGATGCGGAGGAGGATTTGCGGACAAGTGACAACGAACCCCAAAAAAATAGATGAGTAACTCATAGACAAGGCGTCAACGCCAGACAACTACTAAACGCTTTCAGCTCGTCTATACGTGACTCAACGTTGTTGTCCAGGCTTTAACCCCAAAAATAGCTGGCGAAAAAAAAATAGAAAAAATCGAATGCGATAACTTTTGATTACAGTCGGCGTTTGGAATATGAAATGAGGCAATGGCAGAGGAACAGCAGCGAGGAAGTGCAGCAACTGTCAGCGGATTGCGACAACCATCAGACGCCTCTGTCTCGCTATCTGTCTGTGTGTCTGTCTGTCTGTCTGTTTGACTACTTTGCCTTTGTGCCTTGATGATTTGCATAGATTTTTCATTACAGATTTTCCAATTTTGAAGGCCAGAAAAAGGGTTTGACCAAGCAATTGAAGGTGGGTGGGGTCGGGGTGTGGATAGTGAAAGAAGTGTGGCGAGATGATGCTGATGACAATTTGATGAAGGTCTGCCGCTGGCCTCTCTGGTTGGTCACATCGATTTTTAAATTAACAAACTCTCACCAAAGAGGCAAACAAAAAAAAAACAGAAAACTTTGTCAGGCCAAAACCTTGTTGCAAAACCTAATTAGGCTTGAAGTTGAAAAGAACACAAAAAAAAAATGGTAAGTTTTGTCTAGGAAGAACTTGGAATTGAGTCAGCGTGTCAAAGTCAACAATGCGTGAAATGCCTTCTTATACTCTATCCCCTGGGAGGGTATGATGGTTCTTCCAATTGATGTAAAGAGAATTTTTTGGGAAGGGAAATCAAAAACATAACATAAAATTTTAACAACTTTTGTTTTTGAAATCTTTCTAAAGGGTAGTCAACATTTTGTCTAAGAATTTTGAGTTTCTCGTTAAGCGTTTCCACTTTCTTGGCAATGCCAAAAGTTTTTAGATTTAAATCAAGCCGAAAAGTCTGTTATGTTTAGCTGACAGAAATAATAATAGTACCTACCTACCTACTCACCTCTCCTTTCAGTGCCGCCCAACATAGATGACGCTTTGACCTCCAGTGACGTCATTGTACGTGAAGGCGATAACGTCACATTGCGATGCAAAGCGAAAGGCAGCCCCGAGCCCACAATCAAATGGAAACGAGATGATGGCAATAAAATTGTGATCAACAAAACACTCGAAGGTATATATCTATCTGGAACTTGTAAATTTGTTATAACAACTTGATTTCCATATTGGCAGTGAACGACCTGGAAACCGATTCATTGGAACTGGAACGCATCTCACGACTCCATATGGGAGCCTATCTCTGCATAGCCTCGAATGGTGTCCCACCCAGTGTGTCTAAGCGCATTAAGGTCAGCGTCGATTGTAAGTACATTTAATTCATTTGTGAGATAATCCTCTAACTTGGAATTTTTGGCAGTTTCTCCGATGGTCTGGATACCACATCAATTGGTTGGCATTCCCATGGGCTTTAATGTCACACTCGAGTGCTTCATTGAGGCAAATCCCACTTCGCTCAACTACTGGACACGTGAGAATGAGCAAATGATAACGGAGTCTACGAAATACAAGTGAGTACAAGCAAAAGGAAATACTTTTAGCTGATTCATTATAATTGACAGACTGAGTAAAGCGTAGTTTTTGCATTAAATAATCTCAATTAAATGCGAAATTTGAAAATATAAATACCGACATGCAATATTGTATATACATATGTACATATTTATGTAAATTTCTTTATATATTTAAAGAGTTTGCTATATGGTATATATAGATTTATAAATATTCCCATAGATTTCTATATATTTTGATTGATTTCAGCTCACCTGTAAGTGCAGGAGTGAATTAGCAGTCGAATTTCAGAGGTCCAATCGCGCCGACAACCGCGCACCTACTGACCTTGCAACCCAAGGAAGCTCTTTTTATATCCTTTGAAGAGATGTTAACTTTAACAGATTTTATTTAAACATTCCGTTAATTTTGATTTATCTGCGAAGAGAAAAGTTTAATTTAAATTTGTCGATAAATTTAAAATTTACGTTAGATAAATAAAAATTTTAAGAATTTTAACGGAAATTTGGAATTTTTAAATTTTAGCGAAAATTTCCAATTTCAACTGAAATCTTAAATTTTATCGGAAATTTTAAATTTTAACGGAAATTAACAAAATTTTAACGGAAGTTTGAAATTTTAGCGAAAATTTTAAATTTAAACGAAAATTTCAAATTTTAAATTTAAGCGAAAATTTCAAATTTTAACGGAAATTTCAAATTTTAACGGAAATTTCAAACTTTAACGAAAATTTCAAATTTTAACAAAAATTTCAAATTTTAACTGAAATTTCAAATTTGAACGGAAATTTTTAAATTTATTATAATTTTCAAAAAATAATAGGGGTTAAATTAAATAGGGGTTATATTTAATAGGGGTTATATTTAATAGGGGTTAAATTAAATAGGGTTATATACATGTTTACATGTCTCCAGGGTATATAAAAGGAGCTACGTGGGGCCTGGGGGTCAGTTGGTGCGCGGGTGTCGGCGCGATCGGACCTCTGGACTTCGACTGGTAATTCACTTCTGGATATACAGGTAAGCTGAAATCAATTTCAATATATAAAAATCAATAGGAATATATAGAAATAAATAGTAATATATAGAAATCTAAGTATTAGAATATATGTATAGAGATCTATTGGGATATATAGAAATCTATAGGAATATATAGGAATCAACTAGAATTTATAGAAATCTATGGAGAGATATAGAAATCTATAGGAATATATGGGAATCTTTTAGAATAGAAATCTAAGTATTAGAATATATGTATAGAGATCTATTGCGATATATAGAAATCTATAGGAATATATAGGAATCAACAAGAATTTATAGAAATCTATGTGAATATATAGAATTTTATAGAAATCTATGGGGAAATCTTGAATTCTATGGGAATACGTAGAAATGTATGGGAATATATAGAAATCTATGGGATTATATTGAAATCAAAGGGAATCCATCAGCAGAACTGAATAATGAGTAAGGAAAGAAAGAAAGAAATGCATTCATGTAGGAATGCATTTTAATTCATACTTATACAATATTGTTGTCCACAATTTTAGCGCGAAAAAGTTAATAATTCATTTATAAATTATTCAAACGATCTTTGGTACATTTAAATTTGTAATTTTTATTGCCACATGAAAAGATGAAATATGCAAAATAATTATGGGTTTCAGAGTGTAGCATTTTTCAAGCTGTATTTTGAGTGGGTACATTCAGAAATTATGATTAATATGTGCCTCGCTTTAAAACGGTTGTAAAAATAAACAAACTTTCGAGCGGTTCTTATGTTATTCAACGTTTTGAACCCGATAAACCTGTGCTAATTATAGGGAACTAAAATTGCTTAAACCTTTTAGAAAGCTTTTAAATTGCTGTTATACATTGTAAAATTTTGTTATATACTTAGATATATATATAGAAGAACATGTTAATGGTTCTTGAAATAGCCTTTTGTGCTAAACTTTCTAACTCTCAAATTTTGAGGGTAGTATTTAATTTTATGGCGATTCCTTTTGCTCGAATTGAAGAATTTAGTGACAATGGACATTCTTGCCGATTATCAACACTTAGCTTACAAATCTGCCATAATTTAGATGAGTTTCAAATTTATATATTGGAATGGTCTAGACCCGTATGTGTCATCTACTATTATACCCTTATAGAAGGTATAATGAAATTGTTCAATTGTTTGTAACGCACGGAAGAAAGTATTTCTGACATCGTAAAATATATTTATGTGTTATCAGCATCAATATCTGGTGGACTTTCCAGTTTCTATATAAACTAGACCCTCAATTGTTCAGATCAGACTACTATATCATATAGCTTAAATAGGAATAAGCTAAAAATAAATTCGTTATCTAATGGATTAAGTAAAACATCTTCCAACATTAAACTATATAAATCGATTTATTGACTAAAGATTTCATTCAATTTTCTGAATATAAAGTGTTTTTTTTAAAGTTCTTTAAAAATCACTCGTTATATCGAAAAATATAAATATAATAATTCAAATTAATCATCATATTTCCGAATTTCAATCTATCTAACGCCTAGATGGTTGAAAGAGAAAAATAGAGTTTGGAGAAAAATTTTAAAACACAATAAAATCGAATTGCGAAGGACTGCAAAGGGCATTTAAAATTCGGCTTAGCCAGAGCAAGCTTCCATGATATTTGTTTTGAAAACGACCAAAAACAATATTCCTCTTATACAATAACTTGACCTTTTCGACCCAGCTTCTGATTGTTTCTCATATACTTATTATACCTGTCCATATATATGAGTTCAATCGAGTGTATTACTGATAATGATGAGTCTCTCGGAGACTCAGCTTAAATGGTTAGTCAGAATCAACAGCAGTTCGTCTCGCGTTATGGGTACGACCAAGACGTGGTTTGTCTCCCTCGTGTGGATTTTAGTCGCCATCGAGGGTGAAACTCGAGCCGAAAACAATTCGAATAACCAATTGCTGAACACAATTCTCAGCTATGTGGATGAGAGCAGAGAGCCCTGTGAGGATTATTACAAATATGCCTGCGGCAGATATAGGCGACACCATCTGGAGGATCCGTTCAGTGAGATAACCGGACAGATTGATCAACAAGTGAATGAGAAATTCGTCATACTGATGGATGAGCTGGGTCAGAGGCCACAGGAGTCGCTGACACATGTGGAGACGCAGGTCTGGCGCTTCTATCGCACATGTCGGATGGCAGCGGACACCACGCGAAAAGCTAGACACTATCTGAAGCTGGTGCCTCCCGCAGAGAACCTCACTTGGCCACAGTTTGTCGAGCAGGGAGGCGAATGGCCCAAAGCGGAATTCAAATGGATGGAGACCTTGGCCCGTTTGCGTGGCTTGGGCATGAGCAATGTCCTGATCCGAGTGGAAGTGCTGCCCAATACAGTGAATGGCAGAAAATATATGATCGATATCGATAGGCCGAGATTCGCTGAGAAATCGGAGAGACTTAGGAGTCAATTGCGCACCAAATTGCTGCTTCAGCAAATGGGAGTAGCCACTGTTGACTCCATCCGACTGGCCAGAAGTCTCAAGAAACTCGAGTTGGCCGTCAGGGATTTGGCTGAGGTGGATGATGAGCCCAACGACGATTTGACCCTTGACCAATTGGAAAGTCTGACTGGCGGTGATTGGGGGCGATACTTGGAAATTCTTCTGGGGCAATCCATCCCACGGAAATACAAAGTGCAAATTCTGAATGTGGATTATTTCGTTAGATTAATAGGCATGATCAATTCGTGGGACTCTCAAGTGGTCGCTAGCTATCTGATGGTGCGTTTTGTGATGCATCTGCAAGAGGATACCATGGACAGTAATGAGGCACTCGATTGCATCAAGGACTTGCGTCGAAATATGGACTTTGTCATGAGTCTTCTTTATCGGGATCGTTTCTTTGAAGCCGGGCAATTCGAAAAGTCTCAGGCGGAGGTGCTACAACTCTTCAATGAGATGCGTTCCCAGTTCATCAGCCAGGTGAAACAGAATCGTTTGAATCTAAGATTACCACAGCGCACAATGGTCACGCGAAAGCTCAATGAAATGGCCATCAATGTGGGCAATATGCCCAAGCATCTGGACCACAAATCATTTGTGCGAGATGTCTACAAGGATTTGCATTTGCCCTATTCCCATTTGGATTATGCTTCCAGCCATTTGAAGCTGCTTCGCATACGAACGAATCAGTGGCTGCGGCAGCTACAAAATCCCTCTCCCATGTCCCAGCATGAGTTCTATCTGGCCGATCCGACGACCTCCTTGAGCTCTACACCCTACTATATGCTGCGTCAGAATCTGGTGATTGTGCCCTATGGAATCCTGCAGGAGCCAGCCTTTGGGCTGCACAGCCACGATATATTCAAGGTCAGTTTGCTGGGTTTCATGCTCTCCCACGAGGTGATGCATGCCTTTGTGATCGGCGGTCTCATCTACGATGGCAATGGCAATGTCAACGATGTGGGTCGCCGCATCATGGAGAGCTCACGCTTTGAGGCCGGCATGGAGTGCATGAATCGCAATGAAACCGACTATTTGGATGAACGCATGGCGGATTTCACTGGCATTCGATTGGCCTATGATGCGTATTTCGGGCCAGGGAGCACCTACAGCCAGGAGCAACCGAAATTCACAGAGATTCCCCTGCGGAAGCTCTTCTTCCTCAATTTCGCCCAGTTCTTTTGCGGCGATTCGGAGAGCGTTGATTTCGAGGATCATGATGCGGATGAGATGCGTTTGAAGCAAACTCTGATGAACTTTCCCCCCTTTGCCGTGGTCTATGGCTGTCGTCAGGATCGGGATGCCATGCATCCCAAGGATAAGTGTCGTCTATGGTGAACAATAAAAGATTGTATATAAATTTAACCCTCATGAATCCTTTTCAATATATATTTATTGATTGAACATTTCGAAAACATTTCATTGTGATTTGGCCTACCAAACGCGACACCTCTGGCGGGCCTGCATTTTGGTCCTCTTCTCGCAGCCAAATTCCCTTGAGAACTCCTCGAAATTGGCCAAAGTTTGGAGGACCCTCAACTCATCCAGGGCATGCTCCAGGTGGGAGGGCGTCTGAAGGCTCAAACTCTGCAGTTTGCCGCAGAAGAACTGAGCAAAACTGATGAAGAACAATTGCCGTTGACTGAATTGCGGCAACAGCGGATCCCTGGGCTCTGGATCAGGCTTGCGATGATGATTGAGGCTATGCGAGCCAAAGTACGTCTCATAGACCAGGCGGAGGGCCTCATAGTCGGCCAACTTCTCGTTGAGGGAACGCGATCCGGTGGCCAATTGCTGTTGCAGGCAATTCATGCCCTGCCTGAAACGTTGATTCCCCGATATCTCCTCGCTGGGACCCATTATATTGCCCAGACTGTCGTAGTCAATGCCCGATGTATCGTAGCCATGGATCAGCTCATGGGCCAGGGCAAAGCCGAGGACAGCGTGCTGTTGCATCGAACTCATATTAGTGTGCCAGATGGGCAAGTGGAGCAGGCCAAAGGGCACCACCACCAGATTCCTGGGCTTCACATAGAACGGGGATGAGCTGCTCGATTGCCAGGACTCCATGAGATAGCTGATATTGCCCGAATCGGAGGAGGGCATCAACTGGCTTAACAACTGATGACTTTGCTCCACCCGCAGACGCAGTAAACCCAACTGATTGGCATAGAAATTGTTGGTGGCCAACTCGACGCCCTCGTAATAGCTCTCGATGAACGGGGTATCATTCAGTTGGGCATAACCCACTTGAAGACGCATCTTTTGCAGTTTATCCCTCAGCAGTTCTATGATATTCGAGGGCAGGGCGAGGCGATTCTCCTTCAGGATGCCATCGAAACGTTTTTTGAGCTTCCTGAACAATTTCTGCACATTCGATTCCTCCATTTCGTGATGGAATCGCTGTCCAATCAACCAGCTACTCGCCAAGGGCATGGCTCTCCTCAGGCTGCCTATGCATTCGGCCTTTGAGATCTCTTCGGGTCCATGTTGCTTGAGGAAACTCAAGAGCTTCAGCATGATGTAATTGCAGACAGTCTCCCGCGACTGGGTCTGGATCAACTGGTGCATGGCTCGCATGTAGGGTAAATTTTGTATGATCAGCGTCGACTCCTTGTCCAATTCCTCATCTCTGCGCAGCTCCCGCATGTAGCTCAGCCATTCCAGTTCGGGCATGTACTCCTCGAGATAGATCAATTGCATTTCCTTGGGTCCCTCGTCGTCTTCCAGTTCCTGCAGGCGCTGCAATTTCCTCTCGAAGATATCCACTTGGCGGGCTAACAGATTGGCCACTCTCTTCGTCTGTCCTATATCCAGGAGCAGCTCAATCATGGCTCCCTCGCCCATGGGTGAGGTTTCACCCAGATTCGGTTTATCCACGTAGATGCTGTAGCTGGAAGTGTCATCCCAACGCGGTAGGATCTGCTCCTTAATCAGCACTCCATTCAGGCCATAGAGACGCAGTCTTCCCAGCGTTTGCAGCCAATTGAAATTCTCTTTCTTCCAACTCCTGCTCAAGAGGGGCCAATGCGTGGCATTCCCTGGAGTCAGCAGCTGCAAATACTTCTTCAGATTGTAGGGCTTTAGCCGTTTGCACGAACGATAGTAATGACGCAGTTTCTCGTAGATCATCGTCGATGATTCATCTTCCAGCTCGTCGGCTGTTCCATTCAGAACATTGCGTCGCAGCACAACTTCCAGTTGACGATTCAGACTATGATCCAGCACTTCCAGAGTATCACTGGGCAGCAGTTGCTCGTGCTCACGCAGCTGATCCCGCTGCTGCTGATCCTGATGATGATGATGCTCCTGATCCTGTTGCAGCTGCCAATTGCCACAAGCATATTGATAGAAATTCTCGCAGGGTCGGGCTTTCGTGTCCATATAGCTGACCAGCTGGGTGGCCAGCAATTGTTGGATCGATGGGGGCGGACGCGTTTGACGGCAATTCGTGGGCGTGGTACGCCAGGCCAGGGAACAGAGCAACCAGGCTATCAGGCTAAGCTTCAGCATGATGTATCCAACTGTGACAAATTGTAACTGGCCAGAGATCAGAGATCAAGTCCAATCCCAAGCCTAGAGTATCCGAAATGTCTCTCAACTAGCTGCACCTGTCAGTCTTCATCGCGCCAACCGCGCACAGTGGCGCAAAGACACTCAATAAACTGACATGAAATCAACATCGCTAAGGTCAGTCATAAAGCAACAGGAAAATTTCGAATTTCCTGAATTTTAGTGAAAGTTTTGAATATGTAAATATTATTAAATTTACACTTTCATAAAGAAAATGAATGTGAAATGCATATTTAAACTATTAGTTTATTATATTATATTTTATTTTAAGAAGTTTGTTAAAAATCAGAGAAAAATCAGAAGTTAGCTCATAATTAGATTTAATATTGAAGGTTCTTTCCTTTAGAATTTTTAGATCGTTTAAAAACTCCTCTCGAAATGAAATTGGTGCTTGGAAAAGTGAGTTCTCTGCTGACCAAAACTCTTTAACTATTTCAAAGTCCTTATTTTGATAGTTTCAATAAATTTAAATTTTAAATCTCAAGGATAACATCTTTCAATTAATGTAGAAATACTGATACAGTAAAACATAGTTTAACCGACCTTCAATTAACCTTTTCTGATCATTATTTGAGCCATCGGAGTAAAGAAAACTTATTTTAAGTACTTCTTCCCCTTTATTTACTCGAACAAACGAGACTATAATATATTTTCGATCGAAATCTCATCTCAAAATCATTGTCCCAGCATTTTTGGTGCATTTTCTGAATAGTAAATTGACAGAATGTGTGTGTGTTTATAATACGTTTAAAAATAGACTTCTATATTTTTATTGTTTTCAGTTTTAAGCCTTTAATATTTATATAAATTTAGATATTAAGAGACCACTACATGACTCCCTTGTGTAAAGGGGGGTCCTTGTAGTTGTCACTAAAAGTCACAAGGGGGTGAAAAGAGGTTGTTCCTAACGTCAAGCAACACAACTGAATTGACTACACATAGAAAAATGAAAATAAAACCGGGTCTAGAAGGGGTTGCGTGATGTAATACAGTGTGGGAGTGTCCAGAAAGTGTCTCTAGTTAAGTTACGTTTTCTGAAAGTTCTCGTTCTAATTTTTAGATTGTCAAAATCAAAAGCTCCTAATTTGTTTAACGTGTTTTTTGCCATTATCGAAAGCTTCAACTATCGCAGTAAAATATAACAAATTAAGCTATCGAATGTTGAACATCTCTAATGCAGATCTACACACATTTAAAATAATTTTCAAAATTAATCTCAACTCTGAGAATTACTTATGTGCAAAGAAAGCGCGATTGGAATGACGATATCTCGATTTCTATAGAAATTAGCACTCCAACAATTCCAAGAAATCACTTAATCAAACATATGTATTTGTGCCACTGTGCCATGCGATGCCGGGTCGCAATGTAATTAGAATTAATTTGCCATTTCGTGTATGTTGGCTTGTGTGTGCTTATCAGTTTCACCTTGGCCTTGATTTCTGATTGCTGTTCATTGAGGCTGCTCTCTCTCTCTCTCTCTCTCTGTGTTTTTCTTTACCTTTCCCACTCTCTCCAATCTCTAGGTTTCTCTGTACTTCTCTGTACATTCTCACTGACCTACAGTGCGAGGCAATGAACGACGGAAAACAACGCAATTCGCTGTCATTGAACTTGCTTAAATATTGTAAATAATTCCGTTTTGTTGTTATTGTGGTTGTTGCATCTTTCCAGAACCGAAACCATTCCTGGTCATCCATCGTACAAGGCGACCATGCGACTGACGATTACCAATGTCCAGGGCACCGATTATGGCAACTATAAATGTGTCGCCAAAAATCCTCGCGGCGACATGGATGGCAATATAAAACTCTATAGTAAGTATATGTGATACTATGTGTGTGTGTGTGTTGGTCAAAATGTGTTATTTATACTTTTTAATATTGGTGGCCCTGCAACGCCAGTAAAAGGGGGGGCTGAAGTGCTTGGATCAGGATATATAAATAACAAGAGGCGCCTGCCTAATGTGTAATTCGGGTTGCCCATTGTATGTAGTATCTAGTTGGAAATTCAAAACTCCACATTTTGTGGCTTTAATTATGGCGGCAGTCCATGCGAGCATCATGTGTGTGTGTGTGTGTGTATCTGTGTGCTTGTGTGTGGTTATTCGGCTCTAATTCTGTAGAATTATGTGGGCCAATATAGACAATGAGGTGATTAGTTTTAGTCCTACCAAACGTGACACAATAAACAAATATTTTCTCTTATCTCTCAAGTCCAGCAAGTGAAAAAGCTATAGCCAGGGAAAATGTACTATATACATAATATCGATCAAATAATCAATCAAAATTATATTACCTATGGGCATATTCCGATTGACGTCGCTGGACACTTGTAAAACAAAATATTAAGCAACTAAATAAGTAAAACAAATTGTTATATTTTAATGGTAAATAATTACAAATTTTAAAGCAATCCTCCGTAAAGCCAAATTAATCCTTGGTTTAATAAACTTTGAATCTGGACGTCTCATCATTGCAATTTCGAAAAGCTTTAAAACAAAACGAATGTCTTATCGGGATAGGTATTTTTGTCCAGCCTTAGAACCTTCTTTAATCTATACTTAATTTTAGGATAACAAAGCGATCTTTGAATTGAATTGTGTATTGAATTTTTGCATCCTGAGTCGACCCGTTTGGAAATAGAATAAAAACCCATATTGATAGACTTTTAGTTTCTTTTTACAGTTATTGTGTTTCCTTTATTACTTAAAATTATTAAACATAAAAATAAGAAAAAATTTTCCATCTGCTGTAATTATCAATATCATGATCAGTTTAGCGGGCACACCCTGCGTATACGTTATTTTTTGAGGCCAAAATTAATTGTTATGAAATTTATAAAGTGTGTTAAAATTTATAAAGCATCTTAAACGATTAGATTTGGCCAACCTAAGAGTAAATAAAATCGATGCAATAGAACAATTGATTTATTGAGTGTTTGGCTGCCAATGGTCGATGGTCTCCCCCCTCGATGGTTTTCCAAAGAAAAAAAAAAAAAACAAAAAAAAAAATGGAACAAAATTTAACAATATTTTTAAAAAAAAAAAAAAAAAAAAAAACAACCAAAAAAAAAAAAAAAAAAAATAAAAAAAAAAAAAAAAAAAAAAAAAAAAAAGTTAATTTAATTAAAAAACAAAAAAAAAAGTTAAAAGAAAAAAAATAAAAAAATAACAAAAAAATAAATTATAAAAATATAAAAAAAATGATTTTAAGCTCTAGTTTGGTATCTAATTAAGACTGAATGAGACTAACAATTCCAGCAAGCTTTTGATTGTGGCTAAAGTCTATAATAATTTTTGAGGAGGAGAATGATTTATAGAGAATACTCTCTGGCTCGAAATATACCCACAAAGTATATACATATATGCCATCCATGTGTGTGTTTCAATCAATCACTTTGCTTATCAATTTGTGTTCGTATTTCTCTGATTGTGAGAGTAAGCCAAAATGTCATTGTCACAATTAACGCGGCTTACCTTTATCCGGATTGCTCCATAGCTCCATGCTCCATATCCTTTTGGGGCAATTAAAATTGATCCTAGGCCAATAAAATGCCAATAATCTGTCAATTTGCTAAATCACTCCCGTGACTATTAAAGCAAACGTAACTTGCCGTATATGGCCAATACGGAAAATAAAAGTTCATAAAACAATATAAAATATCGATGGAGCAATAAAAGGCCATGGCCAGCAGAAATTGTCAATTGTCAATACGCGACAAGTTAATTTATATATATATAGATATATAAAATGAAACCAGACGACAACAATGGAAATGGGCGATGTGTTGGGGTTGAGGTTGGGGTTGGGATTCGGTGAGCTCGGAAGTGAGTGTCGCTCTACCAATTAAAGGTAACAATGGCCCAGTGAAGCAGCTGATAATACTAGAAGCGTTGCCAATAATGATAACAGCCAAAGACACACACACACACACACACACACACACACACAATGAGAACAATGAACCTGTGACAATGTTATTAAGTGGTCAGCCCATTGGGGAGAAAATCCTTTTTGGCTTCCAAGGCAAGGCCAAACGCCAAGACCCATAAATTTCCTCAACAAATTGTCGTCAATAATGTTCTGGGAAGACCTAACCGCCCAATCGACCGGCAAAAAATGTATCTCGCTCTCTCTCTCTCTCTCTCTCTCTCTCTCTCTGTCTCAAGAGAAAGCCAAGAAATTGAAAACGAAAGGCGAGCCAAAAACCAAAAGGAAGTAAATTTACGAGTTCCCCAAGGAAGACGAAGGGGCACAAAAAATGTGCAGATATTTCAAATGTGTAAAAGAATTCGATTCGATTCGAAAGTCACTGGAATATAAGCATTAAATGAAGTTGACAAGATTGTAGCTGGGATTATAAATATTACGATATAATCGGTTTAATGAAAATCGGTTTGCATTACGAACTTACGACATACTAAGCACATTATTTTATTTCTTAACCGATGAAGTTAATCCAAATCACTTTTTGGGTCGCACCATCATTTTCATATTCTTATATGAATAGGTGCTGCCACGCCAATGATACCAAACCATTCCGATTATATCCCCATTGAAAGTTCCTTGAGTATAGGCTCCAAATAGATTGCTGCGAAGATCGCGATACATATTAGAGGAAATTCTGAAAATGTTCTACAATTTAGCATACCTATCCGTGCATCCATTATACCACCAAGCTCCATGGCGGGCTAGAGCACAATTCACCTTGTTCCACGAATCGTTGTCCCTGTCGTAGGTGGAGAACTTTTGGTTCTTATGATAGCTCAACGAGTCGCCAGCATTTCCAGTATACGCTCCCAAGGTGCTCATTTTGTAGAGGGCCACTTCGTTCTCAATGTAAAACTGATCGTAACGGGCGAATCGAGTGTTGCCATCGAAATCCTCCAAATGAATGTACAAGTCATGAGTCTGTGACTTTGTGATGGCATGAAGTTTGTCGAGACCTATGAAGAAATCACCCGAGAGCTCTCCAAAGCCCTTCTTGTATTCATGCCACCTTCGGAAGAAGTTCACATTGGTATTCGATCGACTGGCGATCACCAGATAGCCTGCTCCAGCAATCTTGGCATTGCACAAGACCGGGAACGATCTGATACCAGGAACACTTATCTCAAAAACACCATGCATTCCGTTCATGTTTGGACATGCCGTTAATGTTGCACTTTCTTGTTTCGACTCGTTGTTAAAGACGTTTGAAGTTTCATTTCTCAAACTAACGAATAAATGTTCGATCAAAATCTTCTACAATACCTCTCATATTGTTATTTTTACCTGATTGAATCGCTTTCCTTACTCGGTTCTAGGATTTCTTGTGCACGCACTGACTAATTGTCAGACAGAAGGCTGCCAAATAGAACCAAATAACTTGCATTGCAACTGGAATTATGATTACAACTGATGAATTCTGTTTCGGGAATGCCGCTTTATATACCCTTCGATTCGCCACAATTTTTATGTAGTTTGAAGTCGTTTTATTTTTGAGTTAAGTCCACCTAAATGATAAGAGTGAATTGCGCCAGTAGCTGCTATAATTTCCGCACTTTTGTAACGCGCTTTGCATAGCGCGATAAGAGTTGTTCTTTGCTTTAGCTCTCCCGATCTCTTCATCACACTGATTATCTGGTGCATTAGTCAAAAAGAAGTGAATCCAAGTCAATACTTCTTATGTAACCTGCAAAATATAATCTATAACGTTTTTACTTAACTTTAAACTTGCTGAAATCTTGATGGCTTTTTTTTTTTTAAACCCAAGAACTAAGATTAAGATCTGTCGATTGAAATGCCAACAAAAAGACGCATCTTAAAAGCCATAAAGTAGCTACATATATATGTATTTTTATTAGCATTATTAATCCTGGTCGAAACTATTAAAAAAGCTCTTAATCGATATGTATCCTGTTGGATATGGTTTTATCCAATAGCTCAAATCAGCATGGTTTATTAATTTGAATCTAAAACACTAAGATTTCAATAATAATTACCACGGTGCAATACATAGATTTTAAGATAAAGATAAGCGAACTCTCTCAACGAGAATTTATCTTTAAATACGAAAAGGAGAAATACAGGGTAATTTTTTGAGTAGTCTTCTAATTTGATGAAATCACATCTTTTTATACCCTTTCAGAGGATATTGTTAATTTGGTCAGAGAAGGAAACGCTTCCCACCCCATATGCAAAATAAGTTCTTAGTTTTCAAGGTATTAGAATTAGAAAGTCCAGATAAGCCAGTTCAGACCAACATAAATATTATCAAAAAACCCAAATAAAAATATACTTAACTGCTTTGCACTGCTTTAAAAACTCAAAGAATGCAATAAGAACTGCTTGGAATGCTGTAAAAAAAATGATTACCTAACCGCGCAATCGACCGGCAAAAAATGTATCTCGCTCTCGCTCTCTCTCTCTCTCTCTTTCTCTCTCTCTCTCTCTTTCTGTCTCAAGAGACAGCCAAGAAATTGAAAACGAAAGGCGAGCCAAAAGCCAAAAGGAAGTGAATTTACGAGTTCCCCAAGGAAGCCGAAGGGCGACAACAAATATGGAGATATTTCAAATGTGTAAAAGAATTCGATTGGAAAGTCACTGGAATATAAGCATTAAAGGAAGTCGACAAGATTGTAGTTGGGATTATAAATATTACGATATAAACGGTTTAATGAAAATCGGTCTGCATTTCGAATTTACGACATACTAAGCACATTATTTTATTACTCAACCTTGTTATCGGTTGAGGGACGCACTTGATGAAGTCAATCCAAATCACTTTTTGGGTCGCACCATCATTTTCATATTCTTATATGAATAGGTGCTGCCACGCCAATGATACCAAACCATTCCAATCACACTATCAGTGAAAGATCCTTCTGTATACTCTCCGAATAGATTGCTGTGAAGATCGAGATATTAGAGGAAATTCTTAAATGTTCTGCAATTTGTCCGGCATACCTATCCGTGCAGCCATTATACCACCAACCTCCATGGCGGTCTAGAGCACAATTCACCTTCTTCCACGAATCGTTGTCCCTGTCGTAGGTGGAGAACTTTTGGTTCTTGTGATAGCTCAACGAGTCGCCAGCATTTCCAGTATACGCTCCCAAGGTGCTCATTTTGTAGAGGGCCACTTCATTCTCAATGTAAAACTGATCGTAGCGGGCGAATCGAGTGTTGCCATCGAAATCCTCCAAATGAATGTACAAGTCATGAGTCTGTGACTTTGTTATGGCATGAAGTTTGTCGAGACCTATGAAGAAATCACCCGAGAACTCTCCAAAGCCCTTCTTGTATTCATGCCATCTTCGGAAGAAGTTCACATTGGTATTCGAACGACTGGCGATCACCAGGTAGCCTGCTCCTGCAATCTTGGCATTGCACAGAGCTGCAAAGGCCTCGATGCCAGGAACGGTTATCACATAGACGCCCTCCACTCCTGCCTCCTGTGGACAGGATGTCAAAGTCGCAATTGGTTCAATGGAAGGCACCTCGTCCACTTTTTGGATAATCCCTGAGGTGTCATTGATCAAACTAATGAATAAATATTTAGTTAGAATCACTTAATTTTAGGCATTCTTTTTGTTCACCTCTCCGCACTCCGTCTTAAAATTTCCGCTCCAAAACACTGACTAATTGTCAGACACAACGCTGCCAAATAAAACCAACTAACTTTCATTGTGGCGCTACCGATTACTACTGATAATCTATGCTTTAGAAGACCGCTTTATATAGTTTATGATTAACCGAAATCTATATGGCCTATCGTTTCAAATCCCAAGAATTAAGATTAGGATCGTTTCGATAAGATAAGGCTAACTAACATTAGGGCCCAATAAACATTTTAAATCGTTATAAATTTAGGGCCCAAAAAATAAATTATAAATCAGAGACCATTAAAAAATTAATCAACTTTTAAAGAGGGAAGCACCTCAAAGGCCTTTGAGGCTTAAAACTTATTGTATAATCGCCTTATCGATCTGTCACCGATCTGTTAGAATCTTAATCTTAAACTTGTTTGAAGTATTTCGTATCTTTTGAAGATTGATTAAAAATTTTCTTCTTTTTTCCTTCACACAATTTTTATTCAATCAATGAATGCCGCAAATATTAAAACAATTGTATAAAAAATTGTTATTATCAGATAAGAGATTCCTTTATTATTGGAATGTAGTTTCACTATACTATTACTCTTTTTTTATACCCTATAAAGTTTAGATATTCTTGATTTTAATATTCCATGTGTCGCAATCTTATTTAGCTTAATAATATATTTTATAATTTACTATTATTCTATCAAAATTCATAAAAACCGTACTGAACATAATCGAGTTATACCTAAAATCGTTGTGCGATCGAAGGAACACAAGCGCAATGCTGGCCGCTGGGGGCGCTAAAGTGTTTGCGTTCTCATAGCTAAATGAAAATTGCGAACAATTGTTGAGATAAAAATTAATTTCGATACACACTTTGTAATTGTTATCGTTATCTTTTATTTATGATTTAACTCGTTTAAGTCTCTGACACTTAAAATGCAACTTTTCACAATTTTCGCAGTGTCGAGCCCGCCCACAACCCAACCACCGCCCACAACCACAACATTGCTGCGCACAACGACCTCAGCAACAACAAACACGCCCATCAATGGCATCGGCGGTGTTGATGGCGGTCCAACGAATCCCGTGATTGTGATTGATAAATGTGAGTAGTATTCGAATGCATTGGCCACCACTCCTCCGACACCTAATCCCATTGGGATCCATACTTTTTGTGTTTTTTTTTTTGCAGTGGGCATCAAGTATCAATCGAACTTAAATGAGATTGGAAAATCCGAGCAGAAGCTCACGGGCAACAATCCGAAAGGCTATGACTGGTCCAAGGGCAAGGCCAGTGGTGGGCGTGCCCATTTGGCCCATCAACTATTGGCACTCAGTTGGCTTCTAATCATCCTGCTGCATCTTCAACCGCACTAGAGGCGCAAAGGGAACGAAATTATTAAATGTATTTTATAAAAGTGCCATTAAAATATAAAAACGATGATAGACGAATGCAACTCTACTCGAACCGAATGGAGGAGATACCAGCTAACAAAATTGTACTTAATTAAGCAGATTAACAACAAATGCCAAATGCAGTTATATATTTTTTCGTTTTCCCTTCAACATTCTCTTTTCGGTTTATTCAGTTAAAATATTTATTTGATTTGACTATGCGTAAAAAGTCAAATAACAGCAACTAAACTATGAGCTAACACTATTAAAAACGCTTTTGGGCAAACAAAAAGCATTCAATTAAGTAAATAAAAACATTTAAATGGCTCATCACCGAACACGGGGCATACTCTTTCCATTCTGAGGGCAGACTATCAGTAAATAGAATTTTAATTGCTACAACATCGAGGGCTAACTGGGAAGTAGTCCAGCAAATTGTCAAATCAATGATAGATTTTATGACATTTTTTTGAAGCTCAATAAAATAGTTTGGAATATTTCAAAAGTCACAATTTGAAAATATAAATGTACTTAATAAAAAATTTATTAATTGAACTTTCGGAAATTCATAACTAACTTTAGACTTCTTTTAATTTTTCTTCATATTAACTGGTTTTGAAAAATGTTCCCAATTTTTTATTAATTTCTGTCACATAATTTCTCATATCACATTTTCAAAATACATATATATATGTGGAACTATACATATTTCAGAGATTCATGACTTCAAAAATTTCAAAAACACTATTTTAGGTTTTTACAATCAATTACATAGTGATTGATTGATTGAACTTTCAGAGATTATCAAGCAGATATCTTCACAAATTTTTCAAATTTATTTGGTGTTTTTGGAAAAACAAAACTTAATTTCACTTCTACACTTTCTCATATACTTAATTATATTTCCCCAAAAAATGCTGAGCAAACCGTTGTGGAAAGAGTATGAACTGCATATAAATATTTAGACAAATACAAACGAATGAAATGAGAAATGCAGCCAACTCTCATCCTGGTTAGTTAGTGGAAGCATAAATTAATTAAAATAAAAAATTGCATGCCAACCAAAAAAAAAAACAAAAAAAAGACGTTTAAAATGTTGCCAAATTGTTAACAACCCAAATACACAAACACACACACATACACATTCATTCACATATACTGTAAATAACCACACACACTCACATGCACACACACACACCTCTCCACCCGCACACACACACACAATTCTACAAGCAAATGCAAATTGTAAATTATGTACTCGTTAAAGGAATTACAGAAAAATTATGTCGCTTGAATTTCTATGAAATGACAATATACAGGGTGACCCTTCTAAATGCGAACCAATAAATTCTAAAACTGAAGTTTTATTTCTATAAATTAAAAAAAAATAAATTGTATCCAGAAAATCAATTATTGCTGGTTAAGCAGTTCGAAGTTTCGGCGTTACTTAGAAAGTGAATTATACAATATAAATTTCGACAGTTTATCTACACATATTTTAGAATTCCCACAAAAGGCTTCTTAAAATTTCGAATTTCTTTGAAAACTCTTGACCTTTCGTTTTTTTGCGTTGCTTTAGTTTTGCATGAAATTCGACTAGAATGCCCCCTTTAGACATTTTCTTGGCCGATATCGCGGCAGCTTGTTAATTTTTTTTAGCACACTTTTAGGAACTGTCAATCAAATTGAAAGTGAAGAAATCAAAATTTTTATGAAATGCATTTAGATAGTCCACCCTGTATAAAAAGAAGAAACTTAAAAAAAACACCCACTATCAGTTAAAAAAAAAGCATTTAAATGATGGCATAAAACCAAAACCCATAATCAAAAAAAACGAATTAATAACATAAAAGAGAAAACTAACTAAATATTCCCAAGTTGACAATTGAGTTAGTTGGCCATTAATTTCGATTTACATCAAAGCATGTTTATATACGTAACATACTTATCCCTAAAAAAAAGAAAAACTACAACAAATACAAACATCCAGATGCCAACTATATATAAAATATATATATATACAAATACATACATATACCTAACATATATCATAGGCTTTAGTTTGTGTTTCTTAATAATAAGAGTGATAATGTACATTAAATGGAAAATTAATCCCCGCTAAAAATGATCAAAATTTGTGGGACAAATAAAACACAAAAATCTATTTCCGATTGCTTCATATGCAAAAAAAAAAAAACCGAACAAACAAAACTAAGTATTAACTGAATTTTAATTTAGAGGAAAAATAAATATACAGATCTTGGAATGTTCTAATAGTAGGTCGCTTGTGGATCCGGACTTAGGTAAGTAACGCCTGCTAGAATTGCGATGAGCCTAGTAGATTGTCAATGACTTTAATTGATTTTGATCATTGATTTATACAGAGCACAATTGAAATTTGCAAAGTGCCTTAAAAGGACTATAATAAAATATCAATTCTATTTTTTTGGATCACGTTATTACTCTGATTTATATATTTACTGCGCCTGCTAGATACGTTGTAGTATATAGAATCAACTTTGAAATTTGTGACGTTTTTGAACTAGAAATCGCGCACATTTTAATAATGGATAAAACCCAATTCAAAACGCTCATCATATGCATTGTCAATAATATGCATATTTAGTTGATGGATTTAATAAATTAGAAATGCCATTAGTATAAATACAAAAAAGCTGTGATAAAATCCTGTGTGTTAAAATAACGATTGATGCAAGTTTTACCAGTTAATGCCTGTTCACCACTTGGTATGCTTATGGCATCCAGCGATCCGATGTTCAATTTTATGTCATATTGTCATATAGGTGAAATACAAACTTAATTCATGAAATTTGCAATTGATAAAACAAAATAAATCATTGATCTCGCTGCGAATGTAAGAATGAGCCCATATAATACTTTCCACAAGGGGTTTTCCTTTATTATTAACTGTTTAGTAACTTTTTCTGCAGAAGTAACTCAAATTGAGATGCAACTATATTTGGAATCACGTTATAGAAAACGCTCTCCAGAAATATAACATCACATTTTTTAAATACAATTAAAATTCAATCAAATGTTATGCAGATGTGTCAGGCAATCCATGAGCTTCCACAACTTACCATTTTAATGTGATATACTTATGTAAGGCCTTTGATGTGTTTGAAGCTCGATTTCAGCAATATTAGAGAGTGATTGCTGCATGTACTAACTAAATTTGATATGTCTAAACAGCATATCGAATGTGCTTTGTGGGTCATGTCAATAGGAAATCAATATTTACAATCTCACAATTCGAACAATTACAATTTAACACTTCTCTTTGACGACTCGCACACAGTTTGTCCAACATAATGCATACTCGTATGTTTAGGTATGTATTTATACAGTATCAATAACAATTCAACTTGCAATGGAAGGCAAAATGACCAAATCAAATTGCAGCAAGTGCTCAATGTAATGTCAGGGTAAAGATTTCGTATTTTAGTTGATTTCGTGTTTGTGCAGCACTTTGGCTACTTCGAATTGTTATTGGACCTAACGTCAGTTGATTCTCGACAGCAACTGCAACTAAGGAACAACTAAACCAAAGGATACTGAGGATAAACAGAAGGGAATGGGCTTGTTTGCTGGTCATCCTAAAACGACCAAGACGAAAACCTCAAGGTAAATATTTTGCCAAGAAACGTGAGAGTTCTCTGCATTGCCCATCGCCCACTTGGCATATGGGCAGAGCAAACATCAAGGAGATATTCCTAAAAAAAATGCTGATGATGCTGATGATGCATTTAATATTTGATTCTTGGACTTTTTCCTGAGCAAAGCCTTTTTTCATTTTTGAAAGAATATTGAAATCTTACATATTCCAGGATATGCGCAATATTTTATTTACATTTAATCTACTGATTGGACATTGCTGGCAAAAAATTCTAATCCTTTGGCCAGATTGAAGCACCTCAATATGGCTAAAAAACATTAGTCTTTGAAATGGCGGAGTAGTTTTTTCTAAGGATGCAGATGCTTCCTTTGGGATGCTAAGAAAAATGTCCTTTCAGAGAGAAAAAATGTCCTGCATCCATAGAAACCCATACTTTTTTTGATGCTATTCGATCCGGATCATTAAGGACATTCTAGAAAATGTTGATATATTGATTTTAAAGCTAAAATACGAAAAAGGATATTTTTCTCGAGGTAGGACATTATCCGATTTTACCAGGACATGGTTTTCTAAGACCTCCAGAAGTAGGACTATCGATCTGCATTGTTGCATACTTTTAGACTTAACTCAAGAAACATTTCTAGCATACTTTTTGGGGATTCTTGATTTCATTTTTCAGTTTTCGTTGCATGCTTCAGGGCGCAAATAGAAAAGTCCTTGATAACTTTTTTACTTTTCTTATAAAAGTTTATTACAGATTAAAATATTTGTTTGAACATTAAATGTTGGTACTTAAAATGAATATTAAAAAAATTGTATATTGTATAAGGTAGAGTTAAGTTAGAGTTAAGTTGGAGTTAAGGTGGTTTCTAAACAACCACAGCACGTCTATCGAGGAGTGTGTCGAGAATCTTATCCATGTGATCGCTGCAATTGGCCAGACAAACATCCGCATATTCGCTCAAGAAGTACATGAAGCTCTCCAGCTGTTCCATGGAGCAAGTGCGAAAACCATTGTCCTTGCCAATATTGTCAATGGCCCGAATGATGGCCCGCAATTTGTGCACATATTCGGGTGTATTGCGGCAATGTTCGAGCGAGTCGTCCACCAAATTCGAGGGCTTTGAATAGCTGCGAATGCGTTCCTCCACATTCTTTAGCTTGGTCTGCTGCTGCTGAAGGGTTAGCAACATTTGCGGCATGCTCATGGGCGTGGCAATCTTCTTCTCGAACAGTTCATCCAGGGGCACAGCTTCATAGTCAATGGAGAACATGTCGGGCGAGAATGAGAGTCGTCCACTATTGTTGCTAAAGCTATCCGATTCGAATTCCGTTTGGTCCAGATCGCTCGTCTTGATGGCACTTTGTGTGGTATTGTGCTGGGTGCTGGGCCAGGCATATTTGCTGCGTCCCTCCAAGCCGTTGCTGTTGCCCGTCTGGAGGCCCACCAACATGCTGTAGCTGCTCTCAATGGAGAATTTGGGTGTGTTGTAGCAGAATTCGGGAACGCTGCTGAATTCAAGGTGATCGACGCCGAATCGTAGGTCCGCTTGATCGTCGAGTTCTCTGGCTAGAAATTGGAAGAGCCTCTCCACCTTTTCGCTGGACATGAGTTTGCCACTGAAGGGCACAGCCAGATCTCCGCTGGCGAACCAATAGTGAGAGCAACCCTTTACACTGGGCGGTCGCTCGGGTAGATTGCACTTGGCTTCGGCTGCTGCTCCTGCTCCTTGCCTGGTGAATTTGTGTCCATCGATGCCAAAGGCAAAGTCTCGCGATTCCCAAGTCTTCTGGGTGAAGATCTCATAGAGCAAGCGCAATCTGTCGGGCGTATTATGGAAGATCTCCAGCGAAACAGTGAAGTCCCCGGCGCAAATCCAGAACATCGAATGTGGCTGCTGCTGCTGCTTGGCTACATCTATTTCCTGGGTTGAATTCATTTCCATGGTCGGAGCATTGGCGAAGAATTCCCTTTCGCTGCATGGCGTGTTGGGTGCACTTGAGGTGTCTCCCAAATCCAAAGGATGATCCTCCTTGATCACCTGCATGGCCAGGGAGCTGCGACGAGCGGAACGCTCTTGAATCGATATGATGGGACTGAAGAGCTGCTGCTGGGCTGCCGGTTGTGTCCTTCCCTTGACGGGGGTGGAGAATCCCGATGGTTTCGAAGAGCTCAAATTAGGGGAGGAACGCCTCAGGGGGCTGCTATCCATGGGATCGTTGGAGCAAGTCTCAAATCCTTGATCTATGAAACTATCTCTCAGACGCTGATCCAGCGAGTTGCGTGGTGTCTGAGCCGGCGATTGATCACTATCCGCATTGGGCGAAGGCGACGACATCACAGTTAAAGTGTAAGCGGATTTGATTTTCCTGGGCGAGTTCACTTGACGCATCAGAGACTTGTCCAACTCAATGAAACTTTGCTCTGGCATGGCAATGTTCACGGCCTTCTTGCCCAATTTGGGCTTGTAATCCGAATCCGAGTCGGTCGATGTGATGGCATTTGCCGTGGCCTCCACAATGGAGTTCTCCTTCTTCCAGGTGAGAGTGCGACGCATTTTCTTCTTGCGTGGTGGTCGCTGGGGCTTGGGAAATTCGAAATCATTGGACTGCTTCTCCTCTTTGGTCATTTCTGGCTGAGATTCGTCGCTGGTTATCTGTTGAGAAGGGTAAATTGGAGGTTAATAACAAGTTAATTGCAAATGTTAAAGAGATAAAACTTACCTTGGGTAGAGTAGATAAACCGGATTCACTTTCCTCAGCCTCTGATTGCTTGCAGCTCGAACTGCTCGAGGTTATGCATCCGGATTGGGTTTGGGCCAGACTTGGACGCGGTGCTGGTATGGGTGGAGCCTTTCGCTTGACTTTACGTGGTGTGACCACAGCCGTATCCACCTCCTTCTCCTCCACATGGGTCTCCTCCTTCACTTTGCTATCCATTTCCAATTTGGCTATGGCCTCCTCGATCAATCGTTCCACAGCAGATCGCTGGGTGACTTCACTCGCCGTGGAGTTCATGGTGTTCATGGCCTGCTCTTGCTGCAATGCCTCCTCGGTCTCCTCGCTGGCAATCTCAATGGGCTCCTGGGTATTGGACACACTGGTTATGTCGAATAGTTTGCCATTCTCAGAGCTAAGCCAACTGTAGAAAAGTGTTTCGAGTTGTTCGTTCTGAAAAAACATTTGGGTATCGGTGCCAGATCGCTCCTGCCGTGTGCGGCGAATCTTCTTGGGTGGAGCATATGCCTCGGTGGGCAGGACACTGCGTATGGCATGGATATTGCGCTTCTGGGAGCTCTCCCGTGGTTGGGTTTCACTGCTGGTCCTCTCGAGCCGACGTCTGGGTCTCACTTGCGGTGGTCGACGCTCGGGACTGGGCTTCAGGATGACTGTCAATGTGCTGACATGAAGGGCAGATGGAGTGGTCGGTGTATTCTGCTCCTGCTCGTCCTTCTTCGTGGTCTTACTGACTCCAGATTGTGGACGTGGTGGTGTGCATTGCTCTAGCACACACTTGGCCTCCAGCTCCTTGGCCAAATCCTTTACGCTGGCCTGTTGCTCGGCTATTACCTCACCCCTGGCCATTTGTTTCTTCACCTTGGCCTTGAGATCGGCGGCATGGACATGGAATTTGGGATGCTTGGCCGCCATATCGCCCACAAACTTGTTGAACAACAAAGCCTTATCCTTGACACTCAGCTCACGGAACACCTCCTCGGCCACCAGGCAAGGACCCGCCGACTCCAGACGAGTTCTGGGCATGGGTTTCGGCTCTGGCGACAGCTCATTCTGCAGGGCCACATATTGCGGCTCCTCGGTGCGTCGCATCACTTGATTGATCTTGGTGTTGAATAGGTGGGCAATCTCTCTGACCTTCATGGGCAACTTGTGGCCTGCTCCTGCCTTGGCTGAGCCTTGTTGTGCCTGGGTTTGCTCTCCCTTCTTTGGCTGTTCGTATTTCTGCTTCAGCTCACTGATCTTCAACTTGCCACCGCCCGTCTTCACTTTGGGCGGCGTTTCCGCTTGCTGATTGTTGGCCAACTTGGCTATGGCGCTGGCCACTTTGCCCGTGCAGCTGAACCGACGAGATGCTTCAAAGGACTTGGTGGGCGTTACAGGAACGTCCTCATCGAAATATTTCATCAGATTCTCAATGCTCGATAGATCCAGATCGGTGATTTGTATCTTCGACGGCGTCACATACGAATTCTGATGCTCCAAGGCCGTGAGGAAGCGATCATCATCCAGCGAGGAGATCTCGAAGACCTCCTCTCTGGTCATGGTGGCACGTAGTAGGCCACAAGCATTGCTCAGATCCCCTTGGGGATGGGAGCGTCTTCTCTCCTCTATCTCGGCATTCAGCTGGAGCAACTCACTCAGATCGGCACTATTCATTGCTGCCGTGTCCACTATAATCTCACCGTGCGGCTTACTATTCGGAGTAGAATTGGTTAGAACCATTTTTTTCACAGAGTTTTTCTCACTAGATGTTCTTCACGTTAGACGTTTCAGTTTGCAACTGTAATGAACTCACCAGAACTAACAGTTTATATACCCAAGTAGGTATATCACGATGATAAATTACACAGGTAAATGGGTCACAATCGGTTTATGATCCACCGCTAATCCCTCGCCACCGACATATAATCAGGTAGGGTAGATCAATCCTTAGGATGCAGCTGCGGAATTGGGGCTTTCCTTTAATTGGTTTCGCGAAACTTTTGACCTGTGAATATTGGAAAACAGGTAAGTCACATGATGGCGAAATATTGGTCGAGAAAAAAGGCAATAATTCTATATGGAATTGTGGCAGATGCTGGAAGGTTCGGGAGGGCAGAAAATTCCTAAAATCATATTAAATATATTTTAAGAGGTTTATTACAGCCTCAAATAAATGTTTACCTCATTTCACTAGAAGTAAATATGAAACCCATATTAAAATTAAATTTTAATTTAAATCTTGCAGAACATTCAACATTTTCCTTGCCTTGAAGTTGAAACCAAAAACATTTTTAAATTGAATTAATATATAAATACACTGTCGTCCAATTAAATAGGGACAAAATTTGTTTTTAGCAGTTTGTTTAAAAAGAAACTAATTAAATAATGACAAAAATATCTTTTATCTTTCAGTATTTTATTATGTAACAAGATACTTAATGGGAATATTATTTAATAAAGAAATTTATACTCCAGTTTGTTGGTTTTGGCCGAATACTTAGAGATGGGACTGGGGTCATGTATGATTTCGTCTTTTTAAGTGCTAATACTCAAGTAAAGAGCTTGATAGAACTCATTTAATGGAAGAAAGAAGTTAAATAACTGTTTTGAACGAGTTCAAGAGGATCCAGAAGCCCTCGTTCTCTGTCCTAAAAATTGGAATTGTTAACCTTCTTCTCAATTCCCATCTCCATGAACCGAAATTCATTTCAAAATTCACAGAAATTAATTTAAAGTTGTTTCTCATCAGGAAATTTCTCGCTCATTTGCTGAGCAGAAGAAAACCGAAATCAAAGCAAATTTTAATTCCAATTCATGGCGAAAAGTTTGTCTTCATTAATTTTGTTTGTATTTATATGATTTCTTGATCGATTCCCATAGCTCTCATCATAAAATTCATAAGCTGATTAAATAAGAAATTCTTCTCATTGCAGCAAAATGACGTTGCAAGTGTGAAATATATGTGGAATGCTGCTAACAAGACCCCAGCGTATAGTCGTGTGGCACAATAAAAATCACACATACATTGAAAATTGTAGCGACTTGTCGCTATTCAAAAAGGCAAAGGAAACGGGCGATGAGGACATCATCATCATCATCATCACCTTGTTAGGAGTTGGCACTCAGGTGAGAAAACTTTTGTTATATGCAAATCAGTTCTGGAATTGAATGCCTGATGATGACTTTTGTTGTTTGAAAGGAAATGCCTCGTTATTTGAATGCCAACTGCGACGACAACCTGAGTGTTGTTGCAACACATCCTTAAATGGACCCAATATTCCAATTTGCTAATAGCCATCCACATGCCAATGCCATATCTCCATGCATGCGAAAACTTTGATCCATAGTCCTAGTCATCTCATCCATCCATCCACTCTTAGTTGAACTTTGTCTAGACAACAAATTTGCCAAACAAAAACTCAATGGGTGAACAAAAAGTAAAAGGTTTTTCCAAATTTTTTTTCGCTTTTGTCTGTTTGTTTGCTTTGCTTTCAATAACTTTAATATCGTTTGTATGTCGGAAATTGAATTGAATTACTTTGGAGTAACTTGAGAGTGGAATCGAAAGGAAAAAAAAAAAAAAAAAACCGAAAAGAGATTGTGAAAAATGGGATAAGGAACAAGTGGAGAGAAATACAAGAGTTCCTTCCCATTGGCGTTAGCCAAAAATCAACCGCAGACATTTTTAATACACGCCTCAGTGAATGATGCGGAAAACTGCAAGGAAAGCTCATGGAGATGAGCGGAAAAGTGCCTCAAGCATCTCGGAAGTTTCAATGTATAAGTGAACCATTGACAAGGCAAAGCAAATGGTGAAAATTTTACAATATTCCAGCAGACTTTAGCTGTGAATTTATTATAATTAATTAGCTTAGATTGGACTTCAACTTTTCATTTACTATCACTATTTAGATTAGATCAGAGTGTTTTTAATTTAAAATGTAGTGTAAACTATATAAGCGACCATCATATTTTTTTTTGTACAATTTTACCTATTTGGTGCAACTTTGGGTGTCCTAAAGGATTTTCACTGTATGCTCTAATATCTTTAATAATTGTTATTATAATTAATGTAAAACAATTATTTTTTCCAGTCCATGATTTCTAATCATATTGAAATCTAGCAAAATCTATTTACATATGTTAAAAAAACAACAAACTAATCTAACTTTGGCAGTTTCGAAGTTTAGATACCCCTGCAAAAATATTTAGCATAGATAATACGTCGATTTTCTTTATATTTTTTACTCCACTGCATATTTTCTATGTTCTGACATGAGCTGCAATCAAAACAAGATGTCAATCCAATTTAAAAGAAAACTTAGTGTGCTGATTTATGTATATTGAATGGTTATATCAGTGTGCTAAATAAAAGCATCATAACAAAAAAATACTGTGGCAGTTTTTTTTGAGTTTTTTAATTACTACTTTGACTTATTTCCCACTGAGAAAAGTGTTGAGCATTGTAGAAGCTCCTTTCTACTTCCCTCGAGGCGATTTTAATGGTTGTATCTAAATTTCATCATTAGTTCCCATATTCTAATCAGTTAATGAAATTTATAAGGTTAATCAAACGTCGGGGTACTCAAATCAAGCTGAGCTCTCAGTTTTTTTATATTTCTTAATTAATAATTTCGAATTCGTTTTGGTTTGCCTTAGTAAAACAGAACAAAACTTTTTAAAGTCATCTTATTCATTTCTAATTTTTTTTTTGAAAATAAAGCTTGAATAATGGATCTAAAGATAAGAAGATAAGAAAACATTGAAATAAGTGTTATGGTGATAATTTTTTTAAGGAACTTGTAATTTGTTAGCGAGTTAAAAATGATCGCGACTAATAGGATCATAGATAGATTGTTCGTAGTTTTCCGCCTTTTCCGAATGTAGTTTCCCATCCATTTTGAGCAGTTTTTTTTTCTTGCAGTGCATATCTTGGAAGCACTTTGCTGTGCCAATTCGCAGCTTTCGACCGTGTCGGGAGCATAAATGAAATATGAAATTCTTTATTCAAAGCGCCTGACTGAGTCCTTGTCTCCTTTTACTGCCGATGTCATTCGATGTGCAAAAGTGTTTTCGGCCATTCTGTTCGCTATTGGACCGTTAACGACTTGCATTCTTTACCATATCCCCCCCACACCCCATACAGTGCTACTCCTCTCCTTCTCTTATTTCTCTCTCTCTCTCTCTCTTCAATAGGAGTTTTCATTTTCTCGTTTTTCTCGTTGTTAATAAATTAATAAATTAAATTGCAATTTTTCTTTTATGCCAAACGCTTTGCCTGTGTGTGTGTGCCGAAAAAGTGAAAATTTTTAATATAAATAATTTGTGCCTTGCTTTCACTTTGACACACACACACACACATGCGAGTTTTTAAAGCATTTTTCAATATTTTTGCATAATTTTTGTATTTAGTAAATACTTTTTCCCCCTTTACTTTGATTTATAGCAATAAATTTGTTCATCTGCTCCTTTTTAAAGTGTCGCTTATTAAAAAGTTATTTATTAATTTATATTTTATAGAATTTTTAACTGAGCTGGCTAATGGATTTATGAGTAAGTGTGTATAAATGGGCGTGATGTGGGGAGGGAGTTGGCTAAATTGAAATTTAATTAAAATGCAATCAATTAAAATCAAATGAGATATGGTTACTTTAGGTTTAGAGTCATTGAAATTAAATTATTAAAGAAAACTAAAATTTAAATTCGCAATCTCAGGCAAACAATGAAAAGTGCTTCCATTAAATGTCTACCAAGATCACTGTGAACTTTTGATAGCTTTCGCTGATAAGATGCCCTGAAGGCATTACACACACGTCACTCGTAGCCCAAATCTGTCTCCCTCTCTCTCTCTCTCCCTCTCGCTGTCAATCAGTTTCTTGTCTCTGTTCTACTTGGGTATCAAAAGTCCAAGGCGCAATGGCCAAGCCCCCTTCCAAGCGCGTCCAAAATCGCAGAACTCTCAGTTGAGTCCAAAAAAAAGGGCGCTAACTACTTATATTGAATGGAGGATGTGGCACTTGTTCTCTGGTTGAGGTTGCCGTTCTCTGACCCCTGAGGCCGGACCTCTCGTGCTTAAGGTTAGTCATTAATTGCAGTAGCAAATTGCGTCATTCCGTTAGGTTCAATTGATATGTTTGCTTATCAGGACAGTTTCGAGCGTTGCGCTGCGTTGCGATGTCAATTAATAACTTCAACATGAATTGTAACAATTTTTTTCTTCCAAAAGCGAGTAAAACTGAACGGCAATCATTGTACACTTAAAGAAATGGGCGATTATTAATTAAGACTTACTTACATTAATTCATAAATTAAATGGAACGCATTAAAATCTTTATATTAGCTGGCAACATTCGTTAGGAATAATTTCACATTATAGCTCTATTGGGGACGTCAAACAAATCGTTATATTAAATGCTATTTGAATAAAATCAGCTGATTAATAGAGAACAATTATGCAAATAAAAGAAATGTTTTATATAAACGAACTATTTCAGATTTTGATGATTTACAGATTAAGTTCGACTTTATATTGATATCAAATATTGCTCCAAAGATTAAGTCTCATTTTCTGTGTCGGTTGTTTAAATCCGAAATCTAATAGTTACAATTGATAATTGATATCGATCGATCTGATGATCGATAATTTAGCTAGCCCTAAGCTTCTCAATTATTTATGTTTCTTTCAGTATTTACAAGCTCAATTTGAATCGAAAGTAACATAAAAACATTATATATTATAGTAGTAGGCCCCGCCCCCTTCTGTTTTGTATTTTTGTTCTAGAGCTTTTGTAACATTTTTTTGTCAGTGTATCTCATAGATAAGCTTACCGCACATGAACCAAAAGAAAAGACGTATTTAAAACGCTGATAAGCGAGCCAAGCAAAAAAAAGAATTCGAAAAAAAAAATTGAGCTGCAAGAATTTTACACACACAATCACATTGAGCGAGGAGAATACATAAAAGTGTATGTGAGTGAGTAAAGTGTTCGGTAAAGAAATAAAAAACCTGTCAGCAAATCGTGGAGTCGTACTCCAGGTACCCTGTAACAAGTGAGACATTTCTTTACTAATTTTTTTAATCATGGTAGGAAGAAAAACGGAAAAAAGAGGAAATAGAGGAATTTAAGAAATGTGAAACGGCTAGAGGAACAGCTAGTAAGAGAAACATAGTAGAACGTTAAGACAGAGGAACACCTACCTAGAAAGAGGAACGGCTAAAAAGAGGAACAGGTAAACAGAGAAATAGCTAAACAGAGGAAACCAGGAACAGCTGAACATAGAAAGAGCTGCATAGAAAAAGGAACCGCTACACACAGTATATCGTTAAGACAGAAAAACAGCTAAAAAGAGGAACGGTTAGACACAGGAACAGCTAGACAGAGGAATGGCTAGACATAGGAACAGCTAGGCAGAGAAATAGCTACGCATAGGAACGTTAAGAAAGAGAAACGCTAAGAAAGAAGATCAGCTAAACAAATGAGCAGATACAGGAGGGATCAGAAACATATGTTGATCCTCCCTCTAGATGATCTAGATTTTTTGTTGCTGTTCTTCTGTCTGTGTTATGATGCCGTTAATATACCCATAAAATACAAGCGTACCGATTACAGGGTATCGAAATGAATGCGAACTGCGAAGGGGCGAACGGTGGGACTATTGTGGGGAGCAGCATGGAAATACATAAAAATCGAAAACGCGTGAAACGAGTTTTTAGTTGAATTTTAGCAAGCGGCAAACGCGCAACAAACAAAACGGAAACGAATATTGTGAAATTCAAATTTAGAACACACAAAAAGAACTCAAAAATAAAAAAAGGAAAAAAAAAGGCAAACGAAAGCCACCGCGAAATTTGCATCACCTTTTGACATGTTGGCGCTTAATTACATACAAGAACAAGAGCAGCAACAACCGAGAGTGAAAAGTACGAGTGCTCGATACATAAACTGAAAGTGATCTCAATCGAGAAAGTGAAAAATGCCACGCCTATGGGCGTTCTGTTTGCTATTGGCCAGTATCAGTGCCAGTGCCAAGGCCATGCCAAGAATAAGTCCGCAAGTCAATCAGACTTGTCCCTATCAGGAGGAATGCGATGCATCGATCAATTGGCAGCACATCGAGAAATTGGAGAGATATGTGAACTTGGAGGTGGATCCATGTGAGGATTTTCATGGCTATGCTTGCGGCAACTGGAACCGCATCCACGGCCAGCAGGACTCGGCCATGTCGTTGAGTGGCGACCACATCAATCAGCAATATGTGAGCCTCTTCGAGGATCTACTGCGAAATCGGGCCGCCGAGGAGCACGGCATGCCCATCTATCCGAATCTAGTCAAATACTATCACAGCTGCAAGGTGGTGCATAAGCCAAGATTGCGACGCTATTTGGAGCTGCTGCCAGCTAGCACCCATCATTGGTTGGATCTTCTAGCTCTGCTGGGTCGCTATGGCTATCATGAGCATTATGTGAAGATCGAAGTCAGCCAGCACAATGCCAGCCAGCATGTGATACTCATCCAGCCGCATAACTATAATCTCAATTGGAATTTCACCATGCACATTTACAAAGTGCTGCGCCGCCATCTCCAGCCAGAAGGGCAACTCCTACATTTCCAAGATTTGAAGGAGAAATTTCACGAATTGGAGCGAAATCTAACCACTCTGGCCAAACCGGCCGTCGAGGCGGACAATCTAAAGGTCTACACGCTGGAGAGACTGCAGCAGGAAATACCCGAAGTGGACTGGTCAAGGACTCTGGCCAAACAAATGGGCAGAATCGTTCATCAGGATCATCAATTGCTTGTGGACGAGCTGCCAATGATTAGAAATCTAATCAATTATCTCAACGAGGCGGATGAAAATCTCTTAAAGCTATATAGCCTGGCGAGATTTCTGAATTACCTAACCCAACTGCCTCACAATCCTCTCGAGGCCACTTTGAGTTCCCGTGCCAGCATCTGTGTGCGTCATATGCGTAAGGCTCTCTATTTGGCCATGAATTATGCCTACGAGACGAGTTTCTATCGCAAACAGCGTCCAGGCGATGATCTAGTCATTCACAGGGTGTTTGAGGAGCTCAAAACGGAGTTTTCCCACACCTTGAATCGCAATGAATTCGGTTTGAAGCAATCCCTCTTAGATGCCCTCAAAGCCAAAGTCGAAGGACTTCGCCTGAATGTGGGAAATATGCCGAGAAATGTCCATGAAGATTTCTATCGGGATTTCCAAGAGAATTGGATTGTGGGACGAGATTTCTACGAGAATCATTTGCATAGTTTGCTCCACTTCAACACGCATTTGTCGCGCCTGGAGGATATGCACAGCGGCGTGGAGAAACACATTTGGTATAGCTTTAATTATCATGGACCCGAATTGATGGACAACATCGATGCCACTCCGTATTTCTATTGCCTGAGCAGCATCATCATCATACCGTATGCCTACGTCCAGTTGCCCTTCTATCACCATCAATTCTGGCCAGCTCTGCTCTACGGCGATCTGGCCAATACTCTGGGGCACGAGATGCTCCACGCCTTCGACACGTATTTCGTGGACTACGATGCCCAGGGCAACATGAGGGACTACAGCGATGAACTGCTACTCAATCCTCTGTATAATGCCAGTGTCAATTGCCTCAATGACTCATCGGTGGAGTCACTGAATGAGCGGACCTCGGACATCAGTGGTTCTCGTTTGGCCCTGCAGACCTACATGAGGGATCCGCAACAGCGTTTGGCCAATGGTCGCTTATATTTTCTGCAGTTCGCCCAATTCTTTTGTGGCGAAAAAGGTGATATTTTCCATGATGTGGGCAGCAAGCGTCTGAATTACGCTCTCGCCCAGATGCCCGAATTCGTTGAGGTCTTCCACTGTGCCGAGGGTCAGGCCATGAATCCCACAGAGCGATGCAGTTTTTGGTAGCACTTAGTCGTAGAATTTACATATACATTAATTTTAGTTAGGCCAGACAAGTATTGTGAATAAAACAGAAACCAGAAATGTGAATATGTTTAAGAAAAACAAATTTCTTCTCTCTTTGCTTCTCTCTTATTTGGTATGCGGCACGCATTATGCCTAGAAGGCATGACTGGGAAGGAATCATGGGGAGGGAGGAGCCTTCGTCTTCTTCTTTTGACAGCAGCCACACAACATGGAAAAGGTAGACAAGTTAATTTTCAATTACGTGCCCAACCTGAGAGCGAAACCCAAGAAGGCAACATGTGAAGGCAACTCTCTATCTTAGAATGAGAATTCTGTTTTAGTGGTCTTCTTTAAGAGAACCCTCGTTGGTTGAGAATTCTAAAATAGATTAACCATTAATTCCTTATCTATCAGCTAATCAGTCCTACATTTAGTGAGAAGATGCAGAACAACGAAATACATTTCAGTGCGTCATGCATTGAAATCAATTTTTTGGCTATTGAAGCTGTTGCCGTGCCACAGCTAAACACAGATACACACACACAAAGACACGCAAACACATAGTGTGTTTATGTGCGTGCTTCCTCGGCACACGCTTTTTATATTTATTTGCTAATTAACACGCTTCCTGTGCAGCATCAGCCGAAACTGACACTGAAACCGAGAAACCGAAACCGAAACCAAAACCGAAACCAAGAGCCGAACCAGAAACTGATGTTGTCGTTTGCTTTTGCCAGTTGGCAACTTGTTGAAGGTCGCATACAGATTTTAGCACATTACTCATACGACGCGTTGTGCCACAGCAGAAAGCACAGCACTGAAGCCGACTTCATCACCTGGCAACCACATCACATTCTGCAATGAAGGTAGCATTAATAGACCATTAACAATGGGAGCTTGCGGTGTTGAGTTAGCAGATCTCCGAACGTGAGCAAAATAACAAAATCAGAGTTAATGTTGAGCCATGAATAAATCCATGCGAGCCCATCTACATATATGTATATATATCTGTCTGCCTCAACTAGGCATGGTTAGTTAATAAAGTATTTTCTCGTTGGGAAAAAAAATGGAATTAGATAAAACGGCAGATCGATAAATTTAAAGCGAGTTTAAGTTTACAAAACATACAAATTGGGAAAGTGTTTCGTTGACGTAGACAATTTTGTTTAATGTGTTTAGTATCAATTTCATGAATGAGGATTGTTAATACAAATAAAGCATGCAAAAATTATGGTGCTAATAATTAAATAATTAAAAACTCATGAGATTTCTTCCAATTCTGATAGACCAACTTTTTTTGAGTCGCCTGTTTTATGTTTTTTTTTTTCGGGCAGATATTTCCGGATCTATCCACTTTCTTTAGCATATACAATCAACTGTTAAGAAGTTTTAAGGAAGGAGTGAACTCTTTTATTGTGTACTACTTATGTCTATCTCTGCCCCCTTGACCATTATATCTCATCGTGTTTCAAACTCTCTTTTTGTGTCTTAATACGATGACGTCAAATAAACAAATGACACTCAAAAAGTTATTCAGTTGCTTATCTTAGTTGCTTGTCTAGTATATAATATTTTTACAGCAGTCCAAGCAGTTCTTATTGCACTCTTTGGGATTTTAAAGCAGGGTTAAAGCAGTTAAGTATTTTCTTAGGTTTTTTGAAAATTTCTATATTGATTAATGGTCTGGCTTATTTGGCTTTCGACTAATTTTCTGCGTATATCTGAAAGGGGCATATACTGGAAATGAAGGAGACTCGATGGTTCGGCTTCGGAACCAAAAAAAGTTCTCCACCTACGACAGCGATAATGATTCATGGAAGAAGGTGAATTGTGCTCTAGAGCGCATGGGAATGTATGATATGGCTATGTATGATAGGCAATAAAACATTTAAGCTTCTTTGTTTATTTGTCCGATGTTTACAGCAATCTATTTGGAGTGTATACAGGAGAAACTTATAATAAAAACGAGAAGGCCGGGCTAACTTCGGCCATGCCTAATTTTTTATACCCTTGCAAGCTCTTGTGTTACTAGATCCCTAAAAAGAGTTTTCTAAATGTAAGGACCCTGATGTAAAAATCCGTTTTTACACGACTTAGCACGGCACGCATACATATGCATGTTTGTAGACATGCAGCATGCAATTTTTTCATATGTTTGTATGACAGCTATATGATATAGTCATCCGATTTTGATCAAATTTACCAGAATTATAATTTTAAATGTGGAAATGCTATTTACCAAGTTTGACGATGATCGCATAAGAAACAAAAAAGTTTCTAGAAGAAAAACTATTTTTGGTCCGATCGTTCATATGGGAGCTATATGATATAGTAGTCCGATCTTGATCAAATTTGGCATGGATGTTTGAATGTATAATAAACTACCAAATCTTAAGTTTTATGATAATCGGGTGAAAAAGAAAGAAGTTATTGATCTAAAACTCATTTTTCGACCGATGGTTCCTATGGGAGCTATATGATATAGTCGTCCGATCCGGATGAATCCGAGATATACAATGCCTGCAGTATATACAAGACTTCGTGCAAAATTGCAGCTCTGTAGCTATAGCGGTTTCGGAGGAGAAGCTGTTGATCCAGACAGACAGACAGACGGACAGACAGACGGACAAACGGATTTGAAATCGTCTTGTCATGCTGATCAAGAATATATATACTTTATATGGTCGGAGATGACTCCTTCTATGCGTTGCACACTTCTGACCAAAATTAATATACCCTTTTTGCAAGGGTATAAAAATTATTGCAATGGTATGGTATTATTGGCTGGGCCCATATTTTTCATATAAAACAATAAAAATTATGATAAACTTTATCACGTGTTTTGCTAATCAATACAATACATAAAAATCAGTTTGCAAAATCGTTAAAAAAATATAATTTAAAGACTACTAAGACGGAACCCACGACGACTTATGTCTGCGTCTAATAATCATATATAAAGATTGAACACAAATCGAACAAAATTTTAGTTTCTTTGTTCTTTTTCTTTCCCTACAAGATTCGGGTTGATACCGACTGGCACCAGTCTTTATTAATTACAGATTACATAGAAATAGGAAATTCTAAAAATAGTTCTAAAATCGTCTGCGGATGACACGTTCGAATGAAGTTGACAGTTCTGTGTTAATTGGAGAAATTTCCAATGAAGTTATCTAATTGATAGGAGTGCCAACTGGATCAAAGTGGCTAAGTTGGGACCTCACTTTAAATTGATGATAACTGACTCATTTGGAAATGCCAAAAATTAACAAAAAATTTAGCAAACATGAGTTACATACATACCTCGATAAACTCTTAAATGTTAAGTGATATTCCCAAAAAGAAGGAAAATGAAATAACTCATAAATTATAGTTCCTATACTTTAGCTAGAATAAAATAATCTTTATAAAATAATCTAAATCGTTTTTCCTTTTCGTGTCATGATAATCAACCTCAGTAAAACTAAAGGGTGCAAAAGTTGGGATATTTCAAAAGGTTATCTCAGCGTTTCTAGATAATATCGTAATATTACCATATACCAATGTGGAATCTGAACATTTATTTATTTCAAAATTTACCACAAAATGACATGTAATTGAACTCTTTTACGAAATTTTCTCAAAGAAAGATTTTGAAAAATTGGCGATGCCTTCCCAATACTTTCGAAAAAATAGCTTTAAGACATAACTAAGCAGCTTATATATAAATACTTTTTGAATGTATTAAGGACAAAGACTAAAATTTTAACATTTCATTTTTGAAAGTATCGACTATGGATTATGAGCGTAAAAAATAAAATTCGATTTCGGAGAATGGCCACTTAAGAAACACAAAAGAAAGTCCATTGATTAAAAAGGAAGATAAAAAACAACAATTTACAAAAATATCTCAGATATAAGAACATCTCGAGAAGAATTCAGGTATCATAGTAGAATATGATCTAAATAAATGTATATGTGATTGTTAAGTAGTTGAAGTCAATCAGTTAATTAGATTCTATCTTTGAATTACAATGGATGATTGTGTCTACTTCGCATGATTAAAAAACTCATTTCAACTTATAGTGAAAGGTCGCAATCTCTCCCTTCGAATCACTACGAAATACGATGCGACGGAATTCTCGTCTTTATGCTGACTCGTCTCGTTTTGATTTTGAATTCGTAAATGGGCTAGCTTAGCGGTTTCCACAAACTCGCGCGACCACAGAGAGAAAAAAAATTGATATTCAAATGCGACGACGACGGCGACCGGCACTGAGAAGTGCTGTCTGAGTCTAAAATTTTGTTTTGCTTATCAGCAAACAATTCATTCATTCATGTAAGTCAAATTAGTTGAATTCGCTTGTATATGTGTGTAATTAAGTTTAAATTTAAATTTAAACTGCTTAGCTTGGACGCTGGACGCGTGTTCGAGTGACGCAATTTGAGTAACGAATTGCGCATCGTTGGTTCGGTTTGGGAGCCTCAACTCTGCGATCAGCACTGTACTCAAACTCATCGCCACTCACACTCACACTCATATTCATGGTACTCCAATTCAATTCACTCTCTTGTTGTTGTCACGTGTGTGTGCGGTTGCTGACCGGACTTGGAGTGAAGAGAACACGTGTTGCTTGCTGATTGCATGATTGGGCCGCTTTTCATATTGATTGATTGAGTGAGGCTTAACGAACGCAGCAGAAAAAAAAACTGGGCCACACGATGATGATGAAATTACAGCAGGTAAAAGCGTCAGAGATTAGTGGTTGCAAAACGGGGTGGAGCTTGGACTTGTAAGTGGATTGAGTGAGAATGAAATGGTCTCAGAATATTGCGAATATTGCATGAGAATTGGTAAGAAAATTTAATTCCGCTGACACTTCAATTAAAGAGTGAAATTCGAGACATTTAAATGCTAATTTACACTTTTAATTATATATTCAGACGGAAACAAGTTCTGCTTGATTTCAAAAACCTAAACAAAACCTATCTTTTGTGCAGAAAGTTTCTTTGATGTTACTAATCTGCATATTTGCCAGCTTTTCAAGGTTATAACTTCAATAAATCTATAACGATTCTGATCAGGCTTATTGATTTTGAGTTGAAGTTTGTAAAGACTCTTTCTCTTAAACTTAAAGAGTTGTACAATTGATTAACAGGAGACAAAGAACAAACAATAATTTCAACTATCTGGTTATTCGATTAACCAAAGTTTGATTAATTGAAAAATGTGTTTTTATATCATGCAACCATAGGAAAAACTGTTCTTAATTTTCTCAAAAATATATTATTCCAAATTGGTGACTTTTTTATACATCAGCTTTACATAAAGTGTATTGTAACTGCAAAAGTTAATTAAACACAACGCGTTTTGAAATTAATTATTAAATATGCCTTAAAAATGTTTGCTTGTTCAACAAAATAATATTTTATTTAGTAGAAAATATAAAAGCTGCACTATTTATTATTATTTGTTATGATTTAGTCGTACTGCACAAAGGGGATTCGATGGACTCCACTCCACTTCAGTTTAAACCTGATTCAGTGGCTGTTTTGGCTTTTAAACTTGGCGAAAGCCAATTATAATCATAAGAATCGAACAACATCTTGTTTCTTAAGATGGTTTTTTCTGATAAATAGACACGGCATTATCGTCAAAAAGTTGTGCTCAATGAACAAAGTTCTTAAAAAGGTAGACCGATTTTACCTTTGATTGAAAGCAAAACAATATAATAATTCCGTGAAACAGAAGTCGTTGCATTTGGTTATGGTTCAAACGAAATCTCATTATTAATTTTAATTAATGTTTATTATTTCTCCTTTTTTAAATATTTTTTTTTTTGTGTGTTTTGAGGGGATAATGATAACCTTGGCTCACCTAACCCATGTGACAACTACCTAATCAACCCACACAGAAGAGAAGCCTTCATCTCCCCTGAGCTCTGTCTGTCTGTGCGAGTATCTGTGTGAGTGTTTGTGTTTCTGTGTGTCTGTATGGGAGTGTATGTTTTCAAAACAAAGTGCGCAAAAAGCAACAAACAATAACAACCCAAAAATCTGCGGCTAAATTCGCACGTCCAAGTGTCAGTGACAGAACCGGCGGCGGCTGCGGTGGCGGCGGAGGCGGCGTAGTGCGGCGAAGTGCCGCTACGACAAAAACAGAAATGTCTGCCTGCCTGTCCAAGTGTTTGACAGTGTGTCCAGTCTAGTTAGGCCCCAGACCTCAGTCTCATGTGTTTATTATATAACACACACACACGCAGACCCACACAGATCTCCACACACTCTCAGCCGAAAAGTCAAACACCAACATTTTTGATTTTTCTTTTGATACCCCGTAACCAAAAAGGGAAAAAGGGTATATTGAAGTCGCCAGCAAGTTGATTCTTGCTTTCTTAGCCGTTTGGGAACACTTCTACTCACTCTACTATAGTTTCCAATAATAGTCTTCTTTCTGTTAAAGATGATCTTCTGTTTTTGAACAGTGTTGCTAAACTCTCAATCGACGTTTGGTTATACAATAGTGTTGGAATACTCTTCTGTGGTTGTTTATACTTTAAGCCCGTCTTATATGGTGTTCCGGACAAGTCTCAGCCCAGTTTTTAATATGCTATGAGCCCCATAGAATACTTTTATTCTTGTATTTCTACTATATAAGTATGTCCCTCTATCTGTCTTTTTGAACACTAAAATATTGAGAACAGTAATCGAAACTAAACTAAAATCGTTCAATTTACTATGTCGACTAAAAGATTTTTTTATTATTTGAAAATGCAGATTGTTATTTTATTCAATATTTTCAATATTAACGAAACGAAATAACGTCCTAATGTAAACTCTGTTATATACATAAAACAAACTAAATTCAAAATGCACCGGGCTCCTTATCATTTATTTCATGTTCTACATTCAAGTTTCTTTTGTAAATATTCTTCACACTTTTCCTCAAATCTTTTCGAAATAGGCAATGGCCATTCGAAAATAAATCCCCGTAGTTCTATTGACTAAAATAAAAATAAAGTAAGTAAGTCGCCGGGCCGACTTGGATATACCATGCATTAGGTGAAGAGATATATATTAAATTTCTTTCAAATGCTATCTCTCTTTTGTGGAAACGAGCACTTTAGCGCCCCCCGACCAAATCGGTGATTTGCAGCATATGCTATCTCGCTCTTTTTCGCGTGCATCTGCCTTGCACCGCTATGAGTGAAAAACGTTTCTATGTATAACTCGGCCATTTTTATTCCGATTCTTGTGATATTTGGTGGAATGATAGATATACGTGACATGTATTAGTGTGCCAAATTAAATTACGATACAATAAATATTTCGGCTGAAAATCGAATTTTTCGAATTTCGGGGGCGGAAGGGGGCGTGGCCAAAATTTGAAACAAACTTGGTCTGCGTGCACACTGCACGCATCTAATGTCCAAATCCGAAAGCTCTATCTTTTATAGTTCCCGAGATATGGAGGCTCAAAATATTTGTTTTTCAAATAGCGGGGGCGGAAGGGGGCGGGGCGAAAAAAAAAATAAACTCGATCTGCCTGCAGAGCAAACGGGTCTACATGCCAAGTTTGGTAGCTCTAGCTCTTATAGTCTCCGAGATCTCGATGATTCTTCAGACGGACAGACGGACAGACGGACAGACGGACAGACGGACAGACAGACGGACATGTCTCAATCGACTCGGCTATTGATACTGATCAAGAATATATATACTTTATAGGGTCGGAGAAGCTTCCTTCTCCCTGTTACATACATTTTGGCGACTTTAATATACCATTTCATTCTACGAATGCATGGTATAAAAATTCAGCAAAAAACAACAAGCCAAACCTCCATTAATATAACTGGAAATAACTGATGCCAAATACCACGGTAAATTCATGGTCGAAACTTTAAAGTAATTTATGAAATTTTTTTGTTTGGATTTTTGTGGTTTTTAAATGGTTTCAGCCGGGTTGGTTTTTCTTTCAGGGTTGGCTTGTTTGTTCTCCTAACTGTGTCTATCTGTCTGAATGGTTGTTCGTTCGTTTTCTCTCTTCCTTTTTTTTCTGTCCGTTATTGTTATGCATTTAAAAAAAAAAAAAAAAAAGAATAAATACGCATATAAAGATAAATATTCACACATACGGCCTAAAGAACAAGTGGTGGCAAACCAAAAACACGTGCAACATTTCACACGCCTACAGCAGAAACAAAAAAGGCAAATAAAAGGCATTTTTGTCTATCGAAATAAAATCAAAAATATTGGAAAAAAAGAAAAAAAGTTGTGAAAATATGCCAGACATTCGAAAATATTTTTTGCCACAATAAAGCTCTCAAATATCCCCAAAGTGATAGAGAGCGAAAGTTAAATGGAATACAAATATGATACGAGGGTTAACTAAAGAGTGGGCATTAAGTACAATTTATAGATGAATTTATGAGGGGAAAAGTGAACTCAATTGAGATGAAGGAATGTAGTCTTTACATATTAGTCCAAGCTTGGAAATATCTTTTGTGAATTTAGAAGAATCCAAGGCTGTCAAGAATTCATTCTCACGAAGAATGACAAGATAAATAAGTTAATTAAAAGGCTGCTGAGAGATTTTTCGACGACACACTGTCAAAGTTTGGAAGGACTGCAATAACATATCTAAAGTTAAGATCTATATGAAATTATAGCATTGTAGCAGCGTATAATTCATTTCACTATATAGAAATTAAATCTTTGGCTCCATTTTTAGGCCAACAACTTTTTAGTCAACTCACAAAAAAATGACATTTGCCAAATCGATTTTTGTAAAGACCTCGGCAAATAGTCAATATTTTTACTGACCATTTTGGAAAGCACAGAAATGGACAATCGATGTCTGAATTTATGAAGGGCAAAACATTTGAACCGTTTATTCGTTAACTCAGATTGCTTGACCAAATGAAGTTTACTCGTAGAGCTGATCTCCCGTAAAATAGTTTTGTGTAACTACTAAAATGAATATCATAAGGTCCAACTGGGAAACTCAGGTCTTTCAAACCGTATTATAATAAATATTATTAAGTGAAAGACTACATACATACCTTTTAGTTTTTTCTTAATGTTCATTTACAAATTTCAATTGTAGAATCATAAATTTTAGAGCTGCAAATAAACATAAGAATTATGTTAAGACATCGGACTTTTGATTGGAATCTAGTTAAAATATCTGGTTACACTGAACATCAGAGTGTTGACCAACTATGAAAAACCTTAATCAACACTTTGAAATGGCAAACTGCCGACAACAAATAAATAAAATAGTAAAATGTGAAAAATTATTTCAGGACAACAAAGCGGCAAAAGGCAAAATGCTAAAAGTCAAAACTGCAAAATCATAACAACAACAAAAATCAGTGTAAACAATATATATACAAAAAAAAAAAAAAACACACACACACATACACTTAAGCACACGAAAAATCGAAAGCAATTGATGCCAATGATGTCCTGCTGTGGTGAGAGGAAGACCACCAACAAACAGGCAAATAAACCAAACCAGAAATTCAACGCAATGTGCGGCAATCCAAATTCATAGTATATCCAATGCCAACGGGAACGAATAGTGGCCACACACATTAGACTGGTTGTTTGTCGTATGCAAATTTTAAATATATATAATACCACACGAATTGTTTTTAGAAAATTGTTTTCGGTTATACAATACGGTGAGCATGACTGGAGAGACAGCTGCCAAACCGAATAAGGCGGAATTTTGAATGATTAGTGCAATGAGTCAAGCCTTGAAATAAAGCCAGTCATCACTCTCAAATCTAATAACAATGATTAAGCTTTTAGTTCGTTAGTTGTTCTAGGCATAATTTTGGAAGCTTCAAAATCTAAATCAAATAAATCTCGACTTTTAATTATTTTTGGGTACATCATGTCGTATGAGTAGTATTGAATACGATTGGATATTAAATTAATGTTTTCTCAATATAAGTTTAAATCTATTCACATCTATGTTTCAATTAAAAGAAAAACTTTTAACAGGCTTTAAATTTTGTCACAGCAAAAAATATGATTTAATTTTCGGAAAATACTGTACAACCTGTCGTATGAGTAATATTTTACCGCCAACTATACTATTTAATAACTAACAAAGGAAACTAATTATTGATCTTTCATCGATTGAGAGTTTATAGAGCTTTTCTGAAAACGAAGTTCATCCTGTCGTATGTGTAATAATTTGTGACCAAGACTTAGCGTTTCACACATCAACTTAAAAACATATAAAAAATTTCGACTTTTAAGCTTGAAATAAAGCCACTCTAATATACGCACATACATAATGTGAAGCACATATATACATATATATGTAGGTACATATGTATATGTACAGTCGCATGTGGCAAACGTTTACAAGTATGCAATCATTTATTGAAATTTTCAGCAGTCAAGCGGCGAATGAAACGGCACACAGACCCTTTCCCTACTGCTACCCACTTCCCCAACCCCCTGTGCCATCGAGTATATTTCGGTGACAAGTTTATGAGGGGATTTCAATATTTTCGGAGGCCAGTTGATTAATATGTCCATGTGACTGCCCTGTTCCTGCGACAATATTACTTGTAGCGTATGAAATTTTCGATTTGCGAAACGTGCTTGAGAGGGCGAGTTGGCAACAATTTTAATTGCCCAAAAAGGCTGCTTTAATCAAACAGACAGACATTCATTTATTTACACTGCGCGAAAATCAGGCGGCCCCCATACCAATTTTAATTAGTTGCCAAAAAGAGAGGAAAGCTGACAGCCAGTAAGACAGTCACGCCGATGCAGATTTTTAAATTCGGCGCCTTAAAGCCATAGTCAGAGACGACATATGTACCATATTTAGGGTGTAAATATGTGAACGGATATAAAGAACACACATCCCAGCATACGATAGTATGTTATATATCACTGACGGCCGCTCATGATGTTGGCAAACATATGAAAAGCAACGTCGTCCTCTCATCGTCAGCGTTGATTATTGTCAAACATCAGGCGAAGAAAGACGAAGGACAGTTGCCGACAGCAACAGCAACAACAACAACAATATCCAGATCCCTTGAGTTGAGGGAGTCGACTTCAAGTTGGCTAAAACAAACACGGCATAAAAAAACATATCAGATATGGTTGAGTCAATACCCTGTAAATATCTCCAATAAAATAGGCGAAAACTTATCAAAGTTTTAATAAATTTTAAGTAAAAAAATCTACTTAAAATATGCCATGAGATAGCTTTAGACTATCCACTTTTAGTGGACTAAATACTTTCGGTTAAAATAGATATACGAAACAAGTGAAATGTATGTTACATATTTAATTGTTAATTAATTATTTTGTTAACTTTCTCTTAATGAATTTATAATGGAAATTGAGAGACTGTATTTAAGGCGTCCATTTTTTGACGATATTTAAATATTTCTATTACAATTTATTATTAGAGAATTTTTAACCAGTGGCCCTATATTAATTTGATAAAAAGCTATGGAAATGTTAGGCAAAACTTGAGCCTAAAGTACATACATATTTGTTCCTAAAATTACAAAGTTGTATTCATGAGATTTTGAAGATACACTTCGAACTATCGTTAGGAAAGGGTCAAGATCATGGAGATGAACATCGAATTTGAGTAAAACGAAGATTGTTTTGAATAACCAGTAATACTAATCTTATATGTAGAAATTAATTTAAATACTGCTTACTGATAATTCGAGCATCGATATAATTGAAAGTACTTTTTGGCAACTTGCACGACATTTGAAAAATTATATATGATGAAAAGTGATCAATATAATAAGAAGACGCATCGTGTGACAGATTTTTTGTCAAGAAACCTAAAAAAGAATGTGTTTAAAATTTTAAGACAATTCAAACCTTATAAAGATTAGAAGACTTAGAAGACTATTTGTAAATCTTTTGCTTGAAAAATTAACCAAAAAATGCAAACAATTGTTATACAAATTAGCAGATAATTTCGAATCTGCATATTCTTTGAACATATCATCCGAAAAGTATGCTATAAAAAGTATACAAAATTTTATATTCTCCATTTTCTAGGGAGAAGTGGTTGCAATTTTGAAAAAGGGAGAAGTAATTGAAATCTTTAGGTTACTTCTCCCTTTTTTATATAGCAGGAACTCCTGAAAAAGTATAGACATAATATTTGAAATAAAACCTGTACGTTCCTACACATCAAAAATACAATTTGTTAGATTTGTATTTATATTGATTCGAAAATTAAGTTGTAAAATTGATTTCGCGTTCTCTTCTAGAAAACTACTACTCAAAATACCCCAAAAGAGTAAATGGAATAAAAACAGATAGACAGTCCACGGTCATAGGGTAGTTCGATGGGCTCGTAAAGTCAAACGATGTGAAGACTCTGGTTCCTCGAACCCACACACACACACTGAGAGACGTAGACACGTACACATGCACACACATATGTGACCTGTCAGTTATACAGGCAGCCAACTGCTCCTTGCTATTCCTTATTCCCCAACATCCCCCTCCCACCACCGAACATCATCTATCTACAGCATTTTATCGCCAAAGCTCTCACTGTGGCTTTTATTTGTCAAACAAAGTATTTTTATTGGCTTTTTTTAAGGATCTTCTCACTGGCCCTTTGGCTGACAGGAGAGGACGGCACGGCACGGGGACAGAGGGATGGTTGTGTTTAAGAGCAAAAGTCGGCGCGTGTTTGTTGTCTGCTAAATACTCGACACTTGGTATGTGATTGAAATAATGCCAGACGATAATCCGTGTCTTATTAAACGGCTTTTTCTAACACATTTGCCAGTTGGCTGTGAGAAGGGATTTGGGTCTGGCAGGTGGCAGACACACACACACATCCTAGATATGCAATATATCTACCGATTCATATATATGTACATATGTTGACCCAACTAACTAAATGAAAATTCAGTTGATGTGACACTTTGACAGTCGTTTGATTTTCAATTTCCAGGGCAAAAGTCCGCTCTGCCTTTTTTCCGTTGTTTTGTCCCTTTTATCTAATTAATTGGACAAGACATATTTTTCCATGTGGCAGGAAATTAATAGTATATTTTGGTCAACCGGAATATCTTATCATTTATCCAAGGAAGAGATCTTGGAGTCACCTTGACCAAAGTCTCAATGTAATGAACTGGTAATTCTCCAACTCCAAAATTCTTTGGAACTTTTGACTATCGATAAATTCATGAAATGTTCGATAATAGTTATTAGAGGCACTTGAAAATTTTACAAATTTATATTTTTCTACAAATGCTAATTTATTTATCCAACTAACAAAGTGTAAGGTATATCAATACAGACAAAAGTACATTTTCAAGTATTCTCATTTCAGAATATTCATCTGCTCCGAGAGTAGATATGGAAATTTAGGAAAATGAATATTTATTTCTCTTGGCATTTCGCTTTGCTTTAGCCGAAATTACTATTTTGCTAACCTTTCATACTTTCTTTTGTAATTGTAGAATTTAGCTTATTTTTTTGTTTATTCAACTTTTAGTTGGGTTCCTTTCAAAATCATTTGATCCCCCATATAAAGTTTTAGATAGGAAAACTAAATGAAACCACTGAAAAGCCTATGAAGCATAGAAACCAATTTCTCGTTTATTTTCATTTCAGGACACTATGCCAAAGAGATGCGCGAGTCTGATAGGAGCGTAATGCATAATGAAAATTGTGGGGGAACAAAAATTGTTATTTACCTAACGTCAGGTTTTTGGTTTTTAACAACCAGCCAACACCAAAAAAATTTGCATTATGGCCAGAAATTAGTGGATCAAAAGACAATGCAAAATGGAACGGAGGGTGAAAGAAAATCAAATGCAAACATTGAGGGGACTCAAAAACAGGATAGAAGAAGAGCAGTCTTTGTCTGATATCAAAATGCGTCAACATAAAAGGCACATTCGATTAACTCAGCCAGCGGAAAAGGAACCGAGGAGGAAGGAGGCGTGGCAAACGAGCAAACTCTGTGAAATCCAATCAATGGGGGGGAGGGAAGCATCGAAAATTAGGTAAATTACCGCATGTGTTTGGTTATCAACTGCGGGTGAATTTTTGCTACCCACTTTCACTCTCATTCTCCATCGACCCCCGCCCCCCATCTGAAGCGAAATGGCAAACAAAACCGCGCCACGGTGGCGTATGAGTAATGCAAACATTACACATTTTTCGATTATCTTATGAAAAACGTCTGCCTGATTTAATGACTGATTTGTTTGTTAGTCAACGAATTTATTAACCGTTTTAACTTGTTTACAGTTCATATTGAGGCAGGCCAAGAGTTGGGATCAGGGTTAAATCGTCTCCTAGTGAGTTGGGTTGACCCGTCCCCACACACACAAACACACACACACACACGCACATCCGTTCACATGGTATATTATATAAAGCGCCGTTGGCGATAAAGTTAATTTGCTGATTACAAAGTAACCGCCTTTGCCATAATTTATGAGACAAGGTGACATGGGGCCAAAGGAAGAGCGCGGGGGGTCAACGGGTGGTCTCTGCTCTGCCTCATCGGCTAATGGAACAGCGAATGTGCGCTACACTAGCGGCTTAAAACAAGCTTAAAACGGCCACTCAGACTGCACACATAGACATGACATTGAAATACAAAATATGGTTTCACTTCAAATTTAATTTCATTTATTTAGTTAAACGTTATCCAATCCAGGCTAAGTAAATGAGTATATAATAAATCAAACTTTCGTTTAAACAAAAGCATCTAAACTGACTAAAATCGTTGACAATTCTCATCCAATCTGAATCTTCCAAAAACTAAATTCTATATCTGAACCGATAACAAAATAAAATAGTATACATAGCCAAAGAAGGATACATAAAGAATATTTCTTACAAACTTTTCAAACCGCGACACTGAAGAGTCTAAGTCTTTTAAAATAATTTGAGTTTTTAATAATACTTCGAGAACATCTTCGTAAATAAAACCCATCAAAATATGAAACCAAATCTTTTAGTTTTGGTTCAATTTTCTGGACTAAAATTGTTTACTTTCCGCTCATTGAGTAAAACATTCGCTTAACCCAACTAACCATTTTTTAACTTTTAACTAAAAATTATATTCATCTTTTATTCTAAGATTTTTTAATATTTCAAATAAAGTCAGCTAGAATACGAGAATTGAATAAATTGTAGATTGAAGTGGGCTAGTTTATATTTAAGCTCCTATTTTAATTCATTATCTTTTATTCCATCTAAAAAATAAGTTTTAATGAAGTCCTCTTCTAAACTCATTCGAACTGATTGTCCTTTTGAGTAAGAAACCCTTCATATGACATGTAGATATTCATTCAATCCTAATATTTAGTGCAAATAATTTGTTTTGTATACCTTATTGAATTGTTAACTCATTCCTACCGCCAATTAAAACTAAAGTGTTATTACTTGACTTCTTCAATTACTCTTGTAATCTTGCACTTTATCGGTACTTAAAGGCGCTTAGATAGACATTAATTGCGACCATTAAATAATATATTATCATTAACTGATATAGATTTATCAATTTTTGAAATGGTGTGATTAGAACACAAAGAACATTTGTATCTACTATATATATATACCTACAAATGTTCTTTGTGTTTCAGCTCTAATCACACTATTTCAAAAATTGATAAGTCTAACAATCTCTCATTCATTAATTTCCTTTCAAAGTTTATTGACTTAACTAATGACTCAAAATCTATAAGTGGCATTTGGAAATAAATAGAAATTTGATTTCCCCCAAAGGTCGCAAGCACATCTAATCTTATCGTTTTCATTTACTAATACGCTTTATCGTTCACCTACATTTAACAAAACAAAGACCAACGAAATCAAAATTATAGAAAAAACGTATACTAAGGGGGAACATATACACATATATATATATACCGACCGATGCTGACCAAGCGAGTGTTGTCTTTGGCTGCGGGGCAAAGGACACGACCCAACAAACCATGGCCGAATAGCCAACCAGCTAGTACACCTAATTACCGGGAAACGGTTAGCAGTTTTTCTGTTTAGTTATTGTTAAGTCATGAGAGACGGGGACGGGATGATGGGACTATGGGGGGGAGCACACACATATGAGTGGTCGCCCTCCATGCATTTCAAAACCAGCAAATTAGTAACTGCCACCGAAAATAAAAGAGGTATACGAACAAAAATACATATTAAAATAAAATGCCAAGCTTTAAAATTTTTCGTTGTGTCTCGATTGCAGTTTTCAATTAAAAAGCTAATACAGATTCCTACAAAAAAAAAAAAAACCTCACAGTTATATTTGGTTAGGGCATATTGACCAAGTGGGGCATTTTGCACCTGAAACGGTGAAACTCAGGTAGATTTGTCTTGAAACCCTTTAACTCATGGCCTTCAAATTTCAGATGTCAAATCATAAAATATTCCACCGCATTTCGTTGGTTGTTTACTCACAGTAATAATGAAGTAAGCGAGCAGAGATGAAAGATGGGGAGCAAATCCACAGAAAAAAAGTAATTCACATCTAGAGCAAATGTAGAGAAGCTCTAGTGCGTGCTGAGAAGATGAAAAACAACGAGTTGGTAGGTATTATCTACAGATTTCAATTCTAAACAAGGAATTTTCCTACAATTTTCTCCCCACATAACCATATCTTATCTTTATTATTGTCTTTGAGCAACAATATTTTTATTCTCTTTTCTTATATCTAAGAAAATGCTTTGGTGGTCTGGACTATTTAATTTTTTTGTGTATTACCTTATTATATAAAATGCGTTTTTATATCACATTAAATAATACAAAATAAAAGAATGAAAGAAAATTACAACCTTCTAATAAAACTAAATTAAACCAATTTCTTTCATAAACAGACACAAAAACAAAGCTTCCAATGAACAATTAATCACAATTGATATTGAATTTGCTGAGTAGGAAACGGAAACAATCGAAACCAGATTGCAATCTTAATGCACAAGCTTTTAAGAGGCATCCTGAGTTTCTGAGCCAGATAAGTTTATTCGTACACCCATGAAGAACTTTGTTAATAACTATGCTTTGTATGAATAATTTCGAGTCTTTTAATCAAAGTAATCTTAACTCTACCCTTTTATTAGATCAGTTCAAAGCCTTTTCTCACTATATGAACAAAAATCTATTTTATCCTTCTAGTTCTATAGTATGAGTACATGGCTATCACCTAGGATTCTCACAGGATTATTGGTAAGTACCGGGAAGGCATTATAAATGTTGTTAAATGAAATCACTGAAATAATTGATTTTCTAACACCTGAAATTAAGACTACCGTTTATGTCAGAATTGACCCAAAAACTGACCATTTTGACCACACGAAAGTAGAGTATTTTGAGTGCCTTATATGAATGTCTTATATTTTCAAAGTCGAATGAACTGCGACAGACATTAAAGGTCATCTTTGTGGTAATAAAGTTTGATTTGAGTTCGAAAAAATTTGAACCTGAGTTACGTACGAACTTTTTGATCCACAGTTAAATCTTAATTTCAAAATTCTTGGAATAAAGCAATATAACTTTAGCTAAACTTATAGAACCAATAAAAGGACAAGAACCTTTTATCTTTCTGCTAGAATTACTGATGCAGAGGGCCATATTAAATAGAAATAGTACTAAGGGTTCCATTAGTAAAAAATTAATTATGAAAATTTCAGGGGTATAATAAATTTGAGTTAATTTCATGGAGAACTTTAGACAAATTTTAATACCTGTGAGTGTTTTCTTAGAGCAAACTTAATTTTAAAAGGGTATCTGCTTTTCGTTAACTTGTTCTATTTAAATGTTTATTTATTTTCACAAGATCCCTTGAGGGCGACTGCTGGGTTTCACCTGAACGTGGTCATAACCCCAGCTGGCGCAGCTGTTTCGCTTCTACCTTTTTTCTTCTGTTCTTGCCTTTTGCCTTGCTTTGTGCCAAGATAAAAACTCGCCGAACAGCAACAATGGCTAACTAAGAAGGACAGAAGCAACAACAACAACAATGGCAACTTCCACTAAACTGCTAAAAAATTCAAGTACAAATATTTGTTTCTTGGTCTGTTTGTTTGCTTGTTTGTAAAACTAATGAAATTTTTGCAATATTCGCCAAGCGGCTGATGACCCATCCCCACCCTTCGCCAAAAACAAAAACCAAAACCAAAAAAAAAGAAGCTTGACCGCACAACAACAGCAAAAAGGAGAAAAAATTAAAAGAGAAAAAATATAAGAAGCGGCAACAAAAAATTAACGCCACCTTAGGATGCCAAAACGAAAAAAAAAAAACCGAACTTTATACCAAGTTCCAAGGGCCAAAGGGCAGCCAAAGAGCAAAAGTGCTAAAGACAAAGCCAGAGGGCGAGAGGCAGACAGGGGGGCGGAGCACAGTCAGAGATTATTATGTCAAGTCACGTTTATGAGCGTAATTTCGACAAGGCGAACACAAACCCACAGCAGGAGCAAATCGAGGCCACAAGCCACCAGGAGCAGTCCATGCTAAGGATGAGAGAGAGAGAGACTGAGATGGAGACACGATTCCTTCCGTCCGGATGGCGCTTGTTAGCGACGTAGAACGGGACATTGCCAAGCAGTTAAGTCGCCGCCTGCGGCCAGTCAATAAACCGTTAAAAAGCGCACACACACACACACAAAGACACACAGACACTAAAAACTGAAATGAAAATATGTCTTACAGTTAAAAGAGCATTATACTCTAACCAAAATTATTGAGCTACTCTTAGCTATATGATCATGGATAAGCCATGGAATGGATTATCCTCTCGCACCAAGTGATTGATATATGTACCTACGCTGAAGACTTCACAATGCTTTAAAGTTTTAACTACAAGACCAACTCAAATACGGATAGATCCATACCCCAAGGACAGAAGCCACTAGTCAACTTAGTTTGTTCTGCCATCTACCCCTGTAGCTCTGTATTTTGCACATATTTTGGCGCCCAACGTGGGGCTACATGGTACTACAGTGGGACTACTATAAGAGCCTGCTGAAATAGACTGTTTGTCAAGCTCAAAAATATATCTATTCATGTCGGGCTATAAACTTAAAAGTAAATTTGAAAAGTAAACTAGTGTCTCAGTTCAATATACTTATAAATGATATTCGGTAGCGATGGTTTTCTAACTGTATTTAATAAAATCAATGTTTTAAGTATTTGCTAACATTTCAATTGTGCCCAGAATCCCATTTTAAGGCTTAAATAAAGTCGAATATCTAAATCAGTGAAAAAAAATGGTAGCATTTTCCAACTGAAAGGGTATAGAAACGTCGTCGCATTGGAATTCAGTGACAGTTCTTCTGTTCCGCTTAGTGATTTAATATTTAAATTAACATTATATTAGTATTAAGCATATGGCAAACAAAACTCAACTTAATGTTTCAAAAGTTCGTTTCATTGTATTGTTGTCGATATTTTTTGTACATATGTAAGTACATTTGTATTTAAGTATTTTTCTTTTTTCTTGTCTTGTCATATATGCGAACATTGTTATATAATCAAAGTAATTTTTGTTTATATAGAATATCAACTTTGTATATTGTAAATCAAAATGAAAGTTGCGAAGCCGAACAACAACCCAGCAAGCATTTTTGAAGTTAACAGAGCATAAATGAGACTTCTACGAGTCGCGCGACTGATTAAAATAGTCATATTTGCGCTCATTTTCTGATCATAAATGACCCATTCGTCGGGAGAAAAAACGCATATGACCCCTTTCTTTAATCAATTTCGCATCATATTTAAGTCGCATTTTCAATCATACGCGACTCCCTTTTGCTATGCAAATGGGGGATTCATTTTCGAGTCGCCGTTAAATCGCGCATAAAATGAATCATTTTTTCATCAGCAAAGCGAGTCAAAGAAGGCTCATCGAATTTGTCACAAAACAGTCTTCCAAATGCTATGTGGGAATAGGCAATAACAGAAAATTGGAAAACAGTTTTCCATTTAGCAGTTCAATTATAACTAATCAAGGCGAAACTCTTTATCATTTGATATCTCAATATGGACTAATTATCTAAGTATTGATAAAAATAATGAAATTGCACTCTGGAAAAGATTATAGGATAAACAGATAAAGCTAAAATGGAAAAACTGAGGCGATAAACTAACATTGGCTAAATCGAAAATGCAATACACTTAAAGTTCAATAATAAATTTATATAAATTAATAATTATTTTGTAAATAATTTTCCAGTTCTAACACATGTATATTTAAAATTAACATATTTTAAAATGGTGGGTCGAACACTTGAATACCCAAAATACATATTCGTATATGCTTAACTTTATGGCAAATAACTTGAGAGTACTACTAATGAGTTGGTATTGCAATTTACTGTGTCTATATAATTAGTCAAAAACAAAATTTATTTATTTATTCCCGATAGCAGGTAGAACAAATAATGCCGTTCGATTCGGTGCCTCAGAGTGTTGGTTATAAAAGATCGCCACCAATCATTGGAACGCCATTCGGTTTAGTGGAACAATGAAACGAATTTTGATTTATACTGCTCTGATGTTTGCCTCCTCTCACACTGGTATGGGCGAGAAAATGGGAATGGTAATGCAAAAAGAAACATTTAACAACTGCGAATGAAGCGAGTCAATAAAAAAAATATAGACCAATTATTGCAGATTTCCGATGAAAAAAGAAATAATTCGTTGGAGGAAACGCAAAGGTTATTATCTTAATTCTTAATTGCATTATTGTCAAATAATTCGTTTGTTCTTTCAACAGACTAACGCAGGAGCTAAACCATCCGAGTTTGTATTAAATGCATTCCTTTGATTTTTGGAATGTGTCGTGGAAACAAAGGAGAAACATTTGCTTACATGTGAGACACTAAGAAATTGGTCCAAATAAAAATTTATTCCAAATATTTGCAATTTGTTATCTGCATACGACCTTAACTTGTACCACTGAGTGAAATCCAGCCAATTGTGTTACTTCAGAGAGAGTATAAAGTTCCTCACACATAATATAATATAATCATAAGTGGTATCACTTATGGATCCTCTCTCTTTTAGAACTAAATTTTTAAAGGGCAGCTAAATGTGGTGTCCGATCCACTTATGGAAAAAAAATACTGGAGAAAAATATACTTGAGAGAATACTTTGTAGTTTGTATAGAAACCGACGGACAGAAGGACAGGGGTATATCAACTCGTATTCTCATGGTGATCAAGCATTTACATGTATACTTTACGAAACGCTTTCTTATTTGAGTTACAAACATCTGTCCTATTAGTGCGAGTTCAAGGTATCGAAATATTCACGTTAAAAAAACTCAGTCTTTATGATTTTAATTAATTTCAACTAATTTAGGAAAATCTTGTGGCTCGATATGTCCGTGAGTGTTCTGGGAAAAAGCAATTAATATAAATAAAGTGGCGCAGTTCAAAAACTCAATGATAATTTTCAAGTTAAGCAACTTGTCTATCGACTCAGAACACTTCAGGGGAAGAAACAACGGAAAGAGATACCCTGAGGGTGTGAAATACTTTAAATTTCTTTATCAGTTGAACAACAATTGCAATATCAGAATTATTTTTCGTATATAAGCCAAAAGAATTGTGGGAAGCCTTCATACTTAAAAGTTGAAAGAGAAGCGATTCAAAATGAAAGCCCTGTTGATTTATGTGGCCCTTATTTGCCTCAACCAGAGTGCAGAAGTTCTAGGACACTCTGATAAAGAAGTGGAAACTCAGTGGTAATGATCAATTGTGTAACATCAATTTAATAAAGCATCTAAATATTATATTTAGGAGACTGGAAGAAGAACTTGATGAGATATATGCCTTGGCCAAGGCCCATATCAAAGAAAATCTGCAGAAACTGCAATCTTCGTCGGCCACTGAAGTCGTAAAGACTTTAGTTAATATCAATGACACAGTAGCAGATCCAACCTACACAACATGTCCAAGAAAACCAGAGGCCAATGGCATTTACACAGTGAAAATTCCAGGGTATCAGAAACCTTTCCAAGTCCTTTGCGATGCAGAACTTGCCGGTCACGGCTGGACTGTGATTGCTCGTCGCTCGAATGACTCACTGAACTTCTTCACCAATTGGAGGGAGTATAAAGAAGGTTTCGGAGACCTATCGGGCGATTTCTTTATAGGTCTGAATAAACTTCATGCCCTTACGAAATCAGAGGTCCACGAATTGTATATACATTTGGAGGACTTTGAGGGCGAAACCCGCTATGCCCAATACGACGAATTCCTAATTGAAAGTGAGAAACAATTCTATGCTATGACCAATTTGGGACGATTCACAGGAGATGCAGGCGACTCTTTGAGACATCAATTGGGCATGAAATTTACCACATTTGACCAAGATAACGACGAGTCAAAAGTTGACAATTGCGCCATCAAATACATGGGGGCATGGTGGCACAAAAATTGCACAGAGAGGCAAGTATCTCAGTTGAAGTTTTTCTCATTAATGTTCTTTTCCATTAATTTGTCCATTTTCAATTCAGTCATCTGTTTGGATTGTACTTGGAGGGTGAATATGAAGGCGATTTCGGACTCAATGGAATGATTTGGAACAACTGGAGAGGCGACAAATACTCGTATAAAACAATGCAAATGATGGTGCGACCCAAATGTACTTGTTGAAAAACTTTAACTAAATAAACGACATATTAAATATTCTGAATATAAACTTGCTATTTTTTAATTAAAAGGATAAGATCACTGAATTAATCATTAACTGTAGTTAATTTTCTTTGTAGCAATAGAAAGTAAACAAAGCTATCCCTGCAATATAGGTCATAATATCTCAAATAATATCTCAAACATTGGAAAAATGTATCTCTTGGTCCGGCTCTTCATTTTGTGTTATTTATTTTTTTGTCTTTCTATTTTAAAAGTGGCCGTCAAATATTCTACTTTGATACAGAACGAAGTCATTTTAAATAGGATACTGTATGAATTATATTTTAGTATGATGGGTATTTGAAATGGTTTTCATAATCAGCGCAAGGTGAGTGTCACTAATTAAAAACGTATTTTTATACCATGTATCCACAGGTATTTTTATACCAAGCATCACCAAAATGTAAAGAAGTTAAACTTTTATTTAAACCAAAATTACCAACATCAATTTATGCTAGGATGACTAATTGATTGTCAATTGATATAGATATTAAATTATTTCTTTTGATTTCTAATTTGTCACATTGTATTAATTTTTAAGAAATAAGATTTCCGAATTGAAAGATAAGCTTTTAATTTAGTCACTATCAAAATGGTATTAACCTACAGAATCTGATAAAAAACTTTTTCTGGGAAACAGGTTGAATGTATAAGTACTTATTATTACTCACAAATCGAATCGAATCAAATTAGGGGTCTTTGTTATTAAAATCTGAATTCCACAGAAAAAAGTCTTTGTTTAAGATTATTGAAAGGCTATTTACAATTGGCCATGAAGCAAAGACCCCATCAGATCAAAATAAAGAATATTATTCACCCACCGCGGAGTCAAATCGAAAATATACATCTAACCTCTGTTCGGTAAATTTATGGATTTATATATATTATTTTGAATACTTTTCTTTATCATATTCAAACTCGGCTCGATATATTTTGTTCTGCACTCACTAATTGCGAAACAGATGACTGCCAAATAAATCTTATCCAATTAGCATTTACGAATCACTTGCAAGTCTACGTTATACATATAACAGTCGATAAAATTAGTTTTGAAAACCCATATAATTTTCTTATAAGCGAAAGATTATAGAATTAGAAATAGATAATTTTATATTGATTAAATTTCTCTTAATTCATTGAACTAGATCAAAGGGTAATAATATGACAATACTGACATCCAAGCATCCATAATATCTTTTCATTCATTGTTAATATTGCCAAAACATAATTCTTTATATTTTTCACAGATATCTCAACTCTTTTGGTTTTAATCACAAGGCAAAAATTTAGTCATGGCTTGAACAGCGTTGGATAATTTAATATAATTTAATATAAAATTTGTGAATCATTAAATTAAAAGCTGTCTACGTCAACCTAAATTAATGTGACATTTTAACTACAAAAAATTAAGCTCAGGATAAATTACGAGACTCTCTCCAAAATTCAAGTAATCAAATGTTTTCAACTTATGATATCAAGAACAAAAAGGCGTCTACAGAAAAGCCGTGGGCAATAGAACAGTTTTGTAAATCTCAATTTTTTTGCAGCAATCTGTTCGGAACATATTATACGAGGTCCTTTGACAGTAACTTAAGTTGGACTGGCATGATGTTGTGGGAGACTTGGTGTGGCTATTTAGAGGGTAAGCTGACCAAATCGGTAAGTGATGTAAATAATATTAGTTCAGCTATTAAGCAAACACGTGAAATTTGTAGTCGAAGCATTTTTATTTCATTATTGCTTGGCTTCTGAAACTTTTTAAGAGAGCTAAACGATTTTATATATTTTTCGGTGTCCAACTAAACAATTGGTCGGACCATCATGATCATTGTCTTATATGAGTAATAATATCCCATCCAATCTCTCCAAAACATTCCCTGTGCGAACATCTCAGAGCTATATCCGCCACCCAGATAGAGGCCAAAGGCATTGCTTAAAAGAGAAGATCGTGGATAAGGGACTTGGAATATAGAATTAAATTCAAATATTTCTTAAACTTACAATCTTAGACATTCTTCATGCCACCAAGGACCTATATATTTTGCAGCACAGTTACCATCACTCCACAAATCATTATCCCTGTCGACGGTTGTGAACTTCATCCCCAGGTGTGCTGTCATCGAGTCTCCCGCATCTCCTGTGAACCCACTCACTTTAGACAGTTGATATTCCATGTTCTCGTTTTCAATATAAAACTGATCATAGCGAGCATATCGAATTTGTCCATCGAAGTCCTCCAGACGAATATACAATTCGTGATTCTGTGTTGCGGTTATGGCATGAAGCTTGTCCAAACCGATAAAGTGCTCACCATCTATAGATCCGAAACCATGTTTGTACTCTTCCCATTTCAAGAAGAAATTCCTCTCCCCATTTGTGCGTCGAGTGATCACAATCCATCCGGGACCAGCGATGTCGGCGTCACAGGAGACGGGAAAGGGTTCCAATCCAGGTAATGTAATATCATAAATTCCAGTTGATCCCAGAGTTGTTGGACATGGTATATAACCAGGTGCTAGTGATGCGGCGTCTATGCCAATTTCTTTTGGTTCCTTTAAAATTCTGAATGATAAATGTGGATAAATGATTGATTGCGTATTTTTCTATAATTCATCTTACCCTTTTCCGTGACAACTTATTAGAAGGCACAATAATGGAATAATATACGATGCAGTTGTCATTTTGACACTTTATTAGTTACTTTTGGCTTATTCTGAAACAAACCATTTACTTTTATACCCAAAGAAGACTCATTATCGATAGGAAATTCTTCCGATAAGAGTATTGTCTCAATATCTGATGATAACAAGTACTTTACTTCAAATTTCTTGGAAATGATTAACTTATCAAAAATATACTCACTTGTTTCTTGCGAATCAAACTGCGCAGTCGAAATGTAAGTCTAGATTTTGTCATCATCTTTTTCTTAATAACAATAGCGGTAGCATATCATTCCAAAATTTAAAGTCCAACCTTGTCACTTGTTTGACATTTTTTAAAAATTGTTTAGATTCATTTTTGTAGTCGAAGTGTCACATTAACTTAAGTTGGGTTTTTGGACCACTGATTTTTCATAGACAGCTTTTAATTTATAGGGTCGTAAATGTACTTATATTCCATTCATCCATAAGATGAAATGGTATATAAAAGTCGCACAAATGTATGTAACATGCATAAGAAAGCTATTCCAATCTTTATGAATATTTTATGGGAAGAATTTACTATCGTTAATGAGACATTTTTGGGTATAAAATTAAATAGTTCGTTTGAGAATAAACTAGTAGTAACTAATGAAGTGTCAAGATGACAACTGCATCGTATGTTATTCCATTATTGTGCCTTATAATAAGTTGTCATGGAAAAGGGTAAGATGAATTATAGAAAAACACGCCATCAATCATTTATTCACATTTATCAATAAGAATTTTAAGAAATTGGCATAGCCGCCGCATCCCTAGGACGTGGTTATACACCATGTCCAACAATTCTGGAATCAACTGGAATTTATGATATTAGAGTACCTGAATTGGAACCCTTTCCCGTCTCGATGATGATTTGTAGAATGATGGTAACTGTGCTGCAGAATTCATGGGCCCTTAGTGGCATAGAACTTGTACATGGTTGTAAGTATTAATTATCTCTACATTCCAAATCCCTTGTCCACACTCCTATTTTTTATGAGTTGGCAGTAAAGGGAATGTTTTGGATGATAATATTCGTATAAGACAATGATCATGATGGTCCGGCCGACTGCATATACTGGGAGGCAATAAAACAATTTTTAAGATATTCGAATTTTGACACAATAAATCCATATAGTGAAATTAGTATCTTTCATTTTGTGTAGCCTTTACCCACCTCCCACCACGATATGAACTATGGTTTTGGACAAGCGACATGAGAATAAACTAGCGGAAATAGAATATTGCACTTCTCATGAAAAACAAAAAATATTGCGATGACTAAAAAGTGACTCCTAATGCACTCTTTCGAATTGATCGTGCTTGTAATTAATCCTCCAAGAACTTATCCACTTCTTGGATAGCCAGAACATCTCCAGGCTCCAATACGGAACCGGAATATAAAGACAACTTACTGTTGAAATTAGATATTGATATGAAGTACAGACATACCAAAGCTTAAATAACCTTACAAATTGGATAGATCACAGTTTCATAAATTGATGGTCAAAACTTTTTATGTACCAATTCCACACATAGGCAGACAGAGGGACAGATGTAAGTGGTTTTCCCTTACCAAGTTCAATTGCGTATTCCAATCCGTCCTATACATACACTTTAGTCGAGGGATTTTCCTGGACAAATTAAACATTTAAATGAAGTCTCTTAGAGGAGGCGCTACATACCCATAGAACCCGTGGGGTGTGTTCCACGATTCCCGCCGTTGTATCTAGACTTTACGTACCCGCAGAATAGGGCGGAGGAGGAATAGGTACACACTTCTTATTTTAATTGCTCAATTTGTTGGTGTGGGAATAAAACTTAAAGTTTTTCCCGCTTCTTCGCCAATTTTCTTTTGCCAACTAATAACAGCTGTTAGGCAGTGTTGGTAAACGTCGGCATTAACAGCTGAATTACATATGTACTTACATAAAGCCACTGTAAGTTACAGCTGTTAAGCAGTACTGCATACTTTTGGGTAGCGTCGACTTACTTGTGGTTTATCGTTACTATTTTAGTTCTAAGTTTAATTTAAAACCAGAAGGCCGGGCTAACTTCGGCCATGACGAAGTTTGTATACCCTTGCAAGCTTTTGTGTTGCTAGATCCCTAAAAAGAGTTATCTAAATGTAAGGACCCTGATGTAAAAATCCGTTTTTACACGCCATAGCACGGCACGCATACATATGCATGTATGTAGACATGCAGCATGCAATTTTTTCATATGTTTATATGACAGCTATATGATATAGTCATCCGATTTTGATCAAATTTACCAGAATTATAACTTTCAATGTGAAAATGTTATTTACCAAGTTTGACGATGATCGCTCAAAAAACAAAAAAAGTTTTTAGAAGAAAAATTATTTTTGGTCCGATCGTTCATATGGGAGCTATATGATATAGTAATCCGATCTTGATCAAATTTGGCATGGATGTTTGGATGTATAATAAACTGCCAAATGTTAAGTTTTTTGATAATCGGGTGAAAAGGAAAGAAGTTATTGATCTAAAACTCATTTTTCGACCGATGGTTCCTATGGGAGCTATATGATATAGTTGTCCGATCCGGATGAATCCGAGATATACAATGCCTGCAGTATATACAAGACTTTGTGCAAAATTGCAGCTCTGTAGCTTTAGCGGTTTTGGAGGAGAAGCTGTTGATCCAGACAGACAGACGGACGGACGGACAGACGGACAGACAGACGGACAAACGGATTCGAACTCGGAGATGCCTCCTTCTATGCGTTGCACACTTCTGACCAAAATTAATATACCCTTTTTGCAAGGGTATAAAAAGACGTCAGAAAGAAATTTTCTGAATTGCAGAAAGAAGAATCTTTGCCCAAGAGAAGACCATATTACAGTGGAATCTTAAAGGCAAGACTGAGCCAAACAAACGTATTCAAGAATTTTATAAAATAGAAAACACGTTTTTACTTTGAATTTTAAATAAAAGAAAAAAGCAGTGTTCAGCCATATTTTCGAGTCTTTGCGAGTCTTTTTAAACCCTCAAACACCTTTATTAAAAGGATGCTTAGTTGCAGAAAACATAAAATTAATAAACTTGATAACTTATTCATAATAATAAATTTATAACCTTATGTACAGTATTTAAATTTCCTGATAACTAACTAGAAATAATTCCTCAAATCCTGAAGTGCTGCACCTCTGACAATATTTCTTTTCAATCTTAAGTACAAAGTTAGCTGTAGTTATTAGCTTTAGGTCAATTTAATAATCTAATCAAATGAAACTTATGATATGATCGGTCTTAAATGAGTCGATTCATCAAATTGTATGATGATCAATCTACTCAACTCAATGGGAATAAATTTGTCAAGTTGCGGCACAAGATAGAATCACGAAATTGTCTAAAATGTTATCGTTTTATTTTTTAATCATTTTTATTGAATTTCGCTGGAAATTGTCAATTTTCTTATCATGAAAAAAACAAAGAGACTCTTGAAATAAAATATCCGGTGGAAGTAATACCAATGCAATGTAAATAACCTAGGTAAGGGCTCTCAACCGATTAAATAGATAATTAAGTGAGTTCTTTTTTTGTATAAAAGCACAAGTTTTTTAGGAGAATGCGACAGAAGTAACTTATATTGTGGTATAATGACAGCTCTATCGTATCTACTAGCACTAGTGTGCCTCTTAATAAGTTGTCACACGAGCTATGGAGAAAGGTAATTTCAACTATAAAGGGAAACGTAGTCAAGCAATTTGAACCAAATTTTTTTTAAAGTAGAATTTTAATGGAATCAAAAGAGATCGGGATCAATGCCACATCCTTAGCGCCTGGTTATGCCCCCTGTCCACAGTGTTTGGGAGCAAGTGGCCTTTACTATATTGAAGTTCCTGGCCTGGATCCCTTTCCCGTGTCCTGTGAGGCCAACATCGCTGGTCCTGGATGGATTGTGATCGCACGACGCTCAAATGAGGAGAGGAATTTCTTCTTAAAATGGCAAGAATACAAAAAAGGCTTTGGCAATATTTCTGGTGATTATTTTATCGGATTGGACAAGCTTCATGCCATAACCGCAACACAGAATCACGAGCTCTATATACGCCTGGAGGACTTTGAAGGACAATCTCGATATGCTCGCTACGATCAGTTCTATATTGAAAACGAGAACATGCAATATCAATTGTCCAAAGTGAATGGTTTTACAGGAGATGCTGGAGATGGCTTGGCCTACCAGAAAGGAATGAGATTCTCGACCTATGACAGAGATTATAGTGGACGTTGTGCAGTCGATCGTATGGGTGCTTGGTGGTATAATAATTGCACAAATAGGTATGTATGATGTATACATAACTTACCTTATTTAACTTACTTGTTATGCATTATTTGAATTTTTTAGCAATCTTTTCGGCCTATATTTAAATGGTGCCTATGGCAGTGCCTTGGAAACGAAGGGAATGCATTGGCAATTTTGGCGTGGTTTGTCTTATTCTTATAAATCTATGGTTATGATGGTGCGACCCTCATAAAACGTCACAGTTATCTGTGCCATTCATTGAAAGTAATGTATTTTCAAATGAAAAATAAATAAATAAAATAATCAAGCAGTTTTCTCTGGTATTTCTTGAAGCGCCCTCAAGTGTTGAATAGTTGAAACTTTTTTGGAAATATAGACAACGTTTTCAATGTTCTATGTTTTTCTACAAATAACTCGGCAAATTTATAGTTAACTTTTTTTCATATTTTCCATGTTTTACTGCTATTTATGCAAAGCTTAGGAACATGGAAACATAGTCGAAGAAAATGTAGAAGTTCTAAAAGCTCAGATTGTGTTTTGAAATCATTCTATGTTTCTTTCTATATTAGATATAAATTCTTGCAGTATACAGCAATACGGAAATAATTCCGTATATTCTTTAATATAATCTTTTTTACTTGTTTATCTATTTACAACTCTCTGACTTAAGTATCGCCTTCTAAGCACTTCGAGAGTCAAAGATTAAAATCTTGTGAAATCGTTATAATGGTAGTCTATAAAGTTGTTTAACGCACAAAATAAAACGGTTACTATTTAAAATGTGTTGCAGTACATTTATCTTTAATCTATGTATGCGATTTATTTCTATGTTTGACTTTCCTTCAATCAATGTTTCATTTCGAAAGCTATTTTCCATGCTAATTAAATTTTCTATATTCCATTCAATGTTTCATTTCGAAAGCTATTTTCCATGCTAATTAAATTTTCTATATTCCATTCTACGTTTGTTACAAGGCTCTGGCAAAAGCTCCAGGACACTAAACATTCTTCGAAACTCGTTTTCATAGTGCGATATCAAATTTTCAGCTTTCTAAACTTTATATGAAAAGCGCAGAACCTTTCAAAAGCTCCGATAAAAGCTTAAAGGACACCGTCGCAATAAAAATTAAGCCCATTTGCAAGTCAAGACTCTTCAAAAGCTCTACTTAAAGCTTTATGGACACAGTCGCTGTCAGCAAAAAAATATACACTTCTATAAAAACTATAAAATTGAAAACAGGACAAAGGAAAATAAAGTCCTTGGCCTTGGCCTATGTCAAGTTGAAGTCACAATGGTTTTCCCTCTTCAGTTTCCACCAGACCATAAAGAGAAAACAATTGAAAATAAATAGCCAAGAATAAGTACTTTATTTTAATGTATTTAGTATGAAATTCTTGCTTAGACTCTCCACCAGCGTAGCCAACAGTATTGGGGAATATCGACTAGACCAAAGAGCACCAGTTCAATGAGACTGATGATGGAGCAGCCCAGACATAGTTGACAAATGCCTCCAAAGGAAACTGTAAGATGATTTTCTTGTAAATTTCCAACTCTTTCCGTTTCCATGGACTTACCGAGTAGGTCCAGCCAACTGTAGATCAAGTTGGTTTTGTATGCCAACATGCCAGGACGCTTGTAAAAGACATTGAGTAGCATTCCATTATTCAGCGATGAATTGTGCATCAACCAGGGCTCCATCACCTTCTTGCGGAGTTCTGTCAGCAGGGTCAAGGACTTGCAATTGTGTAGACAATCGCACACCAGTCCCGGCTCATCGCGATGGACATAGGGATGTTCCCCCGGTTCCTCGTAGTTCTGCAATACATGACTGTGGGCAGCCAAACAGGGCAGATCCTTCAGTTCACACGCCTTGTAATCGGATGGCGGGTAAAATAGGTCAAGAGTGCAATTGCAATAGGCCAACAAATGGCGCTGCTGACACTCGGCCAAACAGTTCTCCAGCATGTACTTCTGACCCTGCAGCGTCTGGAAGTGCTCGCTGTCGCGTTCGTAGTCCATGACACAGCGTCTCTGTTGACTGGGCATACTGTAGGTACTCTCGTCATAGTAATGATACACTCCCGTAACGGCTATATTGGTCCGAGTATGTGGCACTACCTCAATGGGAAAGCCAAACCATACATACGGCTCCACAATATCGATCTGATAAGATCAAAAAAACCATAAAATAATCAGAAACCTCTTAAACGGTGCGTGGGTTGCTACAAAAGTTTCTTTATAAAAGAAGTCAGTGCTTCCGAAAAGAGATCTCAAGTTAGTTAAACAGAATATTCTTAGTTGAGAATTTAAATATTTAAACATCTATGCAACTTTGTAAGCAAATGTAGGATTTTGGTGATCGTTTTCTACTTTTAAGCAACTCAGGGTTGCCTTTGTATCCTTAAAGTGCATCCAGATTTCTCTGTCTCTGTATATCGTGGGGTCACCACACACAATTAAATATATTCCTAAAATCGTTGAACTTATTACAAATATAATATATAATTTAAAATTTAACTTTTGCTTTATCCAAAGCATGAATCATCGAAAGTAAGAGACCTTAATTTGCTGGGAAATCCATCGATGGTTTCATCGATACTATCGATTTTTTCCCCATCGCTGGGAAAACCATCGAGGAGGGAGACCATCGATGGATTCCCAGCTCTACTGTGTAGGTCTGCATATCCATTCTTCTAACATTTCAGTCGGACAAAATAGTATAGAACTTAGAATAAAGTAAAGTGATTCTAAACTAAGTATTATAAGCTAAGAGAGGGTGGAGCAATGTGGCCCCTAAAATATCTCGAATTGCTGGGTTTATATGTTTTCTATTCTCAAAAATCGATAGCAGTAGTAAACCCATTTTATACATAAGTACATTATTGAGCTTCCGACGAACGATGAATTCGTTCGGGAAAAAAAGGAATTTCTTTGCAAGCTATTCGAATCAACATTAAGGCAATTTATGTTCGGAATGTATGTGCAAATATTTCGATCAAAAGTTGCGTAATGAAACTACTTTTTGTTTAAACGATCTAAGCTCCGAATCAGGATTTATGAACGATTGGAAAAAGGTGTCCCCAATAGACCCACACATCGATATGTTCTTCGACCAACTCTTATCGAAATATTTAAAATTTGTGTCGTGACAAATTTTTACGAATACGATTGAATTCTTTTTCCATGTTGTCTAAAGTCCATGTCAAAAATTAATTGACAGAAGGTAATTTATCGCTGACAGTGGTAACACTTATTTCGCACCCCATAAATAAACATTCAGATTTCTTTTGTATAACTACGTAGAAATTTTCAACGGAAAACACCCCTAATAAATAATAATTGTGGCTCTTATCACCCGGAATCACAACAGTAATTGTAATCTTAAGTGTTCCAAGACCTATCCCAATTTTTGTCAAGATAAGATTGCATACTCCGAAGTCTTCTACTCACCACAAAACCCTTTGTCCGTTGGTTGCCAGGTGCATGCTGGTCTTTGTGTAGGAGCAAACGAACCAATAAACCCGTGTTTACTCCCATGTCGCAACTACGTCGCTGTTCCTTCTCGTTGAAGGCCAGGCACAGACCCTGGGTTTGCCTTCTTGGGTGAAAGAGGTCGCAACAATTCCTAGCTTCCTTTTGCCATACACAATCCTCCAAGAGCTCATCGCATCGCCATGACATTTCGGTGACAATTTGAGTGAAATTCAAATGATTCAAGGGCCGAAGATCTTCCCCCTCTAGCGAATTGAAGACACTAAAGTGACGAAAACTCAGTGCATCATAAGCAGTAAGTGTGCGTTCAAAGAGTTCCTTCTGCGAGGAACTTATATTGTACGACTTTTCAATTTGCGGAAGTCGCGACCAATTCAAGCGATTCTTGTTGCACACGATGACCACGGGAAATGAGATTTTCGACATTGGATAATGGGCAGCAGCGATGGTCGTCTGAAAGTGTTTGCGCTGATAACGTTCGGCCAGCAGATAACTCACGTGTATAAGCACACTGAAGGCACAGATCAGAGCCAGGGACCAGAGGAGGCTAAAATATGAGAAAGTTATATATGTGATTTTGGAAGTCCCATTTACCTGATTACCGCATCCGCAAACGTATGGTGGGCAAGAACACTTGATATAGTCCATGAATATGGGATCGAGCGGTATAACGTTCGAGCAACTGCATCCAGGCAATGGTCTTCAGAGGCTCGGGTTGCCTAGCCCGCCAGGCTAACTTGGTTAATCGATGCTCGTGTTTCACTTCACTGACTTTCATTTTAGAGTTGTGCTTAAGACTGAGTTGTCTTTGCCCTTTTATAGTGCAGTTCTTTGGGGTTTTTCTTAAATCGGGTATATGCACAATGTGAGGGGCTTTAGTTGTAACTAGCAAGGCAAGAAATTGAGCGATGTATTTTAGATTAGCAGAAGAAGGGAACCGACATCACTATAAGGGATCTTCGATCACCAACTTAGCCTCATCTAACCTATCCACTCTGCTTTCCAGTAAATCCATCTTCAGTAATCTTTCTAATTTTTGTAATTTTTCAAAGGGATGAAAATATATTCTAAATTAGTAAAAGTATATCGTAAGTGTTGCTATAGCTAAGATCTTTTGGTTTTTTTTAGTAAATTTATTATTAAAACTTTATTTAACGTTAAAAATAAGCTAAATAATTGACAACAGATCGCAATTCTTTGCCAATCGCACCAGATTCTTCAAGATTCTTCTATTTGGTCATCATTACGGCTTTGTTAAAATCTTGGTGAAGGTCTGTAAGAGCTCACAGATGAATGGTGGTGTCTTCTGTTTAGAAACCATTTGGGTTGACGAAGATTATCTACCTCCTGATGAGGTTCTGACTTGTATTGATTGTGTCAAATGCTAAAGTTGAAATTGAGATTGCTGTTTGCTCTTCGTTTCTCTATAAAGGAGCAGGAAGAGATACGTAGGTAGGCACTAATAGATCGATAATTTTCCTGCTTGAGCTTGGATTAAAAATGGATAAATGGGGAGTTTTTATTTCTCAAGCGATGAATCGAGATTACAATGTATTTAATTTTAAATATATCAATATTTCTTGCTGGAACTGAGCAAAGACAAATGTTCAGTAGATTCATTTTAGATCACAATGTTAGTTTTGTTTAATGAATATGTAACATTCACATGCTACTAATTATTATTATTCATATTCTCAATTATTAACATATCCAACAAAACTTTCAAAACTATAAAGAGATGAAGATACTAAAGAGATAATAGTATCTTTTGATCCGATGTACCACATTGCTATTTACATATATCGAGATCGCGCTACGCGATAAATATCGATTTCGCTCAATCTATCGAGCGTACAAAACACATCGACTAGAAGAGTAACCCGAATTCGTTCTGATGTTTGGTTAAAACCAACTCCATTTCATTCAATTCATTTCTAATCACTGTTTGCAAATCATTCGTTCATTGATTGCATTCAATTGAATTTATTTCTGTGCCAATTAGCAGAACTCACATAGAAATACTTATATTCGATTTTTATATACGGCTATGCAAATCAGACTATCTCAATTCCACCTGGGAGTTTTTGACACTGACCTTTTTAATGGGCGTTAAGCATGTTTGTTTGGCTGGCGTTAAATGTTCACAAATTAGCCATGAAAATGCCGACACGCCAACACACCAAGTGCTAGGAACATACGTATAAAAGACCAGACTTAGCCTGGATTCCATTCAGTTGAAATCATGACTTTGGCCCATTACCCACCATCGATACAGACACAGTCCGAATCACAATTTCAGGCGATTTCTCGTCGATATGTCAGGCAATTGGGTCAATCGGCTTGGCAGTTGGCCCTGCGCTTTGGCAAGAGGACGACAATCCATGGCTTGGACAGATTACTGGCTACCCGGGCCAGTCGTTGGGAGCGTTTCATCTGGTTGTGTACCTTCGTGTGTGCCTTCTTGGGTGCCGTCTATGTGTGTTTGATACTCTCGCAACGCTACAATGAAGGACACTTTCAAACTGTGGTGGATAGCACCCGATATCCGGTCTATCGTATACCCTTTCCAGTCATTACGATTTGCAATAATAATCGCCTGAATTGGCAGCGTCTGGCGGAGGCAAAGAGAAGATTTATGCCCAATGTCACGGATACCACGCAATTGGCTCTGTTCGAAACGATTATGGGCAGCTACGATGATGTCTACTTTGCGCATTTTCAATCCTTTGAAAGATTACGCAATCAGCCCACCGAACTGCTGAATTATGTGAACTTCAGTCTGGTTGTGGACTTTATGAGTTGGCGCTGCGATGAACTCCTCGCCGATTGCGTCTGGCGTCATCATGGCTACGATTGCTGTGAGATCTTCTCGAGACGTCGCAGCAAGAATGGTCTCTGCTGGTCCTTCAACTCATTGGAAACTGCCGAGGGGCGACGCATGCAGCTGCTCGATCCCCTGTGGCCATGGAGAACGGGTTCGGCGGGTCCCATGAGTGCTCTGACTCTGCGGGTTCTCCTCCAAGCCGACAAACACTGGCCGGGCAGTCGAAACGCCAAGGGCATTACGGTTATGGTCACCGAACCATATGTCTGGCACAACAATCCCTACACAGTGCCAGCCAACACGGACACGGCGCTGGAAATCGAACCCGTCATTTATTTCTACGATAACGATACCCGTGGAGTTCGTTCCAATCAGCGGCAATGTGTGTTCGATGTAAGGGAATCCCAGATATTTATAACTCTTCATTTATAATTTTGAAATTTTTCGACGATAGGATGAACATAATAGTGAGGATTTCAAGTCGCTGCAGGGCTACATTTACATGATTGAAAATTGTCAATCGGAGTGCCATCAGGAGTACTTGGTGCGCTACTGTAATTGCACAATGGACCTGCTGTTTCCACCGGGTAAGCACGTAGCGTTTCAACCGCAGACTCCCCCAACCCTAATCCCATGGTTCATGGTTCTCTAGGCCAATATCGCTCATGCCGTGCACAGGATTTACTCTGCCTGGCAGAAAACAATGGTGAGTTCAACATTCATTCTCTGTCACTCTCTCAGTGGGTTTCAAGCACTCCCTCCTCCTTCTAATCTAACCCAGACCATCTTAGATACTCACATCAGCCGGGCGAAGAGAATTTCGTGCGCAACAATTATGAGGGCATGGTCTGTAAATGCTTTCGCAATTGTTACTCACTGAACTACATCAACGATGTGCGGCCATCCTTTCTGCCACCGGATGTCTATGGCAATTCCTCATATGTGGATTTGGATGTGCATTATCGCTTTGAGACCATAATGGTGTATCGCACCAGTTTGGTCTTTGGCTGGGTCGATTTGATGGGTAACTTTGCAAAGTGCATTAACCGAAAACATTTACCATTGAGCACTTAATCGAAAGCATCAAAAACCATTGTAAAAGTAATACCAAAGAAGAGCGCTTGGTTCTTAATTACTCGCAACGTCCAAGCGAGTTCTTGTTCGAGACCTTCTCACAACGTTCTGAATAGTATTAAACTAGGTTTCGTGATAGGTATCGGTTTTCAAAGACAGGACGAAGGTATTATACACATATCTCGCGCTTGATTCTAGTTTGACCCGATTTCACATTTACACGGTTTGAAAATCAAAACACATTTTTTTTCTTTGCTTGATTTCAATTTATTGTCAAAGAAACTTATTATTATTACATTTTTTTTCTAATGTACTTAAAATTTATGTCATATTGAAGAAATTCTTTCCTACTTGTTGGCTTATTATTTAAATGAGTTAAAAAATTAAAGTGAAATATTTAAAAATAACAATTGTGGTTTTATGCTTTTAGTTTGACTTAATTTAAATAATGTGCTATAATTTTGTGTTATCTGATTTATTATTATTTTATGCTGTTGTGTTAATATTAATTAAATTACTTAATTAAATTTCGATTTACTTATAATATTTGTAAGTTCGACTTACATGGTTTTCTTAAGATCGTGTGAATCGAGGGATAGGTACATATTCGTATTCATGTTTTATCTACAATCATACATAGGCTATGAGGATTTTCTAAACACACTGATTCCCACAACTTAATATAGAACAAAGTAACAAAACGTGAAAGTCTCATGTAAAGATAGATTTAAAATCTCAAAATCATGTTATCAAAATGAAACATACAATTATTGATAGATAGAAATCCCAAGGAACAAAAGTAGAGCATTTTAAAAGGAATCAATTAAATGTTAAGTGACTTATAGCTGAAGTATTTGAAGAATTTCCGCAAATCTTTAATCGGTTCACCTTTTTATTTCACAAAACATTACCTTCTCTTTTGATGAATCTTCCTATTTCTTAGAATTTCTTTGAAAAAATTATTCAATTCAATTCAATTAATTTTACTGATTCGATCCTTTAATTAAACACTTTTTTATTCAGATTTGTATAGGTACAATATAGAATTAAATATTTATACCTTGTGGCATGCCCTTAATAGTATGCTATACTTTTCCTCGAATTCAAACCTGCAAACGTTTGCAGATATATCCCAATACAAATAACATTTAAAACGTAAATCGGTTTTGTAAAACATTTTTCTTATTTTCTATATGTATTTGGAATGCTTATTCAACATTTGGTAAAATATTCGACTTCTTATATCCACCTTTTTATGTATCATCAATTTACACCATGATGAACTCGAAATTTTTTTGCATTTAATTAATATGTTTTATTATTAATATACATTGCGAATGTTTTTTAACAAAATGGTCATGGCAACAAGTCCCACGGTCAGAAAAATGAATTTTATCCACATAAGTATGCTACATAATTTGATTTTTTTTCTGCTAGCCTTGCGCTGCTTAATATTTTCTTAAATTTTTAGATTCAAGATTTATAGCTAAATCTAGAAAATGCTATTAAATGCGAATTGATAGTTCTTGAAATAGCGTTAAACAAAAACACTTTAGAATCTGATACATATATCGCATTTCTCTCCGATTTCATGGCTTCTAACTAACCTTTAACGTAGAAAAATCATTTGTAACTAAAGCAATGCTCACCTACTTTTGTTTTAATTAATTCCTCCTAACTATCTGCCAACTATTTCTCTGCTTACAGTTAGTTTTGGTGGCATTGCTGGCCTCTTTCTGGGCTGTTCTCTCATTAGTGGCATGGAATTGGCCTACTTTCTATGCATCGAAGTGCCAGCGTTTGGCCTCGAGGGCATACGTCAGCGTTGGCAATCACGGCGACAGAAGACCACGCCCATATTGAATCTGCGTCAGCATACACCCAGCCAGCTAATGGAGAATTATCTAATGCAATTGAAGGCGGAGCAATCGTTGAGCAAACACAAACAGGCCAATTTTCAAAAATGGCAACGCTTAACATTTGCCCACAAACATCATATTAACAAATGAATAATGTGAATAAATAAAATATAGATTTGCAGGCAAACAAGAGCTAGTTAGTTGGTGCTTAAGTGTAAAGAGTAAAAACAAATTGTGCTCATTTTTCAGGCTCGCCGTGCCACAGACTTTGACTTTGCTCCTGGCTCTCACTCTGTCTCTGTCTCTGTCTCTGTTGTGGGCTCTACTGGGAGCCTCTTCCTTTTGGGTCGACCGCCGCCGCACGTTGACAGCTTCGTAGCCAGACATTGTTAATCAAAATTGAGGTTAAGTCGTGCTCCCAAGTGGTTTTTGGGGTTGCCTCCCTCAACCCCAATAACTTTGCCAGTTTATTGAGACATTTACTACGACTGAGTGCAAAAAGTCAGACGAGTCGTCCCCCAAAAGACTTCTCTTGATAATTAAGCATAGTTTGTTATTTTCTTGAGGTAGGTCAGGACTTTTCAAGCGAGACCAAAAGGGAGTGAGTTGAATTCTTAAAGTTCCACAACGAGGCGTATACGTAATTTGATTTATTCAAACTTTTAAACACACACACACACACACATGTTTGGAATGTGGGAAACGCAACCAAACCAACAATGAAGAAAAAAAGGTAGAAGGGCACCAAAGGCACAGCAGGCAATCATTTTTCATTTCAATGGCGCGACGCTTGATACGTACATATAAACATATATATTTCTGGCTATAGGCTGAGGGGTGGACTGGTGCGAGGGGGGTGTGCGAATGTTTATTACATTGAATAAAGCAGCATGATGTCTGAATGCTCTTTTGTGCCCACAAAACAAATGACAAAGGCCAACAAAGAGCTCATGGAAATTCGACAAAAACCTCAATCACACATTTAATGTATGTGAAATTAGCAATTTCAATGAAATCAATGCAAAAGTAAAACAAATTCTGAGCTCAATAAATAACTGATTGACTTCAACAAAGGAAATTGCCAAATAAAAACAACAATAAAGGTAAAAAGCTTCAAGTTGTTTGAGTTTTCTCTCTTATTTAAGGCAGAAATCTAATTTTGCAGCAGAAGTGAAGACAATTCTCTGATATGGAATTGGTATAAGCTTCAAAAAGCTATTTATTGTAATATTGGCTCAAGAACTAGGTAATAAGAATAGGTTTTAAGTGAAGATTTCAGAAGACTTTTGCAGAGTGAAGAGCAAAATTTATATATGTATACCAATTGATAATTGGAACCAAAGAAAAGAAATATTTACTCAAACTTAAATGTTGTAAATGACAAATTTAATTGTTCCAAAATTAATAATCTATGAGTTAACAAAACAAACAAATAAATAGGTAAAAAAAATGTACTAAAAATGCATATCTCGTTCTAGCCCTTTCAGACCTAATAATAAAGTTCTGGGAATTATCGACTCAGTTTCATATGCTTTAGGTATATTTAGGATACTCACAATAAATGAAACTCATTCGCAAATGTATTGTTGAGTCATAATCTTCTTAACCTTAAGCTTTCAGCTATTGATAGCTCATGCCAATCTCTAAAATTGTTCACTTTCAATGAATAATATTTCCATTTAAAAGCAAAATCCATCTCATAGGTAGTCAAAGTTTAAAATACTCTAACCTTTTCATTCTCAAGCCACACACACACACACACACATGGCAATCGCTGCTACTCCCACACGAACCCAAAAATAAAATAAGGAAAAATCAATTTGTAACCACATGATTGGCTGTGTTGTTGCCGCTGTTGTTGTTGTTGTTATTTCTCTCAAACCAATAATTTCCTTTATGAATTTTGCACCAATTTTCAACTGATTGAAATTCAAAAGTCGATGATGTAATTGATTACCAAATTAGTTGCACACGAGCAGGCAACCAAATCCAGACGCGCACATACATAAAATCAAGTGAAAAAAGGAAATTGCACAATTTGATTTATGTCAAATCGTTGGAAAATTGACTCAATGCCAACAATAGAGAGCAAAAAAAGGTGCCGCAAATTTTCGTCAAATTGTAAGTTAGTTTCGCCGTGAAGATAAAATATTTGCACTGTCGTCGCGTATTTGGTGAAGTCAACTTGTCAGAAAAATTTATAAGTACCACACAGAATATATCTATACAGTTAGACATGTGTGTGTGTGTGTGTGCGGAGACGACGATAACTTGTGAAGGCAAAAATGTCACAATTTACCTTCATGACATAATTTGACATGTCAGTGTGGTTGGCAACACATGCAAAAGATAATATCTTTACAACTTTTTGACAGTTTACAGTGAATGACAAATGGCTCTTAATTTAATGCATTCGAGAGAGAAAAAAAGAATAGAAAACACGCTAATGTTTAAGTAATTAAAATATAAGCCATGTCTCTCCGACTTAATTTATGCACAACTAAACAAACAAGCCCCCAAGTTGTCTCCATGCATGGGGATACATAAGTATTTCTGCCTAATTGATTTATCCAAAACCCTTTGAGAAGTTATGCAAAATTTTCATTCTGGTCATTCTGGCCAGTTTGATTGAAGGCCGCCTTAATTGCAAGCACTTGTTAGTTAATTAAAAATGCAAATAACTTTTGTAAAGTCAAGTGATTCTCCATACTAACCACATGAGCTCGCATGCCAAGCTCTCTCGACTCGGCGACTCTGCAAAATGAACGTTAATCGAGCGCGACAGATTCTCGTTGTTTGGTTTTGTGCTTCAGGGAAAATTTTAACTTTCTGGCACTGCAACATGAACAGTTTTGGCCAACAAACTGTGAAGAGAAACAAATTTATTTGTATTACTCCACAACTAACAAGGTTTACTAGCTAGAAGTTTGAAATACCCAAATCAAAGAGAAAGTTTTGAATCACCGCGTATCCTTGAAGTCTAATGAGATCCTAAAAGGTAGATTACAATTCTTACATTCCAGCTTAAAATAATCCAAGAATGTTAGTTGATCTTAAAAATAAGAAAGCTGTTATTAAAGGTAAATATAAAGCAGTCCAGATCATAATTAAATCCGTTTAAGGAATAATTAAAGTAGGTAAGTAAATCTTCTGCTTCAAATTTATATGACCAAATTTTATTCCTGCACTTTAGCCCGTTTTTGTGCTTTCAATATAAAAAGATTCTAGAAATAGATCGGCTATTTAATTTTTTAATTTTGTGTACTAATACTTATTTATTGATCAAACGTATCAAATTAGAAAAATGAAAAATATTTTAATATCGAAAACTGCTAAAAGCCTTGCTTCATTAGATTATTGTCCACTTTATGAAAATCAAATCACAATATAATAGACTTAGGGAATCCACATTAAATAGTATTTCTACTCTCCATTTTGGTCATTCTGCTCGAAACACTTTATAAACAATTATTTGTCTGCTATTATTTTAAACGTCAAAAGTAAACAAACTAAATGATTACGATGGCTGAAAAACTGGATGGTAAAAGCGAAATTTCTAATATTTTTGGTTGCCACGGGCAACAAAAATTATGGGATGCCCTAAAAATGAGACAAAGTCGCTCCCAAAAATATTAACCCAAACCTTTTGTTGGTTGCTTGGCCAAAAAGGTTACTAAATACCATTAAGTCTCTGGCTAATTGCCAAAACATGCTTATGCATTATTTGTCTCATTTTTCAAACCTTCATGAGCAAAACTTTTTAATTAAAAAAATGTCAACAAAAAATGTACAATTCTTATGTTCTTATGCCCCTGGAGATACATACATATCGAAAAAAGTAAAATCAATAAATCGCTGTCCCATTGAGAGGTGGAACAAGACTAACAAGCTGAAAAAATAACCACAACAACAACAACAATCTGCCATTTGACCTTAGCCACGACTGTGTATGACCATTTGTGCTATCGTTCTACCAGTTCTTCGTTTCCTCATTCTTTTACCTGACAACACATGGCCCAATTATATTGCTTCAGTGGAGCTGAAAATATTCGAGCCACAATGATTTAATAAGCCACACGACACCCAGATGATGTTGCTTATGCTGGTCCCCATCTTATGACATGTCATGAATAATTATTGTGCATGGTATAAGCAAATACGAAGTGCTAATGCCCTTACAACATATTCTTTCCCATATTGAATTGTTTTTTTTTTTATCTTATTAAGAATTTTAGTTTGGTTTTAATATAACAATACTTGAAATTGTCTCGCAAAATTATCTCACACTATTTTGAACAAGGATTCTTGCTATCAAAGATATAAAAATTTATTTATATTCTTATCTCCACGAGTATTCTTCCACATTTTTTACATATTTAAACAATATTTTATACCCTTTTGCTAATGGAAAAATATATTATCGACATTTTTTATTTGCTTTACATGCCTGGAACTTCAAAGGGTTCTATGCCAAATACCATTGACATTTAGAAGACAATAAAACCTTATGGCCCCAAGAATTTTGATAAGGTAAATATTGTGAAAGAATCTGTAAAGATTATTGCATTTCTTTGCAGAATCTCCTGCAACGTGAATTTACCTGAAATGTCGGTATAAATTATCGAATTCGTTAACTTTTCACTTGGAATTTGTACTCAATATTATTCTTCAACACTCAAACTTTATCAAGTTGATTACGTCTTAATACTAATTTGCATAAATATAATTCTGTATATATATACTATACAGAAAATAAATGTGGATATTTTGGGACAAATTTGACTAGCATAGGGAAATGGAGGTCCTTTCAATTTTCCAACTCTATGACCTCAGATTCTTGGCATTTACTTCTAAAATTTAAAAACATAAGCTTGGGAAATTCTTCTTCAATTGATTAGTGAATTATCCATAGCTAGCACGAAGCCAAACCTGAATGATTTTATTACCTTTAATAAGTTTAAATTTTTTACGTAGTGATATAGTTTCTTTAGTGTCATGTTTGTGCCGAATGTACCCAGTGTGAGAGCATAACAACATATGATTTATGATGCGTAAGCCGGCCTAGAGCAACTTTACCATATATACTTACAAGTATGTATATATGTATGTACATTTATATACGTGTATGTACACACTACCCACCCATCCATCCATCCATCAAAACGTCTTCGTCTTGGTCTTGGCTCTGGGCTTGTCAACCCCTGTAGGGGGTGGGGATGGGTGCTGACTATGGGGGAGTAAGTAAGCTCCGAAGGTAACATCAAACGTAAAAATAACATCAACCACCCACCCGCAAAGTAGACTATGAAAAATGTGCGAGTGCTGTTTCTATTAAAATATTATTAAGAGAGCAAAAGGAAGAAAAAGAAGGTAAGAGGATATACCATACACACATACATAGGTAATCTGTCCCCTTGACATCGACAATTCGATTGTTACTCTGCTGACTATTGCATACTTTGTGGCGGCATAAAGCTTATTGGCTCTGCAGATGGGAGTTTTGCGGATTTATTTTGATGAACTTGCACTTTGATGTTGCACAAAAGAAATGGAGGCAGTGCAACCCAAATATAAGTTAGAATATATATTTCTTTAAATGAAAAATCAAGGACATCTGTTACAACTCAACTCTGGTCTGTGTGTGTGTGTGTGTGTGTGTGTGTCGGTGTTCGTCCCAGTGGACGAAAGATTAACTCTTATTTCATGCAGACAGAAGAAAGTGCCTGAAATTGAAGGGCAGAACGGATAAAAGAAATAAGAAGATGGAGCCAAGCCCCAAGCAAAATTGCAGGCAAAATAAGCCAAAGAGCGGAAAAAAAGTTGGCGTTTTGTAATGCCCGGCATTCGACAATAAAATGCAAATGTCGCTTAGAATGTTTCTTCTAGTAAATACTTAAATAGGGTGCTTTAAATTAAATTAAATGGTTACAAAATTCACAAATCTAACTGAAATATAATAATCAAACTGTAGAAAATTTAAGCAGCTAAATGAAAGCTTTTGAATGAAATTAGCTTCAAATCTTTTAGATTTTTTTTTTTACAAAATCATTCTACAAACAAAATTTGTAAATATTCCGAATATGGAGAGTAAAAAACTTTGTACTCCTAAAAACCTTTTTGATTAGTAGTACTACGTTTTCAATGTGTCGTTTTCATACAAGAACTATTTAAGAAACAATAAGTTTGTAAATAAAATAAGATGAAACCCATGACTAATTTTGCTGAAGTTATTGGCAGACAATCTTACAACACGATTTTAAACTTTAATTATTTATTCTTGTTATTTTTTATTTCAAAGAAATTTTCGATATCAAAATATACTTAGGTCAATTTTATTATTTTTAAAATTCCATAAAAACCCAAATACAAAAGAAAATGTACTTTTATATTCCTACAAATTTAATTTAAATACTACCACAATTTGATTATTTCAAAAATTTAAAAAAAAATCAAAAAAAAATATAGTTTTGTACTTTTGTTTTTTTAACTTTGACACTGTGGATTGCCAATAAGTTGCGAAAACAAGAGACCATAGTTTTATCATTTATGTAAATATATTCAAAAGCTATGCAGCTCTAATGTGATTGGTGCTGGTTTTGCTGGAACACCCTGTATATCAAATATGTCAAAGAAAATGTACAGTACAAGCAATTTCCTGCAACAATTTTTCGCTTTTTGTATTGCAACGCTTCTGTTGCAGGACAACAGCTTAAAGGCTTTGGTCCTTAAGAAAAGCACTTGAAAACGACAAGAAAAAAAGGGAGGGAGGGAGAGGGAAAACGGAAATACGGATAGTGAAATTCAAATATGATTTCTTTCGCATAAATCACACCTCAACCAAAAGTCAGCAGAAAATGCAAGAAAACTTTACCATTTTGCCCTTGACATTTTCGCTAAATGATGATGACGTCGAGTTTGGAGTTTTTTCTTTTTTTTGCGCTATGTAGAGACATTTGCTGACATTCTTTTTCTTGAACGGATAGGACAAACTTCGTCCATAAGTATATAGAAGAAGTTATTCTACAATGCAACAGCTATTAATTTTGCATTGTAGCTGTGTGCGGATTTTGTGGCATTTGTGACAGCCATGCAATGAAGTTATGCACCTTTTTGCTGCCACCAACCAGCCATTCGACTCACTCACCTTTCACTCTTCACCATATCTCAAATGTCAACGTCTGTCTCTAGCTTTCTCCCACACACACACAGAGCACACTCTCTCTATTTCTATGTGTGTGTTTGCTTTGTCTAGACAATGTCTAGCTGCCATTAACAACACATTTATATGAAATTTAATCTAATAAAATTGTCAAATATGCACGCATAACGACCGAAGAATGAAAATTTCTCATTTAGCGCCTTAAAGCAGGCAACGATTTCTGTCATATTGACCTTCAGAGTGAGAAAACCAAAAAAATATATATTTGAGACTGGGGCGGAGAAGCAAAATCCTAAGACTTACTTTGCTTTTGCATTATTCATTATACAGCAGCAGCAAACATAATAAAATTTATGATATTTTATAGCTGCCTAGTCTGAGATTTTGCCACGCCTGTCAACTTACCGCCTCCTGGTGACAGATTCCTCAGCTCCATTCGAATTTTTATACCCTTTCAGAAAGGTGTACCAAGTGGGCGGCTATGTTTGTAATTTGATGAAGCAAAATTTTAATATAATAATATAATAAAATTTAATATAATAAAATTTGATACATTACTGAACTTAAGGGTTGGGACTAAAACTAAATAAGGTTTCGTGGACTTGACAGAAAGTAATTAAAATAAAAAACTAACCTAAAATATTTCACCAAACTTTTATTTTAAGCTGGTTTATGGGTGGTACAATTATTTATTTAAGTCCTAAAATAAATACGAACTCATTTGGATACTTGATTTTCGCAGTTTCGCTTTTTTTCCCTCTGATAACATAATTGAAGAGAAAAACAAACGGTAGTAGAGTTGAAAGGGTATTAAAATTTCGCACATCAACAAAAGCTTCGTTCCGGCATCTTTTTCCTTTAATATTTTTTGTGCTTTCTCTTCTTTTTTTTGTGGTGGCACCTTAAAAGCAAAAACCGTAACCGAAAAATAAACCAACATTGCCACGCTTTCAACTTTCAATGTGCTTTGCATTCGTAAATAGTTAGGAGTTGGTCCAGGTAATGGTAGACGGAAAGAAGTCCTGACAAAAAATAGAAAGCACACTCTCCGCTAGAAGTCCCCACCGGACGGGCACGTTGTGAAGCGACGACTGTCGCCGGAAAGTTAATTTCGCGTTGTATTTATTATTTATGTGCATTACATTTTTTTTCCCGTGGTCGCCTTTTAGAAGATTTTCACTTAACGCCAGCTGCGGTGAATATAGGAAAATGTGTTGCCAGCTTTTTGATTTATGCGCGGTTTTGGTTTAAGATTATACAAAAGTCAGATTGAGTTCTGAAAAATAAAAAAAAATGTTAACCAAATTTTGTAGAATAAGAAACAAGTTAAATATTAATAGGCTAGAAAATTAAAGATTTCAATCAACTACAATATGTATGTACGTGACTAAAGGACAGAGTTTTGTGGAAACATATTAAAAATGTAGGAACTTTGAGCAGATACTCCGATGAATCACAGTTAAGTGACATTTTATTTGTTAGTGCAACATACAGAAAACCACAATTAATATCTGGAATATATTTAACAAGATAATTTGACTTAATGATGATGATGTTTAATTTTATTATTATTAATATTTTTTTAAATATGTGTTTTAGTTAGTTTTAAACATTAGCAATGTGAAATATGTATATTTACCAACCCTAAATAAATAGACTTACTTGCTGTTAGTCATTTACTTAGTCCATGTGGATGGGCAATCATATTTGGATTTGATTTTATCCATCATCAGGCCGCCATGCGAATCTCTCTAGATTTGTGCATTCTGACCGCACTTTGAGTCGTCACTTTAGTTGCATTTCCGACTGGGTGCAACAGGACTTACATAGTTGCTCTTTGCAGCCTTAATGTCCTGCATTTAATATGCGGCGCATGTCCTGGCAGGCATAACCAAAAGGCTTCACTTACCATGATGATGATGATGATGATGATGCATGCACAACATGCACTTGTAATCAAACATGTCCGTTGCCTTCCCGCGCCCAAGATGAGACTGGACTGCAACAAAGACCAGAGAGAGAGAGTGAGTGGAGGAGTAGGGAGGAATGAGAGCCTTCCTCAATTCTGATGCTGATGCGGACACAGATGCAGATGCTCATACTCCTTCTGGCGCTCTCTGCTTATTTGCATACAACACTTTGACGCATTGTTCACAAGTCTCTGAGACAGCTGTGCGCCAACTGGTGCTCCAACGCCAAACACCGTTTCCATCTCCTCCACTCTTGAGCTCTAATTAAAAGCAAATTTAAGCGTACTCCAAACTCCATCGCCATCACCATCACCATCTCCTTTGCCTGAGACACACAAATTTTGCCAAGTGATTACGCTTTGGGAGGGCGGTGAGAATTCCCAATAAAGAACTATCTACTAACTGAGCCACGAACTGGCTGTTGTGATTGGTAAAGCATTTTCCACTACAAATGAGTGTTAATTAATACGATTTTAAGCAGCAGACAATCGAAGCAATGAATGAGCCTCGCCATGCCATCATTAACCCATTTTAGGCTCAAATCCAATTAGCACAAAGCAGCCAAGGGCACAACTCAAGGATGTGGGTGAAGACCGATTTTAAGCCGCTCAAAGATGGCAAAGTGAAATTCGAGTTAGCAGCCATCTGAATGGGTGCTGGCATCGTTAATTAATTTCCATGTAATTGTATATTACAAGAGTCAGGCGAGTGCAAAACGGATAAAGGCAAAATTTCAAATTCAGGTGAAAGCATTTATCAAAATTGTGGTGAAGAAACCTTCCACAAAGCCTTTGTTAAAGGCTTTTTCGCACTAGGGGAATATATAGCAAATTTTATTAAAAGCAATTTACAATTTTTTAAAGCCCCCAAAACTTTCACTAGCTCAAAAGCAATCAGTAGGGAAAGAATGGGGAAATAATCCAGAGATACCAACAGACTTCACCATAATGATAAAAAGTGATAATATGTAAAGCCTTCAATTAAACTTATACTCGGAAAACCTTCGATGTGATGATTTTGCTTGACTTTTCTCCCTGGCAACTTCGACTAGTAAATTGCTTTCCAATTCCCATCAATATGCAATGTACTTTCTTTCAAAGAGACTAATTTCATTAAAGGCTCTTTCTTTTCTCACTTACTTTTTACTCGTTTTGGCCATTCTGACAATGACATTCAAAAGCCAAAAAAAACTGGGAAAAGAGCTGTAATTAAACTGCAATTTTACACTGAGGACACTGCGTTGACATGCACTAAAATGAACTTACTTCTCTCAGAGACTCTCCTACCCAAAAATACTAAAAAAAAAAAAAAGATGTGACAGGAAAAACGACCTTAAATGAGGCAAGACAAGGCAACAGGCAAAAGTCACAAGACGAGGGCAAAGAAGTCCTCCAGAGAAATGCCATAAAACACGACAACAAAAGAGAGAGGGAGAGAGAGAGAGAGAGCGAGAGAGAGCGTAGGAGGGGCGATGTGGAAGGGAATGCGGGTGGAGTGCGCTTGTATTTTCATTAAAATCAAAAGTATAATTAAATTCTTGGAAACTGGCCACCACAGCACACATGCTGGGAATTTGTTTGTTATGACAGCAAGAAAAACTGTAAATGGAATTGTTTTTATTTCACATTTTTTTCTCTTTAGCTGTCAGGGGAGCGTAACAGGAGCGGATTAAGACATATGAGCATAGCTTAACCGAGACATGTCCGTCTGTCTATAGATAAACTAGTCTCTCAGCTTTTGAGCTATGCTAATAAAACCTCTTATTTTAGCTTTTTGTTTAACATACGAAGCTCATTTATTGGAGTTAAAAAAGTCGAACTAAAAAGTAAAAAAAATGCACAACTACTTTATACTGCTTTCAAATCTCAAGCAGTATAAGTACTCTGTTTGGCATGCTTTAATAAATGAAAAAATTTGTGATTTTTGATTTTAAAATTATAAATCCTTTTATTTCAAACTGTTTGACCGATTCCAATGAAATTCGGTTCTAAAGATTGCCTATATTATCAGTTCCTTACGTTAGCATCAAAAGCATTTGGGTCGCACCATCATTATCATGGTTTTATAGGAATATTGCAAACCACGCCAATAACGCCACAGAATTCCCTGGTGTTCTATACTTCTATCATATTCCCCTATGAAATACATGGCAAACAGATTGCTAAAAATAAGGGAATTATAATAAATATGTATAAACAATCTTGGCTTGAGTCACACATTGTCACTTTACCTATCGGTGCAGTTTTCATACCACCAGGCACCGAGGCGTAATTGTGCACAGTTCCAAGTTGAGGCATCATTGTCGTTATCGTACGTCGAGAAATTCTGACCCTTGTGCCTTAGTAGGGCATCTCCCGCATCACCAGAATAGGTTCCCAATGTGCTCATTTTATACAATTCATTTTCACTTTCAATGTAAAATTCGTCGTATCGAGCGAACATACAACTCGTAGGTCTGTGACTTCGTGATGGCATGCAATTTATCTAGTCCTATAAAGAAATCACCCGACAAATCTCCAAATCCTCTTTTATATTCCGTCCAATTCCTAAAGAAATTAAGCTCCACATTTGATCGACTGGCGATCACAGTCCAACCTGGTCCTGCAATTTCACCATCGCATAGGACCGGGAACGGATTGAGCCCAGAAACTGTAATTTCAATGATTCCTTTTCCACGAAGCTCCTCTGGACAAGATGTTAAAGACTGTGTTTTTATGTCATCGCTGCTCGCCAAAGTACTTTCAGATGTCACATCGTAGTATGGGGAATAAGAAGTTCCCAGTATTTTTTCTCCACTGCATTTTATAAATATTAGGCACGACACTGCCAAGTAATGTCAACGTACTAATGACTCATGTCTGCAAATCTCCATAAATACCTTTCGATAATCTGAAATCTTTATGGCCAATATTTCTTAGAAGCACGAACCAAGATAGAGTGTGTATAATATATTATATATATATATATATAATATATATAATATATACATGTAAATTTTGTGGTGTCAGAAAAGTTTAGTTTAGGATGAGTAGACGAGTCTATCTACCCATATCCGTTTGCTTATATCACTCTTATGCTCATAGTTTTGGAGCTTTTGTCCTAAAATTTTGTATTTCAATTTTTTTTTTTCAATCTAGGTTTTTATGTAGAAGCACTATAACATTTAGTTGCCATAGAAAAAATTAGAATTCTCATATAAAATCAGATACGTACATATTGTACAGTTCTTGTTCTTATTATAATTAAATTTTTGGAACGAGCTCGTTTTCTTTAACCTCATAATATGTTTAATCCTGCCCTGGAGCAAAGCCATTCACACATAAATATAAATGTTGGAGAGAGCTAGGATGTCTATGATTCCTGTTTCACCCTTCTGGTCATTAGATGAATGCACGTCACATGTTTTTTAAATTATTGCAAAAATCATAAGTTTCACTTAGTTGTTCATTTTTTAATGAAGTCCACAAAGCAAAACAAACAAAAACACAATGAAGCAACGGAATAAATCAATATATAGCTGATCACTAATGGTGATTAAATAGTATTTACATTTTACATTTTATTGTCAACTTTTAGGCATTTTGATGTTAGCCTTAAATTTGAAATGGACATGGAAATATAGAAACATCTACGACTATATAAAATATGCATCTTCTCTACCAAGATGACGAGCAAATTCAGGTTAATTAAGGAAGATTTAGAAAATCGTTTCTTCCAATCGACATTACAATCTAGAAAACTAACATAAGCCTTAAGATCAGTGTATATGTATAAGATTGAATTCCAGAGAACAATTTGGAAATAATCTTAAGCATTTATTGTACTCAAAAGTAAACATAATCTTCATAATTTATAAATTTTCATAAATTAGTAAGCATTTAATTAAAATATATTTAATTGGTTTCTTTTTGCCTAATTTATTGGCCTTATTTTTACAAAACCTGTGAAAACTTAAATATTTATTTTATCCGATGAAACGTTTTTGCGTCATATATGCAAGTCTTAAAAACTAAAAAAAAATATATTTTTAAGGAATGCCCTGCTACATTTCTTGTACCTAAGTTCTGCAGCTTTGGAAATTTTGTCACACTGTGCCATTAATAGGTAGACATGTATTTATTTGTATTTAAAAATAGAATTCAGTTTTATTCTGGGTGAACGATAGAAAAACGTAATTGACTTGCTACCAAAACGCAGACGCTTGCCCGATTATTTAACTTTTTAAATTGCCGACCTTTATAATCTAATCTCCCCATACGTGAGAACAAAACGTGCTTCTAATATGAAGAAAGTGTTTTTTCCAATAAAGTACTTTAAAGATAATGATTCAAACTACTACCAAAAATTACTCTTGCTAAAAGGCGAAGTATTTGTTTGCCATTTCCGGTTTTTTAATGAAGTCCAGGAAATGCAATTGATAAAGTTTGACAAAAACAAAACTTTGGAGCGTGACAAAAAATAATCAATAACTTAAGGAGCAGCAGAATGCTCCAACTGGTCCTACTGCTACAGTTACTGCTACAATGCTCCTTCTTCTCCTCCTCCTCCTGCTGCTGATGCAGTCAGTCAACAACACTTGTATAGATTTATGAGCCCCAGTCAACAATTCGAGCAGAGAAGACTAAAAGGCAGGCGGGCCATCCAGCCCATCCACTCAGTAGTGGCGTTTTGTTCAGTCAATAACATTGTTTAAACTTCACTTCCGGCATTTTTCCCTATTTTTCATTTTTTGTATTCACTTAAATGCACACACACACACATCTTTATGGAGCACAATCAAACTATGTACATAAGTATATAATACACACATTTTATATATACTCGATATACTTTTTGTATGCATGCTGTTTCGATAAATATGTCAGCGAGATGCGCTTCGAAAACACTAAAACAATTTATACTTTATAAATAGGTTGATGAATTGGTTTCTTTTTCAAATTAGTTATTCCAAGAGCAAACAATTTTTTAAAATATAAAGAACAAAGCCTATAGAATTCCTAATCCTTTGACGACCACTAAGAGCTCAACCTCCCGAGGAAAAAAATGATATTATATTAATCAACAATTAAGAAGTTTTTAATTATGTTTTTATTTTTTTTTTTTATAATTATTATTTATGTAAACTTTCATAATTTGGAATTTTAAAAATACCCTAATTTAATAAGTAATTTTATTCAGCTTAAATAATTCTATAAAGGTTAAGAAAAGTTTGAGAGCAGGTAGCAGACTTATATGATATTATAAAAACTATCTTATCAACCATTTAACAACTTGGACAAACCATAAAGATTTTAGCTAGTATATAAAGCGAGTTTGTAGACATGAGTCTTTAGTAAGTTCACTGCCGCAATGAAAGCTAGTTGCATTTATTTGGCAGTTTCATTTCTGACACTTATAACGAGCAGTATAGAAGAAATACCACTGACTTCTAATAGCCCCTACGATGTGACGAGCGAAGACCCCAACTATCTCTATAATGGATCGCAGCCTTTAACCTCTTGCGTACATACGATTAGTGGAGAAGGGATTACTGAAATCACTGTTCCTGGTCTCGATCCGTTCCCGGTCCTATGCAATGCTGACATAGCAGGAGCAGGTTATACAGTAATCGGAAGTCGATCAAATGTGGAGCTTAATTTCTTTAGGAATTGGACGGAATACAAAAGAGGATTTGGAGATTTGTCGGGTGATTTCTTTATAGGACTCGATAAACTGCATGCCATCACGAAGTCACAGACCTACGAGTTGTATGTTCATTTGGAGGACTTCGAAGGTAGCACTCGATTCGCTCGATACGACGAATTTTACATTGAAAGTGAAAATGAATTGTATAAATTGAGCACATTGGGAACATATACTGGAGATGCGGGAGATTCGTTGAGGCATCATCAGGACTATAAATTTTCAACCTATGATAACGATAATGATGTGGACATTGCAAACTGTGCACTAAAACGCCTCGGTGCCTGGTGGTATACCAATTGCACCAATAGGTATAAATTATTTAAAAAAAAAAGCTAAAGCCATATGCTAATTGATATTTCATTGTTTTCAGCAATCTGTTTGGAATGTATTACATAGAAAAATTCCGCTCTATGCAAGTGGAATAGTGTGGTATGATTGGCGTGGAACAGATTATTCATATAAAGCCATGAAAATGATGGTGCGACCCAAGTGCAGTTGTTCATAATCTAGGGAACTGCAAATTTATAAATTCCATTTAAATGAATGGAATTTCAATAATACAATTTTTAAACCATTAATATTTCAAATATAATTCTAATGTCATTAGCTATAATCAAAATAAACTGATCTAAAATATAGTCCAATATGTTGTCAGCACATGGAAACTCAATTGATTAAACCACGAGTGCTAAAATATAATTTTCATTCAGTAATACAAATTTTTTATCCACGAAAGTAATGAAACTACCCTCGCTTAACTTCAATAGGGTCATTGATAATTGTGGTTCAGTCTTCTCCCTCATTCCTCTTTTTCGCTCTCTCTTTCTCTCCCTTCTGTGGCTCTCTTTCCCCTATTCACATTTATTGCATTGTTTTATTTGCGCTTCAAATGTTAAAAAACAGACACACTTAATATTGTTGACCCCTTCCTCGATTTGTTATCCTCTTCCATTTTTCCATAGACGATTTTCTCACCCATCTGGCAGTTGGTTGTTGCACTTTAGTCCTGTCGTTTAGTTCTGGGCAACATGTCCTGCATGTACATATCCTGCAGGCCAATTGCTGTCCATCTTACATGGCCTTATCTCTGACCGTCAACCCTTTTGCCCCCCATTCAAGATTTATTCACTATATCTTTGGAGAAAGATACAACAACTGCAAAATGAACAAATTTGAAATTTCTTTCAATTTAAATTTAAATTTATTGCCACAATAACCACAAAATGATTCTACTCGAGCATTTCACTATTAGTTTTTCATTCATTATGGACTTTATGTTTAAAGAACTTGGCCTCGACCGGGCAATTAGATGGCCCATAGAAATCTCAACTGTGTAAATAAATCAGCTTTATTACATGGCCCTACCGTGCGCCATATTTACAACTGAGTAAAAGTATTTCATTTGACTTATTGTTGACAAGCTTTTAAATAAATTGAATTTACTGACAGGAGCTGGGAAAACGTTGCAACATCCAGGATCAGGTGCCTTGTACCTGGGGCAACAGGCACGAGACACGAGGCATGAGGCATGAGGCTTGGGGATGGGTCCTTAGACGGACCGCGACCTGGCAAACATTTGCAAAAAGATTTACGAGCTGTGTTGCTACCACCGTCACCACTTCCCCCTCCCTAACTCCCTGCCAACTGGCCGCGTTTGCCTAGCTCACCTGTTCTTATAATGCCAACAAACTGCAAATTGCTACAAAATCACTTAACTGTAAATTTTTATAGCATCTTTTTGTCCTTACTCCTGCCTCGTCTCACCGATTCGCTTTGCTCAGTAGAAGGAATATGAAACCACAATAGGTCACAGCATTCCGACAATTGATTTCTTTTATTCTTCTAATTGAAGTGAAGGAAAAATCTTTTGCGTCCACATCATATATCAAAATCTAGTAGGACTTAACTGTTGTCAATAACACTCACATTTGATACAAGGTTAGGATCTCTCGGCACTTCCATTTGTCAGTGATGCAAAAGTCTCGATGAGCTTTTCGATATTTATCGATAATAATGATACTCGTAAATTGACCAATCAATTTCATTTCATTTACATTTACTTTTCATTATAATAATGAACGATAAGTTAAGGAGCTAAAAAAAGATACACTTAAGTGAACTTCTGAATAATAATGTACAATGAATAAGTTTCAAATACGAAGCTTCTCACTTAAGTGAACTTCTGAATAATAATGTACAATGAATAAGTTTCAAATACGAAGCTTCTCATTCTATTTATAAGTATTATATATAAATTACTAAATAACGAATTTTTACTTCGATCCTTGTTTATTTGCCTTGGCAATTAAAATTTTAATAATGACAAGTCATTTTTTTTTACTTATGAGTTCTTTGAAAGCTCGTATGGGGCGAGTCCCGTGCATCGTAAAAATGTGTTTAAAGTTCTTTAGAATCGTTGTAAATTGATATTTCTTGAAACGCAAATGAGAACGAAAATAATACCGAAATTGGTCACTTGGGTGTTGAATATTGTTTGGCGATAGGGAGAGTACATTACAATATTCGGTGGAAAGTTCTAAAATCTCCAAAAATTTCTTTGCATAATGCCACTCGGTCTAAAAATTGTAAATGTTTTCCAGAACACCCCAACAGTTAAAACCAAAAGCAGAAAAAAAGAAAGGAGAAAACGCAAAACCATTGTGAGAGTGTCCTACTCTCTATTCTGGGGCAAAAGTAAGCACACAATTGTCGGCGTCATCGTCACTCAGGTCAGCCATTTTATTTTGTTTGTTTGTTTGCTTGTTGTTGTTGTTGTTATTGTTGGTCGGTTGGCAGTTAAGAGAGCTCCATTGCGTTTTATGACATTGGATGGAACGCATAGGAGGAAAGGGCCCTGACTTTGGCTTATTTCAACTCTTTATTTTTGGACGCTTTTGGCCTTTTTGTGGCTTTACGGCTATTTTGCATTAAATTGCAAATGAAAATGTTCAGCATGAGCAGCAGGAGAAGGGTTAAAGGGGGTGGCGGGGGGAGGGGAAGTAACCATTGTACCATTGTGTATTGTTATGCTGGCATTTTAATTGAAGTTTTCACATATGCGTGTGTGGGAGGAGATTTCTCTGTGTGTGGCACATTAAAGTGTTAAATGGCATTTGTCTGTTTGTTGTTGCCTTTTCACATTTTTTTTTCCATCCCCCCACCACCCCTCTTATGGCTTGTTTGTCGTGTGTCATGCATATCAAATGAGCGAGAACGCAAGAGAAACCAGATTCCCATCATTACGAGTGGAATATGACACCTGAGATTGCCCCAAAAAGTGTGTGTGTGTGTCTGTGTGTGCAGAGGAGGGGGAAGTACATACGTGCCAAGGGAAGTTTTTCCAAGAACATAATGATTAGTTGTGGTCAGTAAGATGGGGGATGATGTCCGAAATTATGGACATGGCATACTAAAAAGATATCAACTCATTTCCGGTTAAAGATTGAGGTAATCTTTCAATCAAGCTTTCCTTTTCTCTTTAAGGAGAGACAAATCTTTCATGAAAATTAATTTATTGGTCTTAGCAACAATTTCTTTACGAATACAATTGTGAAAAATCCAAAAAAATTACAAAAGCTACAAATACCTAAAGATACAAACGAATTTCATAAGATTTCACGTTATTTATACCATGCATTCATAGAATGAAATGGTATATTAAAGTCGCTAAAATGTATGTAACAGGGAGAAGGAAGCTTCTCCGTTCCTATAAAGTATATATATTCTTAATCAGTATCAATAGCCGAGTCGATTGAGACATGTCCGTCTGTCTCTCCGTCTGTCCGTCTGTAGGATCATCGAGATCTCGGAGACTATAAGAGCTAGAGCTACCAAACTTGGCATGTAGACCCGTTTGCTCTGCAGGCAGATCGAGTTTATTTTTTTTTTTCGCCCCGCCCCCTTCCGCCCCCGCTATTTGGAAAACAATATTTTGAGCCTCCATATCTCGGGAACTATAAAAGATAGAGCTATCGGATTTGGACATTAGATGCGTGCAGTATGCACGCAGACCAAGTTTGTTTCAAATTTTTGACACGCCCCCTTCCGCCCCCGAAATGCGAAAAATTCGATTTTCACCCGAAATATTTATCGAATCGAAACTAATTTTGGCACACTAATACATGTCACGTATATCTATCATCCCACCAAATATCACAAGAATCGGAATAAAAATGGCCGAGTTATACATAGAAACGTTTTTCACCCATTGCGGTGCAGGGCAGATGCACTCAAAAAAGAGCGAGATAGCATGTGCTAGAAGTCACCGATTCGGTAGGGGGGCGCTAAAGTGCTCGTTTCCACATAAGAGTGAGCGAGATAGCATTTAAAAGAAATTTAATATATATCTCTTCACCTAATGCATGGTATATCCAAGTCGGCCCGGCGACTTACTTACTTTATTTTAAAATTTATATAAGAAGTAAATTACCTAAAGCAACTTTTACTTCTCAGTTAAATATTTTATTTAATCATTATTTTGATAGACAACTCTTCATTCAGATTCTCAGTCAATGGTAAAATTGAGATGCATCAACCAACTGTAAGATGTTAATGTCATTATGAATGTCAAAATCTTGAAGAAGTCAATTCAAATTAAGCCCAAAAAAATAAAAATCCTTTTTTTATATATTGATTTATTTTATATTTTTTATACATCTTTTAAAAAATATCTCAAAAAGAAGGGAAAACTTTCTTATTATATTTTTAAATTATCAGATAAATAAACAAATTAAATTGTCAATAGATTACCAAGGCTCTTTGTACTAGAATAATCTTTTTTATAGCATACATCTCAGATAAAGGAGTTTGGTTTCCAAAAAGAAAAAGACTTAACCAAATGTATGTATTTAGCTGACAATTTCTTAATAACAATTTTCTCAAAATACTCAATGTCACATCAATTAATCAGACAGTCGCTTGGTTGCTTTTAATAACACTAATGTTCCGTCAATCAATCACATATTGAATATTCATTCCATACTTTTTGTATATATGCCACGATTGGTACTATCAGCTTTAGTTAGTCAGTGTTAAAGGCCGTCAATCACGCTAGATTTCAAGTGCTTATAGGAGGCACCTTTAACTTTGCCAGCTCCTCCAGGTGCTTGTAAGCCATGGGTTTAGCACACACTAGACGTGGCAAGCCATCAACTCATAAATAAACAATTAGAGAGGACTTGGGACTTCCCCTCGATTCGAACATTTGTGCTGGTTCACAAGGACCAAAACTTAATATAGTGAATATTCCTTTTAGACCATTTGCTAATCGCTTAAGTCGTGCGTTGGCAGGAACAGAACTTTAAAAGGTCATTTGCCCTTTTATAAGTAAATTTAACATATCAAAACAAGTTTCCGCTTCCGGCCATTTTGTCTGGCAAAAAACTCTATTCAAGTTTTATTGTTGTTGTTGTTTGCTTCTGTTTGCCCTTAACCCCGAAAAATTGGTTGTGTCTGCAAAGTTTTGCTCGGCATATCTGCAAAATATCCATTGCCTACCTTGCGGCGCCTTGTCAACTTAATCAAATATGCATGCCCCTCCCTCGCAGTACTCAAATGAGGGTCGTGCATACGTTTTACCTTAACCCGGAGACACCTACATACATACATGCAGATAGATAGGGAGCAGCAGATCGAGGGGAATCGTCGAGCGAAACGCACTTCAAATGTCAGTTAATAAATTGCAAAACGTTTTTCTACGAATCGACCAAAAACCAAACTGCACTTAATGTCACCGACAGCAAAGGAAACGACGACAACGACGAGTCAACTCCTGTGAACAGGATCAACCCACAATGAAGTTGCCGCTGCTGACATGGCGCCCTTCTTCACGAGGAGAGCCCAGCAACTTGATGCCAAACGCGTTGTCCTCGTTCTCGTCGTTGTCGTTTCAGACATTTTACAAATAAACAGCGCTAAATTATAGGTGCCTTGTGGGCGAATAAAAACCCGTGGGCTGGAGGGTAGAGGGATGGAGGGGGTGTGCTGCTGCCACAATTCCCCTTCAGTTCCACTTGTAAATAATATTCCCAGCTTACACCTGCAGACGTCGTCTAACTTTTAACTACAACAATTACAACAACAACAAGAACCATTGGAATACCAATTACCGAGCAAGTCGAGAAAGTTAAAGTTACCTTCAAACGAAGCATGTAGACCCTTGTATCCCACAACATGAAAGAGAGATCAAATTGCAAAAAATATAAAAATAATTATATTAATTGATACTGAAATGATGATGGTAAAATTCTTTAATTAATCTATTTATATGATGTGGATAGATTTCAGACAAAATGAGGGGGAAACCTGGAATGTTGAATGAAATAGAAGAAAGGTATAAATCACTTTCGATCATCTAAAACACAATAATGTTGGAAAAAAATTTAAAAGCATAAAGACCGGATAATCGAGGTCTTACTGTATTTTTTTTAAATACAAATATTTTAATTTCTTACTGTATTTGTTTTAAATACAAATATTTTAATTTCGCTTAAATTAGAAATGTCATCTAGAAAGAAAATTTCACAAAAGACTCCGCGAACGACTCTGCTTTAATGCTAAAACTAGTTGAGAATTATAACTAAATGAAAACGGAAAGATTCTCGAGCCGCTTTAAACCAAAAGACTGATGAAACAAAATAGATCTCTTAATGTTTTAAAAATGAATTATGATAAAATTATAAAAAGTCTCCTAAACCTCGCAAAACCAAACCAATTTTTGATTGAATCGGTTAAAAAGAAACTTCTTTTGTTCAACTGTAACGAAATGGACAACAAATCGCTTAATACCCTTGCCTCTGAAGCGGAAGTAAGCATGTTGCATGCAACAAAATACAAAAGTTCAAGTTGACGCTGAATTGCACTTTGCTAAAGAAACGTGGGCAAAGTTTCTCAGGTGTCTTCTCACATGCCTCGCCTCGCCCCGCCGTGCCCTGCCGCACGGGTCCTGCCCGTTAGGGTCCTGACTCTGAGTGCTATGTCACTTGCTTAGGCTGACATTGTCGCCATTTTTATTGATGATGCAACTGCCGTTAGTATTTCCAACTAACGGTAATTACAAATACATTGTAAAGCATTTTTCTAGACAATGGAAAGAGCAAAAAAAAATGATGGAAAGTTTTTCAATTAATTTTATTTCTGCCGCCTGCAATCAAAGCCATAAAATATTTCGCCGATGCGTTGACAATTAATTGCGTTTGTTCACCTTGTCTTCCCATAGTCTGCCATCTAATGAACGGGTCTATGTGTGTGTGTGTGTGCTCGCGATACTTTGGAGGCGTGTCTTGGCAACAGAAACGTGTTCAAAGTTCTTTCTGCCAAGTTTCACCGTTGAATGTCACGTTTAGTTTTGCTGTTGCTCTTGGCCACCAAAAAAAGGCAACAAAAAAAGAAAAAGTTTATAAAGAAACTTGTTTCCCTTTTATGTTTAGCTGGGAAAATTATCTCTTTGTATTTGGTTTCCCTTTTGCATTTGATGCAGAACAAAAACTGCACAGATCAGGTCAGTTTTTCCTCTCTAGGTGTCTGTCTGTGTGTGAGTGTGTGGGTAATAAATTTAAACTTCTGCAACTTGGGTGGGGGGAATGGAAATGCTGAGATTCTTATGGTTAAACAATGAAGTATCTTGACACGTCTTTAAAGAAAATGTAGAGCTACTTATATAGGAGTTAGACTGAGGAGTTGTTTAAAATAAGAATCAAGGCTTGAAACTATATTCGAAAGGATCTATAATAGTTAATGTTTGATCTAAAGATAGTCAGTTGGCTAGCTCAATTGCTTCTCCATTTTTGTTGGCCATGTCAGAAGCAATTCTTAGAGATAGCCCGACAACTTCTTGCAATCTTCAAGCATTGTCCATTCATCAGAGAGCCAACTTATCATTCTGTTTTTCATCTCAATTGTGGGTGGACATTTGTTTTGGCTTTTCCACTGGCAAACTGCAGCCGAGGATGCCCCAGACCAGACAGGGTCGGACAAGTACGAGGACTTCATGTCACATTGCCAGTCGCATGCGTCTGTCTGGCTTGAAATCTGTGTGATTTAATGGCGTGGAAAATTAGAAAACGTTTGCTCTCTCTGCCCAGATGTTGACTCAACTGGCACCAATATTTTTAGACAATTGCACTAATGTACCAAATTGAAAAGCTGCCAGAAAAAAAAAAAATAGAACAAACTAGTTCGTTGTCTCAGGTGCTTGAAAAGCGCATCTAATGAGTTCATCAATTAAAGCAGGTAGCAAGCGAAAGAAGTTGTTTGGCTTTGTGTGCATTTTTAATGAACTTGCCGTCGCCCACATCCTTTCCACATCCTTGCCACATCTTTAGTGGTTCAAAAATTTGCCAAAAGGCTCAAGTTTATGCAGCAAAAAAAAAAAGAGAGAGAGAGAAGATTCCAGCTGAGCTCTTCTACTAATAAATGTGTCTGCCTTGAAGTCTACAAAGTGGTTTTAATTAGTTGTGTTAGCTTACTGCAAACTGAAAGAAAGTAACGTGGAAAGGCGGTTATATCTACGATATATATGGAAAGTCTTCTTTTCTTAAAATTTCGCCATGTTTCTTTTTTTTCTTCTTGGTTGTGTAACAAGTTGGGTGTTAATTTTATTGAAACTTTTGTCGGTTTTTCGGCTTTTCCGGCTGCTGTGTGAAAATGTTTTACAAATTAAATGAGCTTAAGTTTTCTCGGTTTTCTCATTCCTTTGCCCTTCCCCCCCTTTACTTTAACAGGTGCTCAAAATACCTTTTTATCGCCAAAGTTAAGGCTATTAATCTCACATAAATTTCATGCCCTGGCAAACTGAGCCAACATGAATAACCGAAATGTTTTTTTATCAAAACTTTGCATATGGGCTTCTTCATAATTAGGTATCATTTGGCAGTGATTTTCCCTATGCTAAATTTTGAAATTTTTTTCTTTGGCAATTTTCCAAGTGAGCGATTTCAAAGAGCAGATAAAATCAACATTGAATTTCAATTTAAACGTTAAGTAACCCAAAAATGAATATTAATTTAACGCTTTAAATCTGAGGGGGCCGCAGTGGGGTAGAGCTTGGCAAAGCTGGTGCAAAAATACATTTCTTATGATATGAATTTCTCAATCCTACAATTAAATTCACTTTGTGTTACAGGTAATTTACGAAAGGTTCTGATTTCTGTACTTTTTAATTTGAATACAAATATAATATTTGTGTTAAATAATTTCGATTTCGTTGAAATTATATATTTCATATAATCATTTTATTGACATCTGTATTTAATATTTTAAATGATCTATTATATTAAAATACTTACGAGAATTTTGTATATTTTGACATACAGATACAAATTCTCGGCGGCGAATTCCCCAATTCCCAGATTATTTTATGGGAAACAAATTTAGAAAATTACTTTTTTTTACATTTCTTTATGAAAAGAAAATATATTTTCAATGGGAAATCAACAAATTTCGACATATCTTGATGAGCAACTTTAACTTGGAAAAACAAATGTTAAAAAGTTTAACCTCACCCAATAGATTTTAAAGACCAAACAGAATTAATAGTTGTAGTAGATTTATATTAATATTGGTAAATTTATAAAATAATTAGCATATTCCTTTTATGTTTGCTTTTTCACGGATTTCCGAAACACTTTACAATTGTTAACGCTTGAGCAGGATGTAAGTGAAGGAAATGAATTTTCATTTGCAGCTGCTTAGAAGACACAGACATCCTGGCATCCTTCCACCACCCACTCTGCCTCCCTCTGAGGGACTCTGTGGAATGCTCAGCTTTAACCGCATGTGTAAAATGTGTCATAAACATTTGTTCGGTCCCTCTCTCTCTCTCACACACAAAAACTCACAGAACAGGTGCAAAATAGTCTACATACGTGAAGGGTAAAAGGAACGAAGGGGGGTGGGGCAGATTGGACGTTGTCAAGGCACAGTCAAAACCATAAGTCAAACCACAACACATACAAGTCAAGCCAACTCAAGTCAAGTCAAGTCAAGGTTTGAAGTTGATGCGGTGTGTGGACCACATAGAAAAAAGAAACCCCAACTTTCATTTCAATCCGGGCAACTTTAAGTCTGCCTAGACTAAAGCATAGACATAACGATTTTTTGGCCTAGACGAAATCATCAATTTATGCAGAAAGGAAAAAAATGTCATTGCCTAATGCTTGGCTGCTCTTTGATCTCACTTAAAGCAAATGAAGTTGGATTAGCCTACGGAGGGGGGCTCCATCTTGTCGGCCTACAGGAAAGCAGATTGTAAAATGACATCTTCTTCGTTTTTTTTTACAGTTTACTTTGTCTTTGATTGCTACTTTTGACGATACTTGCTTGGTTTTTTAAAGCCTCCTCAAATCAAGGCGCACGCGTCTCACCGGAAACGGATATGGCAAAACATCAGACGGAAGACGGAAGTGTCTTTCCCTCTCTCAATGTGTGTGTGTGTTTGTGTGTGTGTGTGTTTGTGCTTTGTGTTTATTTATGCTCACAATTCAATTTAAACTCCATGGGCTTAAAGCAATGTCCTAACAGGATTTGGGACAATTGCATGAGCTCAGTTTAATTATAACACACGACACATGCCCCGCCCCCCCATTACCGCCCCGAAACTCTCACACCTAATTAGTAAGAGCAAAGTGCGAAAGGGAAAGGTCGTCATCGTCCTCGTCGTTGCCTTATCGAGCTCGCCAAAATCTACGTCAGAGATATTTGCAAAATTTACGACACTCATCGCTGGGGAAGTAACTAACAAGAGGGGAGGGGAGGACTAAATAAATGAACCACCCTCGCACAGGAGCGTAACAAAAAGGGGCGTCGCATTCCAATTAATCATAAGCTAGTTGGTCAGAAGTCATAAGTCAGTTAATTGTCACAAAATTAATTGGGAAATCTTTTTCAATTAGGTTTTACATGCATTCAATTCGACTAAGCTGAAGGATAATCTGCAATCTGTTATCTATATCTAGTAATCTGTACCTTTAACTGCAATTTTGATGTTTGAATTTATTATCAAGTAGGTCTAATTGAACAAAAACTTTATAAGAATTGATTAAATTTTATTTAAAAGTAGTTAAACATTTTAAAAAATTACAAGTACATATTTTGGTTACCTTTTAGTATTTGATGCCTCGAGGTTACATCTTTAGCACAGACAGCATAAATGTACAATTGATATATTAATATTCTATGGAATCAGTTAATATTAAGCCTATTTATAAATGTTATTACTTCACCTTAAAACTCAATTGTAATGAGTTAAAGAGATGTATTTTGAAACTGAATTTTAACAGTGTCTTCCAGTTATGTTTCTTTTGTATCGTGAAAACTTTTGATACTCAAATTAAATTTAACAAATTGTTAATACCATTTCAAAACAAAACATATTTATTATATGTACTTGATTCCGAGCTTTCGACATTAAATTCCGTTTTAAGTTTGATACAAATTAACAATGATTTTCCTTCTTTTCGACATATTCTTTAAATAGGGTAAAAAAAGTTAAAATAAATTAATTTAAAAAATTGTTTGTGGATTTTAGTGATTTTTTTAGTGAATTGAATAATAAAGTTCAATTTTGGTTGGTTTTTTTATTACTTTTTATGTTAAATAGAAGCCAAAATTTGCAACATATTCTAGTTTATCATTTCCCTTTTAAATTTTACCTTCAAAATTTTTATTTTCAATTTGGACGTTTTTTATAGGAACATATCTAACGTGTATATATAAGGATAGGTAGATTTTAATGTAAAAAAGATCCTTTTTTAAATATATTGTACCCTTTTACTTGAAATACTTAACTTATATTATCATTAGTTGAAATACTTAACTAATATTATCATTAGAAATTGACAAAATGCCAATTTAAAGCAGAGAAAGCAAGTTCAACTTATTAAGAGAACTTTTTTCACTTTTAGTATTCACTTAAATGAATGTGAAAGATTTTCATCAGACATCGAAATCCCTCTTTGTTAGCTCCGACTGTCCATGTTTTCGCCTCTGTGCTTGGGTCACCTTACCACTCATCACCATCATCATCATATTCTTCATTATGATGTGAATTCATATGGCAATGTTTACCAAATTAATGCCTCTAGGAAATCAACGGTAATGTGAGCTTTTTAATGAACCCAGGCACACGCCCATCATTTCACGATATTATGTAGGCAAGAGTATAGTAAGAGGGGTCAACGCACCCCTTGAGGCCGTGTATCGTATAATCCAAACAATGCACTGATTTATGACACCTTGAAATGCAAACGTTAAATCGCATGTTGATTACATTTTAGCCCACCGAAAGAAAAAGCAACTCTGAGACAGAGAGAGAGTGAGAGACACGCAACTGCAAGATGGGAAGAGTGAATTCATTCCCCCCTGAAATATGCAACGGAATTGTGCACTAGGTTAGCCTTAAACCGTAACCATACATATATAGAATTACCTATTAATATATTGGCTTGTCGAAAAGTGTTTTGCCAAGAAGAAATTAGAAACCGTTTGCCACTTCCTGGTTGCGACAGACCACAGAAACCACATGCAATATACTTGCCAACTAAAGTACGTTATAGACTCCTCGAAATGCAACACCATCTCGAGGCAATCAACTGGTGTTTGAGTTTCCATTAAGTCTAGTCTATCCCCACCTGCCGTCCCACTCAGCCACACACACATACACACACACCAGCACACACCTGCTACACACAAGAAGTAAAAAGCTAACAAGAGAATTTCCCTTATTTCGTTTAAGATTTGCCGCCCAAAAATAACCCAAAACAAATAAAAATCCTTGGGAGAATATTTCCCCTTTCGACTGGAAGTCTGATGTGCCGGCTTACCCCTCCAAGCTGCGTGACGTCATGTGGGAAATTATCAAAAAGAATTTCCCTACCCCTCCTCGAAGGCATGGCTCTTCTAAGGGTAGTTTCTGCTCTGTCGTCTACCTTGACTTAATTGCCAGACTGACATTTATTGTCGTCCAGCGTGTCATTCAGTCGTCGCATCATTGCAGTGCTGCGAGGGCGATATCTGGGATTGAGTTGGAGCAATTTTTGGAGGGGGAGGTTGACAATATATCGTGTCAGAGATACATCTAAAATGGCTACCTCTGCTGCCGATGACAAACCCGCCATGATAAACCTGCATGTCATTCACAGAGGAAACTACGAGTTCAATTGGGTTTACATTGATGGAATGATTGAAGGCAATGGCATGTGGTGGGTGAATGGTGAAACAAGTGAACGGAAGTTCAGGATTATCCCTAGTAGGGAGAGGGGAGGGGGAGCTCGTCACGGTTCCACAGACACACATATGCATGTGAAAGTGAAAGCGGAAGCTGAAGCTTAAAACTTCCTTCAAAATTTATCTAGTAAATTATTTATAGACAAACGGAAGTGGGCGAGCTGGGTGAAATATCGATATTTAAATTGAAATATCTTCACTTTTCAAGCCAATTTTGAATGAAATGGTTGGCAATGTCACAACAGAATCATAAATTGGACAAAATTCTTACTTTCATGCACTGAAACTGCTCAGAGTGAATTTCATATTCATTTCTAGAATAAGGACAAATATGAAACATATGTGCAAAATGTCGTGAGAGTCAAGACTTCTTTCCTCAGATATTTTTTTTAAAACCAAACAAAGTTAATAAGCTGATATTTCTAAACCAAAACATTGAATGGACATCGGTAAAACACTACATTAAAAATTTGTTATTGCTGAAAATACTTTTTTTCAAGTTATTATATAAAATTAAAGATAATGAAGATCCTTCATATCAATCAATTTTCAATATAAGATCATTTGTGTATCAAAGGGAAATATATTCTCGTTTGTTCCGACTTCCGACATTGCATTGTGTGCACTAAAAAATTGTAAATTTATCTAATTGAACAAACAGTTGGATTAAATTTGTCGATATCGAAATTTTACATAACTATATTATTTCATAAAGTCTATTTACTAATGCTGACTAATGCAGCCATTTTTGGAAATCGAATCGTGCAAAGTGAACTCTTAGAAAATAGTTATGAATTATTTATTAAAGAGGTAAACACGGATTGAAATATTTAATGGATTATTTAAGGCAGAGTAGTATTTCGGTATACTAAAGAAAATACTTTGAAAATTGAACAGTTTTCAGAACATTTTGCAGCATATGATTATATTTTAAAAAACAAGTAAATTACAGTCGGATAATTTAACTCGCAACATCAGACATGTGAAAATTGTTGGTTGAAACTTTAAATATATCTTATGTCTCTGCTGTCATTCGGAATGGAGACCTTAACCTTAAGAACCTATAATTTGTTTTTTACAGAAGAAAGCAACCGAACTAAGCTGAACTAGACGAGTAAATCGTATGCAAACTGATTTTATCGGAGCCAACAAATGCTGATTACATGTTGTCACATGGCAATTACAATTCGAATGGACACTAATAGTAATAACATATTGTATTTTGCAATGAGTAGAGGAAAACTTTTATGAAAATTAAATATTTGAGCATAGGAGTAGAGAGTAGGTGAAGGGACATTTGAAAATAAGCTGCGATTGAATACCAAAAAGTGGCAAAACATGGCAACCAACATAATGCGTTGCCTGGGATTAAAGCCAGAGAACACACACGCGACCAGTCAGCACACACACACAAACATATGTCAAAAAGGGAAATGGCCAAAAAGCGAGGGGAGAAGGTGGAGGTGGTGAAGCAGAAGGAGAAGGATCAGAGGCAATGCAACACGCAAATGGCATGAACAAAAATAAACTGATAAGCGACAGCCTGCAAAAACAATGCAAAATGATGGGGAGCGGGTAACGGGGGGATTGAGGGGCGGGGTAGAAAGTGGCAAGTGAAAATATGTTGCATGCGACGACAGCGACAAACAAATAAACAAACAGACAAACAAACAAATAAACTGACGCTCTTTTGTCTCACTCTCCGAATTCTCTCTCATTCTCTCCTGTGTTTCGCTGACAAATGAATGCGAGACAATGGCAGAAAGAGAAGAAGCAGAAGGATGCGAATGGGGATGAGGATTGGGGTGTAGATGTTGCCAGTCGCGACTCTGGGCAATGGAAATCAATTATTCATGCGCTTGGCCACGCAGCTAAAAAGTATGCAAAGCATGCCTCCGCCCCAAATGGTATGCAACAGTTTTTCGTCCAGAGTCCGATACCAGCGAGGAGATGAGAATATCTCCCACTGATGATGCTGGGGCGATGATGGCATTTGTTTGTGTTTGATTTGCGCCAAACTGTGATTAAAGGGCACCAGCACGAGGCAAAAGGCGTTCACTCTGGGTGCAAATGAAGTTTAATTTAACAGTAGCCAGTAAATGAGAACAATCCGAAGGGAGTGGCAAGTCCACAGGACAATAGAACAACTATATATAAAATCGAATGCATTGATATGAAGACTAAAATTCAGACAAGCTAAAGGCTTTTATAAAAGTCCAGGAAAAACATTTGCAACTTATTGAATTAAATATTATCTCCGCAATTTTTGCTCCATTCTACTTTCGATTTTCTACTATTTTCTGTCAGAGAATGACATAAAGAAGTAGATAAATTTTGAAAATAGGACAAATAAGACATCAAGAAAGAAAGTTTATCATTTGTCATAAATTAAAGCTAAATAATTGGTATAAATCATTCAATATTATTTTCAATCGACAACTGACGACTTCTGTTACTGACTACTGACACCTCACGATCTCTTCAACCTCCCCACTAATTACTCAATCATATCTAACGCATTGAGTCGTTAAATTTTGAATATATTTCTTTCTGAGTATTCAGCTACCCATAAAATTGTAAAAGACTCTTGACCTATAAAGAGCAAGTAAATATTTCTTTATTGAAGTATCTAATATGTTGAAATTAAATTTGTAAATGTAACCAGTTAATTTACTAGATTAATAGTTAAAAAATCATAGTTTTTGCCTTACATACTAAATAATTGTTATAAATCATTCAATATTATTTTCAATAACCTTAGATTTTAAAGTCACCACAAAGATCAAAGTTTATGTTTAGGCAAAATTTGGATAGTATACATTCCTCCTAAACTGATTTCCCAATATTTAATTAGTAAAAAGAAAATTATGGAAGTCTTTGGCAAATAATTCTTAACTTTTTACACACATATTTTATTTCCCATTGAGTGTATTGCTTTTGCGCCTAGTGTAAATCCAAGGCAGAGAATTATTTCTATTATTATTGCAGATTATTTACAACATTTTTCTTATTAACATTGTTGTAAGAGATCTGTTAAAGGTGATTAAAGACATTTCCTGCCTGACTATACAGATCATACTTATTTTTTGACTCATTTAAAATACTTAACTTAAGTGGCTAAATAAATCACTAAATTGTGAGCATAAGTTGTTACAAATGTGAAAATGAGTTAACTCTTTATAAAATTACGAAACTTGGCGGGGTACCTACTAATTTAATTTGGCCACCGGCGACGTCTACACCGAATTTGCCAATAGATGCACAGATAGGGTTCGGATGGGTCCGGTTAGGAGCGGAGCAGTTTGGAAGTTGTCGCGACTAGCTTAGGCAATCCATAGAGACTCTCTCTCTCTCTCTCTCTCTCTCTCTCTCTCTCTCTCTCTCTCTCTGTCTCTCTGTGGAGCTTTCTTCATCAGTAGCTGGAGCAACATACGACGAGTATGCTTTCAGGCGTAAAGTGTTTGATTATGGTCATTTATTCCTGTTTCTGATGTCTGTTGTTGTGTCTACTTTTTGTCGGGCCGATGGGGTGGGTAAGGGGAGGGGGCAAACACTCACATACAACTCCATTATCCTTTTGTGTGTTTGTGTGTGTGTGAGTCTGTGCCCGAGGCCAATAAGTAGAATGAGCCATTGGGCAGGTTGCCATGGATTTTGGTTTCCGCATCATGTTTATGTCTGAGCGTGCGATTAAAATCGCATACATCAGCTCTGCCTAAAAGAGTGTTGTGTGTGTGTGTGTGTGGGTGATGGGATGATGTTTCAGTCTGGTTTTTTGGTCACTAATTTGTGTGCAATCGCGCATTTAAATGCTTCTGTTTTATTAATGCATTTCGTTTAACGCGCAAAATACTAAAAGAGAAAAGCAACACGAAAATATTAAAGGAAACCTCAGAATTGCTTTAAGCCAACTCTGTGCAAAGGGGAAACTAAAACACGCGAGTTAATTAAGCCGTCATGAACTGCAAAAACATGTGACATGTGTGAGTGTGTGTGTGTGTCTAGCCCTGGGCTACTCAAAGGCAAAGAGCCAAACATGGCTTTGGCCTTTCATATGACCTGCTGCCACTTCCTCTCCATTTCCCTTACCTTCACCTTCTCTTGGCCATCTCTTGGTCATGGCAAAAAACGCAACTGGTGATGCATATCGGGCAAAAGGCACAAACAGCAAAACAACACACAAAAAGTTCACTATTCGTTGAGGTTTCCTCTCTATGGAGTTTTTCCTTCGCATAAAGCACCACAAATGCGTTTAATATGACTCCATGTTCATCTAGATAACTATAGTCCAGGAAATATGGCAAGACAAGAGAGTCAGAGAGAGAGGAGAGCTAAAACGAATGACAAACACTTCGATCGATCAAAGGAAATGGAAATAAGCAAAAGGCCAAGACTTCTTTAATCTTAATGGAACTTTCCTGAACATAAACCAACTATCGTATATATCGAAAACATTTGAATAATTACTTATCCCAAATGATCAGCTCCATATTGCAATAGGCATTTTTTAAATCAAACATAAAAAATATGAAATATTTAATTAAACAAAAATTTTATTCTAGTTTTTTTTTTTTATTATTAACAATTTGATAACTATTAACCCATTTTAAATTGAAGAGATCAAATCTTCATGTTTGTTTAGGATTTTCCGAAATTTGTATTTTTATAATAGTTGATTTTTTTCTCAATTCATCAACTTTCATAACTTTCTATAATATTAATTATGAAACAACCAAAAAAAGTAAATGCAAATGCGAATATGATAGAACTGCCAAAAAGTATGCAATGGATTTTCGACTAACCCTTAAAGTGGATCGTATTCACTTTATAATGTTAAATCTTCAACTCCACATTTCAAATTTATATAGATGAAATAAACGATAAATAACTTTGTAAAGATTGAATCTAAATTTTTTTTTTTTTTTAATTTTATTAACTAAACAGAAGCTGATTTAATTGTATGTTAGGGCAATTGTCATACAATATTCTTCAGCATTTCATTTTCTTTTCAAATTACACAGGCAGAAGACGAGCCATAGGACCTGCCTATACATATACTCTTTAAGTCTTATTAGGTTTAAATTTAGTGTTCCATCGAATGGATTATTCATGGTGATAAAGAATACATATTGCTGTTACCACCTAAGCTGGTTATTGCTGTTTCTTTTAAAGAGTATGACGACTTTTATATGCACACATAATCTTATCGCTCTTCGAAAGGTATATAAAGAAGTCTTGATTCAATATAAGCTCTCAGTATTCAAACCGACAAAATGAGAGTAGTTTTTGTCTATTTTGCATTGATCTACCTTGCAATCAGAAAGTGCACTGCAACGAATATATCGCAGGATTCTAGTGTGAGAGAGAAAAGGGATTCGCAGTAAGAATACAATCGTAAAGAAAAAGTTAAAGATATATACGAATAAAAACTAAAACCCAACAGCTTGACCATCAACAGACAAGATGAAAATCAAGTACAGACTTTAAGATCCTGTCCACTTGGATTTGAGGAAGAAGGAATTTTTGAATTAAACGTTCCGGGCCTCGATCCGTTTCCAGTCCTCTGCGATGCTCAAATCGCAGGATCAGGGTGGACTGTGATCGCCAGTCGATCAAATGTAGAGCTTAATTTCTTTAGGAATTGGACGGAATACAAAAGAGGATTTGGAGATTTGTCCAAAGATTTCTTTATAGGACTCGATAAACTGCATGCCATCACGAAGTCACAGACCTATGAGTTGTATGTTCATTTGGAGGACTTCGAAGGAAACACTCGATTCGCTCGTTATGACGAATTTTACATCGAAAGTGAAAATGCACTGTACAAAATAAGCAAATTGGGAACCTATACTGGAGATGCCGGAGATTCGTTAATCAATCAGAAAGGTCAGAAATTCACGACCTACGATAAAGATAACGATTTAAATGCAAGTGCAAACTGTGCACTAACACATCTTGGCGGCTGGTGGCACAAGGACTGCACTTATGGGTATGGTATAGGTGTTGTTTAAATCCAAAATGTTCTGTATTTCTCCGGTTTCAATATTTTCAGCAATCTGTTTGGAATCTATTACGCAGGAGAATATAGCAGCAATCTGGGGCACAGTGGAATGTATTGGTACCATTGGCGAAATCCGCAATATTCCTATAGAACAATGAAAATGATGGTGCGACCAAAATGCCAATGTTTGTAATCCCAACTGCGTTAGCTTATACAATTTTCTTCGATGATAATTAGATGATTAATAAGAGAGATATTACATATTTAACAAATTATCTTTAAAAACCAAACTAAAATTATTAAGCTCCAAATAATGTGCAGCAAAAGAAAATAGAAGGTTCTTCAAATATTATTACTCAATTAAATGACTAATAAATTTATTCATGAACTAGCATGAAAGAAAAGAATTGAATTCCATTTCATGAAGCAACTATCTGTATATAAGTATAAAATTCATGGGTGGATAACGGATAATAAAAATCCCGACATTGGCCACAAAACTTTTAAAATTATCTTATATGTAAATTTAAATAGACCAAAAGGCCCAAAATATAAAGTTTAATGCATTTTAAACGATACCTTTTATTTTGGTTTAGCAATTATATTTCATTTCAATAAGAATTTTTTTAAACCAAATAAAACTTCATATTTTCACATTTTTGGAAATAAAAATATATATAAATATTAAAAATATAATTAAAACATATTTTTCTTGCATTTGTTTGGTTCTTCAAAATATAATTTAAATTTAATTTTCACGAATCAATTTATCTATACAATTTATACGAGGATACCGGATATCTATGGTCCAGGTACTGCATACATTAACAGTATAGCGAACAAATATCCCCTTGTTGCAACGCTAATAAGGATAATTTGACCAACAAATAAATACGAAAAATTGGCGGACAATAAGGGTAAGTTCATTTTATTGCGAAGGATGTGAAATATCTTACCGACTTAGCTAAGGTTACAACCCTAAAAAGGATAATTTCTCTTAGAAGTAAATACGAAATATTGGCGGACGATAAGGGTAAGTTCTTTTTATTCGGAAGGATGTAAAATATCTTACCAACTAAGCTAAGGTTGCAACCCTAAAAAGGACAATTTCCCCAACGAATAAATACGAAATACTGGCGGACGATAGGAAATATTGGCGATTCCGAAGGATGTGAAATGGACTTAGCTAAGGTTGCAACCATAAAAAGGATAATTTCCCTTAGGACTAAATATGAAATATTGGCGGATGATAAAGGTAAGTTAATTTTTTTCCGAAATGGTACAATCCCAAAAAAGATAATTTCCCAATCCGTTAAACATCAAATATTATGAAATTTGATGAAATTTTAAACCTAAACAGCAAAGATGTTAAATTTCCATTGGGTTGGTTAACAAATAAAGGTCATAAAGAAGGCTAGTTTAGTTTTATCCAATGTTTGCCGTCTGTCGATATAAGTACTGTAAAGTGTCTTGAAAAGAGTGAAGTTGCACGAAATTTGGGTGTGGAAAGATACGCTAAAGCACGTGTGGCTTAGACAGAGTCGTCCGTTTACAAGGGGGTCGGCACAAAACGCTTTAGAACGATCTTCAATCCACTTTTTTCTCTCATATGAATGCATTCCGAAACTAGAACCCTTATTCATTCATTGAGAAAGATTTATGCCAAAGCCGACCTACCCCATTAGTTGTACAACAAGGCTATACCTAAATCAAAACAATTACAATTGTAAAAATATATATTAACAAATAAACGGTCAGAAACATCTAATACCAATAAAGATTTATACCTCATTATAAATGCATTAGCGAAACAAATAATTAAAGCCCTCTATCATCTACGCCCAATTACTCTGAGCACGCAACCCGCTCACCTTATTTGCTATGACATCAATCGCCTATCGCTCTAATAATGAGATACGACAAGTAATATGCCTTCTTTTTAAAATAGTATTAATAAAAGATTGTAATCTAAACAAAAACCCAAATTAACTTGTCCATCTAACTATCTACATTCATGGTACTAAACCACTTTTCAGATACCCTAAACTTATTAGAAATTCCAAAGAGGAAGTTTCAGATATTTTTGCTTCTAGAAAAGAAGATTAAAATTGGCATTCAAAGCACATATATTTTATATTGAAAACAAAAGTATATTGACTACTTATGTATGCATCACATTTTCCCCAGAAGAAAGTGTATAGCCAAATATTAAACCGAATCAAAGATTGCCCCATTTTTCAACTAATTACTTATTATCAAAAAATGAAATTTAAAAAAGTAAAACGATAATATTTTTCAAGTTTCAAGTTCGAATTTTACTACTTGGAATGGGAAACAAAATATAAAATGTTTGTAAATTTAATTCAACTGAATTTGTTTTTAGTAAATACAGTAATTGAAGAGTGTTCACATGTCCATATGATGAGTAATAATTTAGTTTGACTTTGAAGCGTGTGAAGCGAATTTCTCATGTCATTTTATAAACAAAACTCAAACCAACTAAATTGTTCCTGGTTTGCACACGACATCAACGAGTATGTGTGTGTGTATCTACGATTGTACATAACACGTCGTTGCTAATCTAGAATACAAACACGAAACATTCAATCAAATCAAAATTCACTTGACCCACTGGCACAGGCGGTGCTCCAGCGAATGAAGCACCGCCTGTCTCAAAGTGCCTAGGAGACACTTTGGCGTTGGCGATCGCTCGCTCTCTCTCTCTCTCTCTCTCTCTGCCCCTCTCTCTCTGATTTATTTCAAGTTTTTTGTTTAGGATGAGCCACTGTTTTAATGCTGTCAACCCACAAGCATATGTAGTTCCCAAAAATATCTCTTTCATTAATTAATTAACGAAAAGCAAAAACACAATGACTATGCAAAAGCAAACAGAGAAACGTGTGCTAAAACACCTCATCAAGTGGACTGCACAGTGGTTTTAAATTTCACCATAATGTGAAAGAAAACGTCATTGATCGATTCATTATAAATGTTAATATTATGTTCAGCTAAATCACTGAAGATCATAACAAATTTTAAATTATTTATCTATGAGATATTTTGAAAACTAGTTTTGATTTACAATCAAAGTTAGTTAATCATAGATCTTATATGTATTTAAAATTAGTCTATTGGCTTAGTTCGAGGCAAAGTTTTGGCTTAACTTACTTTTAGTGAAAAAACTTTAGTTCAAAAGAATTTTTGCCTTAAGTCTTTTGAACTGATCTGATCTGACCACGTCATTGATAAGAATAACAAAACTTTCTGAAGAGCCCTCAGCCCACTGTAGAGAGTGTTTGTCTTTATCAAAATTGTTTTATTTCCACGATGACACCAGCAAAGCGATAGTTAGAGAGTAATGTGGTTATAAAACCAATCGTTCTGCCTTTTTTTTTAGCCCTATTGATGTTTGTATACCCTTAGAATCGAACAAATTTTGTAGATATTAACAGCAAATATTAAAGCAACTATTTCTTGGTAATTTACCATTTAAAGATAAACGAGAATGTATTATATATTAATATTAATTATTAATTCTATAAAATTTAAAACTTTTTATAAAAAATGTTATCTAATAACAACCCTTTAATTCTTTGTTCCTTGAAACTTTTGGTTTCTTCCCTTTTAGTTTTATGAAGTGTATATTTTTACTAACCTCTGATTTCTTAAATTAAAAGCTTAAGTTTTCCTTTTTAACTAATTTGTCTCCCATTTCGTGAGATTAAGCAAAGAGTTCGCATTCTTCTGGCTTAAGTCAATACACACTCTGTGGAAAGGGTATAGGAAGTTCCCCAAATTAGAGACCCCACGAAACTAATATAAAACGCTGCGTCTCTATGAGAGTCAAGGCAGTCATAGAAAGAAGGTTGTTGGCCGAGTTGCGCTGCGTTTTAACTTAATTGTTGTCTAAAAGGCGTTACGAAATAGTAGTAACGGAAAATAAGAAATTTCAAAATGGTTATCATAAAGAATGATCAGAAGATATCGGTGCCTGACTATCTGAATGCAGAATTCTTTGTGGAGGCTCTGGAAGAAGGTTTGCGTGAATCAAAAATTACGCTTCACGAACTGAACTACGCCTGGGGCAGTAATCCGGGTGACAACTACTGTTCCTCCATCTACCAAGTGCAATTGAAATTCACCAAATGGGCTGATGGCAAGGAGTCAAAGGAAGTGGAGCAATTGTCGTTGATTGTGAAGACAATACCAATTACAGAGGACACACAATTTCTGGAAGATGTTCGTGTGTTCATCAAAGAGAAACAGACATATACAGACATTTTGCCCAGATTGGATATTCTAAGTAATGGTCAGAAATTCGGAGCCAAGTGAGTTTTAACCCAATTAGATGGTTAACTGGTTTAGTTACGAACTTTTTCCGCTTCCCGCAATTAGATACTATCATGCTGTGAAAGCGCCAGTGCAGACGATTGTCTTCAATGATCTGAAAACCGAAGGATACAGGGTGGCATCACGTGAATCCGGCTTGGATTGGAATCATGCCTCGTTGATATTGAAGCAATTGGGCAAATTTCATGCCACCTCAATGGTGCTGGCCAAGAAGGATCCCTCGATTTTGAAACAATACAACCAGGGCATGCTTAGCGAGGGAACTTTGGTGAAGAGCGACACTTTCGAGGAGATGTTTGGCGGTTTCCTCAAGGGACTAATCAAATGTTCCTCTACCTGGCCGGGCTATGAGAAAATTAGCGAAAATCTACAGCGTTTCTCCAATAATTTCCAAGCTATTCTCTTGGCTGCTGCCAAACCCAAGCCCGGTGATCGTTATGTTGTGCTCAATCACGGCGACTTGTGGACCAATAATTTTATGTATGCCTATGACGATGCAGCCAAACCCAATGTGCCCACACGTTCGATTTTCGTCGATTTCCAGCTCAGTTTCTATGGCAGTCCGGCTTGTGATTTGAACTTTTTGTTGAACACAAGTTTGAAATTGGAATTACTTCAGGATAGACGTGAGGAATTGATAAAAACCTATTATCAATCGTTCAAGGAGGCTTTGGAATATGCCCGCTACGAACAGATACCCACCTACGATGATTTGCTATATGAGCTGAGAAGTCGCGAGATTTATGGTCTATTCGGACTGTTCGCCTTCTTGCCCATGATTACAATGCCAAAGGAATTGGCTCACGATAATAGCATTGAGAACATGAAAGATGAAGCCTTCAAGCTAAAGAAAATGACGGCCATATTTTCGCAGAAATTCCTCAATGACTATCAGAAATGGGCCCTAAAACGAGCCGACTCTGTGGGCGTATTTACCGATTACTAGAGATACATGGATTGAGAGATGCATCTCAATAAATCAATAGATCGAACCGATCGAGGCTCCATCGGCTGAAGCAGCTGTGCGCGTCTAGCCAAGCAATTGAATTTGATGATTTGTATGTTTGTAGTATATAGTATTGTAAATTCAAATAATTATACATATGTATATAGAACAGAGTTCAATTAAAGTGACCGACCATATGGCTGAGTTTCGCCACAATGAATTTAACTTACTATTATCAAATGTTGCTTTGAGATTTCTAACATACTTATTTCTCTAAATTTGTCAGAGCTGATAAGAAATGGTAATCAAGATAACACAACTTGATAGATACTTATCGACTAGGTACTCGGACTGATTAGACTTGTTTGCTAAACCTTGAGATGACATGTTAGCATAAGAGTTAATTAGATATAAGTATATAGTATACATTAGGGTGGATCAAAAATTACAAATACAATACAAAACTATAATTTTGGCACAATTATAATCGCCTTCTCGATCATCGAAATTTTTGACGAATGTAGATTCGAGCAGTATTTGGTCATACGCATTAAAAGTATAATTTTAATTATAACCGACAAAGTATAATTCAAAATAAACATAGAGAAACATACATATATGGTTTTCGAATAAAGAACACTTGATCTTCGATATGTGGAGTCATGGACAACATGGTAAAAATAATGATTCATTGGTTGCGAAACGGCTCTTTTTTATATTTGTGTAGCCTCTCCACAGAATGAATCAGAAATAATATAAATCCAATTTGTAAAAATCGTGAAAACAGTTTTTTTAGTTTATCAAATTTTTGCTATGGATCTAATAACCATTATGGATCGTTTGGAGCAGCGGATGAATATATTTATGAAATAAGAGTAAAAATGTCAACTAATCTTTTGGACTTACTACTGCTTGGAAATTATATTTTTAGTCCGAATTTGTAACTTCCAAAAATAGCTTCTTTTAGGCAGGCAACATTTTCTTAGCTCTTTTCCAAATTGGGCTTGGCTAGGCCTTATAATTTTTTTGTCATTGTAAATTTGGGAAAAATGTAAAGGCTGAGTTCTTTTTATTGTATTTATATTATAAATGTCCTGTCGGCATTATGCGACTTAAATTTGACTTGCCCATACTCACACAGCTACTAACTTTAATAGTTGGTTCATCATAGATTAGGAGATTAACTTATTAAACAAATCACCTTGATCTACAGTGACCAAAAGTGGGTGAATCATGTTTTATTTAATCGGAATGTTAGTTACCATATTACAAAGGATGCTGTCTTTGGAGCTGGTTTCTCACAAATGTAATGATTTAACCAATTACACTGACAGTCATTTAGTCGGTAAAGAAGATCATTTTTTGCTACATGCTTCAATTCTGCACAGTCCTCTGGTTGATCTTGTGGTGAATTGTTTGGTTCTCCCGGTAGCCAGGAATTGCTAGAAATAGGTTCACCATTCTTAAACCACATGTATTCGTCATTTTTGGATAAATCCGTTCCCGAGGTCCAGTAGAAATAGTATATATTATTATCTTGTAGATATTTAGCAATCACATCGAATTCGTCAATTGTCTCAAGTGTGATCAATTCGGCATTCATCCTACGACAAGTTTCATAGGCATCAAACCAATTTTTCTTTAACTTGGTCTCAATATAATAATAACTACTACCAATGGATATAAACGGTTTCGTATTTATATTTGATGAATTTGAAAGACCTTGGGAAATATACAAATGTATGTTGAATGTTTATCATAATTCTGATTTCACTTACCATCTTTGATGACTGGCGTTATTTCATATGCTGCAGCTACCTCCCATAAGATGATGGCAACGATTGGGAGCCACTTTGTGCAAAACATCTTTGACTGAGAATGAAAATATTGTGGAGTATTGCGCCTTATATGTATAGGCACCTTGAGTCTATTCATTGTTTGCAATATCAATTAGATAAGATATAAATAACTAATACAGGTTATGAAAATGCATCTTGCAAAAATTTTTCAAAACCTGCTTTAAATTTTATGCAAGAACCTCAACTTTGCAAGCCTCTAACTATTCTAATTTTTGCCCGATTTCAAAAAGTCATGTCTTTTATTGCTGCTCTAAATGTGAGTAATAAATTGGCATTCAAATCTAAAAAACTAATTTTGACCCGATTTTTGAAAAAAAATTACAGTGTATACACTGTCAAAATTTTCAAAAATCGAGTCGAAATTTTTTGCCCTAAAATTCCAAGTTTTTAATAGCATTTTAAAGTATGTAAAAATGTAATAAGAATTAGATAAAAAATTTTGAAATCGGTTGAAAATTATCTAAAATGCAGCCTAAGAAAATCGGAAATTTGACCAAAATCATACAATTTTCAAAAAATTTTCAATAATCCCCTGCTTTGCAATGTTTTGAACTTTTGATAGCATTTAAAAGTAGATAAAAATTCGATAAAAACTACATCAAAACTTTAAAAATCGATAGAAAATTGTCCTAAATACAGACTTTAGAATACTTCAATTTTGAGCAAAAATTTTTCAAAACCTGCTTTAAATTTTATGCAAGAACCTCAACTTTGCAAGCCTCTAACTATGCTAATTTTTGCCCGATTTCAAAAAGTCATGTCTTTTATTGCTGCTGTAAATGTGAGTAATAAATTGGCATTCAAATCTAAAAAACTAATTTTGATCCGATTTTTGAAAAAAATTACAGTGTATACACTGTCAAAATTTTCAAAAATCGAGTCGTAATATTTTGCCCTAATATTCCAAGTTTTTAATAGCATTTTAAAGTATGTAAAAATGTAATAAGAATTAGATAAAAAATTTTGAAATCGGTTGAAAATTATCTAAAATGCAGCCTAAGAAAATCGGAAATTTGACCAAAATCATACAATTTTCAAAAAATTTTCAATAATCCCCTGCTTTGCAATGTTTTGAACTTTTGATAGCATTTAAAAGTAGATAAAAATTCGATAAAAACTACATCAAAACTTTAAAAATCGATAGAAAATTGTCCTAAATACAGACTTTAGAATACTTCAATTTTGAGCAAAAATTTTTCAAAACCTGCTTTAAATTTTATGCAAGAACCTCAACTTTGCAAGCCTCTAACTATGCTAATTTTTGCCCGATTTCAAAAAGTCATGTCTTTTATTGCTGCTGTAAATGTGAGTAATAAATTGGCATTCAAATCTAAAAAACTAATTTTGACCCGATTTTTGAAAAAAATTACAGTGTATACACTGTCAAAATTTTCAAAAATCGAGTCGAAATATTTTGCCCTAAAATTCCAAGTTTTTAATAGCATTTTAAAGTATGTAAAAATGTAATAAGAATTAGGTAAAAAATTTTGAAATCGGTTGAAAATTATCTAAAATGCAGCCTAAGAAAATCGGAAATTTGACCAAATTAATACAATTTTCAAAAAATTTTCAAAAATCCCCTGCTTTGCAATGGTTTAAAGTTTTAAAAGCATTTAAAAGTAAATAAAAATTCGATAAAAACTACATCAAAACTTTAAAAATCGGTAGAAAATTGTCCTAAATACAGACTTTGGAATACTTCAATTTTGAGCAAAAATTTTTCAAAACCTGCTTTAAATTTTATGCAAGAACCTCAACTTTGCAAGCCTCTAACTATGCTAATTTTTGCCCGATTTCAAAAAGTCATGTCTTTTATTGCTGCTCTAAATGTGAGTAATAAATTGGCATTCAAATCTAAAAAACTAATTTTGACCCGATTTTTAAAAAAAATTACAGTGTATACACTGTCAAAATTTTCAAAAATCGCGTCGAAATTTTTTGCCCTAAAATTCCAAGTTTTTAATAGCATTTTAAAGTATGTAAAAATGTAATAAGAATTAGATAAAAAATTTTGAAATCGGTTGAAAATTATCTAAAATGCAGTCTAAGAAAATCGGAAATTTGACCAAATTAATACAATTTTCTAAAAATTTTCAAAAATCCCCCCTTTGCAATGGTTTAAAGTTTTAAAAGCATTTAAAAGTAAATAAAAATTCGATAAAAACTACATCAAAACTTTAAAAATCGGTAGAAAATTGTCCTAAATACAGACTTTAGAATATTTCAATTTTGAGCAAAAATTTTTCAAAACCTGCTTTAAATTTTATGCAAGAACCTCAACTTTGCAAGCCTCTAACTATGCTAATTTTTGCCCGATTTCAAAAAGTCATGTCTTTTATTGCTGCTCTAAATGTGAGTAATAAATTGGCATTCAAATCTAAAAAACTAATTTTGAGCCGATTTTTGAAAAAAATTACAGTGTATACACTGTCAAAATTTTCAAAAATCGAGTCGAAATATTTTGCCCTAAAATTCCAAGTTTTTAATAGCATTTTAAAGTATGTAAAAATGTAATAAGAATTAGATAAAAAATTTTGAAATCGGTTGAAAATTATCTAAAATGCAGTCTAAGAAAATCGGAAATTTGACCAAAATCATACAATTTTCAAAAAATTTTCAATAATCCCCTGCTTTGCAATGTTTTGAACTTTTGATAGCATTTAAAAGTAGATAAAAATTCGATAAAAACTACATCAAAACTTTAAAAATCGATAGAAAATTGTCCTAAATACAGACTTTAGAATATTTCAATTTTGAGCAAAAATTTTTCAAAACCTGCTTTAAATTTTATGCAAGAACCTCAACTTTGCAAGCCTCTAACTATGCTAATTTTTGCCCGTTTTCAAAAAGTCATGTCTTTTATTGCTGCTCTAAATGTGAGTAATAAATTGGCATTCAAATCTAAAAAACTAATTTTGACCCGATTTTGGAAAAAAATTACAGTGTATACACTGTCAAAATTTTCAAAAATCGAGTCGTAATATTTTGCCCTAAAATTCCAAGTTTTTAATAGCATTTTAAAGTATGTAAAAATGTAATAAGAATTAGGTAAAAAATTTTGAAATCGGTTGAAAATTATCTAAAATGCAGCCTAAGAAAATCGGAAATTTGACCAAATTAATACAATTTTCTAAAAATTTTCAAAAATCCCCTGCTTTGCAATGGTTTAAAGTTTTAAAAGCATTTAAACGTAAATAAAAATTCGATAAAAACAACATCAAAACTTTAAAAATCGGTAGAAA